>VXAA01001729.1:476655-500418 GCA_013399115.1 Anseranas semipalmata | reverse complement strand
AAAAAAAAAAAAAGCCAAAGGAGCAACCCTGAATATTGCAACCCATGCACCGAGCTGCGTTTGAAGGAAGTGTTTGGATTGGAGGAGTAAAGCTTAAAAATACAAGTGCCTTCGTAAAACCACTTGACAATCTCGCTATGGGGTGCTCCCACCATTGCAGCAGTGACCGCTCCCACACTTAGTGCCCAGCACCAGCCAGAGGACAAGCCCCGGGTCCCCAGGGCTGGCCGCAGCCTTCGCTTAGGGCCTCGGGACACGCAGGGCTGGGGAGCGCAGCCCCCTGCTTGCGGGCCGGGTCCGCAGCCCCCCGCGCCGCCATTTGGCTTCCCAGAGCTTCTGCTCATCCAGAACTGGCCGCCTCCGCGCGCCTGGCGGCCCCCGGGGGTTAGCCTGCGGCTGGAGTGTCAGAGCAGCTTTTAGGGAGCGCTGAATCAGTCAAAGGAAAGAGTGGAGAGATCTCAATGAGGTAATAATTAAAAGAGTTCATCCCATCTGAATTTCTTCCCCTTACCGCCTTCCTATTCCTCATTTTTCAAGATCTTGGCTGGCTGCTAATTTTTCCGCGCATCTCATCTCTATTCTGAAAGCAAGAAGGCAACGGAGCCGGCTTTTGTCTGGTCAGCACAAACGCGCTGAAAAGAACTGGGTTATGCAGCAGGCTGGAGCTGCACGAGTTTGGACGCATTGCAGGAAGTTGACTGTGCAGAATTAAATCCCAGTTTCCTCTTTGGGACATATATATTGGCTGCAGATAAGATTATTATATTTTTCTGTAGCAAGAACAAGGGGGTTTTGCACGCCACGAGCTGGAGGTGTTAAAGCAGCTGAAGAAAGGGATCAACGGGGCTTTTCATCGGGATGGCAGAACAGAAGCATTGTTGAGCAGTTTATTTGATTTGACATTTCCCCTTCATTACAGCTTCTTTTTTTTCATATATATACATATACACACACTTTTTATACAGCAGAAGATATAACTCACAGGAAGCAGATGTGAGAGGGGAAATTTCTCTGAATTCATCTCGCACACCACAAAAGCAGGACTGCTCCCGCAGTCTGTTCTCAAGTGCTTTGTTAAATGAGGCAACGAAGCCTCTGCCACGACACTGAAACTGCCCGGTAGGAAACACTGACTTTATACGTATTACGAATTTAGACGTGAGGATTTCTGTGTTTAAAGGCTATTCCATGCAAGCTGGTTTGTTTTCTCCCAGATCCAAAAAATCTTGCAGGCAAATAGTCAGAACTGTCCAAAGTTACTTTTGAATTCCTCACTACTAAAAACCCACTAATTGCTTTTAACCATCCTAGTTTTCCTTGTCTTATTTTCCCATTGATTAGTTTCTGTATAGTTCACACCTTCTATGGCTTAATGTCAGGCTTACTATTTTAAAAATATTACTTTAGACAATAGAATTATTTAGCTTGAAAACAAAAGTTTTGACAAATGCATTTCTTTTGCACGAAAATTCATGGCACTTCCTACCGAAACAGACAGATTTTGGCTAAGACCTGAAACAACCTAAAGCCTTGCTGCCAAATCTTCTGTTTTGGGACTGCAAATCCCAAATATCCGAAAGGCGCAGGCTGAGAAAAGCCAGCCTGCCCCTCAAAGTGAATCTTATCCTGACAATGCAAGGTTTCCATTAGCCTCAGTTCTCTACAAACCCGCTCTCCAAATATAAGTGAGATCTTCGGTAGCATCTAACGACTTCAGCTCCTGCCGGTCCATGAGCATTTCCCTGCGACTTTTATTTATTAGGTCTCTTCTGCATCTTCCAGCACTCCCCAGCCAGCCACAAATTTCCTCCATGCACGTCTCTACCTGGAGCAGTTCCTCGGGATGCACCTGAGCATAACATGTCACGGTTTGGCAAATCCAGCGGGTGATTTATCCCATCCGGGATCGTCTTCTCCACTCCCACCTCCCCAGAACTCACATCCCGCCCTCCCCTACGCCGATGCTCTCACTCCCCACCACTCTTCACCCACCCTCAGGCAGCTCCGCGCGGGCGATCCGTGTGCTGTGCTCCACGCGCCAGTTCCTACTCACACGCGCTGGCTCTTACGGGTCTGACAATTAGGAAGCTCCTTCTGCAGCGTCTCACAATGAAGCAACTTACGCTGAAAAAACAATCCTGGCTATCAAATCAAAAATCCAAACTGCCACCGGTAACAGGGGTGCGCTCTGGAGTCCGAGCTGTTCTCACGCCCAGCGTGGCCACCTCCACATAAATCCAAGTTTATTTGATGGCGTCTTTACACTTTTGTACACTGATTAAAAAATGAATAAGCCAAATAAATCCCATTCACTGCTGGCATCACATCTGTTCTTCCTTTTTGCAACCTCCCCTTCAGAGCTTCTTCTAAATAAATAATTTTACGGCCTTATTATAGTTACAATGGCCCAAGTCATATTATTATGCAACCTGTTGAGACAACATTTTGAAAGCATTACAACTAGAAGCGGTGATGATGTCCTAATTACTAGGGTATGAATAAGTAGTTTCACCCTTCTGATGTCCAGGGACGGGACTTTACATAACTTTGCAAGGCAACAGGAAGATTTCATCCTTAGATTACTCTTCAAGAGGCTTCATCTGAAGTTCTCAAGTTTTGGCTCCTACTCTGCAGATTTCCACCAACAACTTACTACAATCTCCCAGGCAATTTATGGTTCTGGCAAGACTCAGTGCAATCTATCACTCGGGTGACAGACAGAACATAAACTGTATTCTGGCTGACATCACTGCCGTAGTCTCTGGTGAAGTCAGAAGAAACTATTACAAAATGAAAAACAATGCTGTCAGAGCTGCACGCGCTCTGCCGTTCCTCTCTTGCCATATTCCTTCCTCCACAGAGGTTATTTTGTTGAAAGCAGGCTTGCTTTATCCAAGAGGACTTTGTACGTCAGTATTAACCAGACCACTGAAACACTCAAATAAAAGACTAAATAAAATAGCAAGAAGCAAGGCTCTGAAAGCAAGACAAGGGAGGCGGTCAATTCTCAAAGCAGCACTGTGCCGCAACTGCACAAAATGTATGGTTAATAACTAGTGAGGCCTTAAAAAAAGAAGTATATGAACAGGGGGTGAAGCTTCTAGAAAATGAGCACATGATTTGAGGCTACCAAGAAAAAGACAAACTGGAGAGGAATACAATTTGCTAAAGGCACTGTAAGATATATTCCTGCTGTAATGAAGTAAAGCTTGTACTTAGATCTAATTCACTAAACCCTGCTACACAATAATTTAGTCGTGTTGCATGGCCCTAACACAGCCTTACAGAAAGGTAATTAAAACAGGCAAACTCTGCACATTCCCTAACTCTATAGGCAGGGCTGCAGCAGGCTGCCGAAGAAACACATCCAGCCCCCAAGGGAAACACGCTTGCTAAAATATTCAAAAAATGGAGAAAGCCTTCGGTAAATGCCATTCGAACGTCGACACCAGAGGTAGGTCACCGGAAGGATGAGGACCTGAGGGTAATGCCCCTACCCGAGGAGGGGCCAGGTGAAGCATGCGTTAACCACGGACTCATCCCATGCAAACCATCGCGCATCCCTTGCTCAGGGAGTGAAATTTCCAGAGGGAAAAATGCACAAAGCCCAGAGGACGGCACGACAGCAGACGACGTGATCCACGCTTACCTCCCAGCGCCGACTGCTGCAGCCCCAAACGTTTTGCAGAGGCTCCCGCTGCTCTGACGGAGATCGGCGTTATTGCCGTGTTCCTTGTAAAGCGAGCGACCAACGCCGTCCTGACTTGGCAACTCAGCCAAGCACGAAAGAAGCCTGTCCTGTTCGGCTGCCTGACGCATCCAAGCATGGGCAAAATTTGTGCCATTCCATCAAGGCTTCCCTTCCCAACGGGAAAGGAACAATGTAAGAAGTCTCTCCAGGAAAATAACTTCATTAGGACGCATAAATATTGCATCTACCCTTCAGTCTCTGCCTTCCATTCCCCCCTTCCTTCTCTCTAACACCTTTATCCAGGTTTCTGCCTCCTCTCTTCCCTTCTCCTTCTCCCTTGTTTCCTCCCCACAAACGAGAAAGGTATGACAAATGAAGGCAGCACCCTCTTCCCTACGAGAACTACTCCCTCTTCTCCCACGACAGCTCTTCGCCGTTCTCTCCCTGCTCGCTCACGGCTTCTGGCACCAAGACCGCGCGGCATCACCGGTACGGGGCTGGTGGAGGCGAGATGCTTCGCGGCGCTGGCACGGGGCACGGGAAGGTGGCTCGGGGTGCCCGCCGCACAACAAGAGGTTTACACGTGGGTTTTTTTAACGTTATTAATGCCAAAAGAATGCAGCCAAAAATCACAGAATAAATGAGGACCGACATTAAAATAATTCTGTAATTGGTTACTTCTCTTGTTAATGGTCGTAACTACAGAGGCCTACCGGCATTTAATAATTTACCTCGCAGGGGAGAAAAAATATTTAAAAAACAAGAAAATCAGCAACACCTGTGAAACTTTATTTAGAAAATGAATAGGCAGATCAAAAGAAACACAGACAACCTGCATCCGCGCCCCAGAAAGCAGCCCACGGCAATGCAGCGCGGGGGGAGCTCCCGAATTTCTCCACCGTGCTGCTGCACTTTGCAGAGCTGAGAGCAGAGCACAGGTCCCTGGGCAGCGTTCCCAACCGGAGGGAAGATGCCACAAGCAGCGTGAGCCACCAAGGCCACTCATCCAGCAGGCTTCTGCTGCGGCTGAGGTGTGCCGGAGAGCTCCATAAAGCATGCAGGGGGCTGCTGGACCACACCACAGACAGCACTTTGGTACTTACGGGCAATAAAGGTTGAGTTTAACCTAAATATACATCGGCTTAAAGTGGCAGCTATCCTTTTAAAAGTAAAACACTTCTGAACTTTGTAAAAGTTTTCTTAAACGGTTTAGCCTTGCTTGCAAAAGTTCCCGAGCAGGCTGGTGTCGGTACATCGTGCTCCTGTGCAGAAGATTATGTCCAAGACCAAATCTAGCTCTTGCTACACATCCAACTGGAACACCGAGCCTGGAGATGTACTGCTATGGTCTTTTTTTATCTAAATCAGTTTAAATAAATAGAATTTGCATCTGGCTGGAGACAGACTATAGATAACAAGCATTCCTGACACACCAGTTGCAAAACCTGCACATGGGGTTGGAGGCTCGCTCGTGCCTGGTGGTCAAGCTGCCTGAGCTCTGGTCTCCTCCGCAGCGACAAAATCACCCGACAGCTCGTTACAATTTTTTTTACAGCAGGACAGCCTGCGACAAGAGCAACAGGCGCTGCTGGCATGGCTAACTAATCTATCCACGTTGGGCGTACTGGTTCCCAGCCAACGTTTTAACAAACGTCCCAAGTGGCTTAGGCTAAGAGAGAACCTCTCAAGTTGTGATGAAGATACTGAAGAACAGCAGTGGCAGGGAAAGCCAAAACAATCTGCTCAGATGATCCTCTGAGGCCATTTTTTATCCTATTCCCAAGATGTAACTAGCAACAGGGTAGCTTGTGCGAAAATACAGGGTCAGGAGCATCCTCAGCTCTTGCTATGGACAGGAAACAAAGGCATTACCGATTCCAAGCCTTCTGCAGACAATCCTTAGACACAAAAGCATTAATAATCCTAGAAGCAAAGAGAGTCAAAAAGGAAAACAAACAGAGAACAGCGAAGAAGAGGAGCGAGCCACGCCGACTGCCAGAGCTGCCCGGAGGCGACGCGACTCCCAGCAGGTTTGTGCGGCACTGGAGCTCCGCCACCGCCCAGAACTCGCGGGTCTGGGGAACGGGCCCCGGGATTAGCGCGGGGTTTGCCCCGGTTTAAGCCAACAGGGGGGCTGCAGACCTAGCAGCCAGCATTACCTTGCGTGAAGCAGTTTCTGCTCGCTTCTTCCTCGCCAGCACGAGCCCAAGCCTCCTCCTGACAAGGGCTGCTCTCCGCCGACGCGTGCCAGCGCTCGTCCTTACAGCAATTACATCGCCTGGGAGCTATTCACCGTGTCGACAACAATTTCTCTCCTTCGGACCGAAACGGCTTAGAAAAACATGCCGCTGAGGTCCGCCTCCTGCTGAAGAGCATCCCCTCACCTCCGCGAACGAGAGCAGGAGCAAACAACCGCTCCTCTGCGCTACGCGGGGACGGAGACCAGGAAGCCGCCCCGTCCAGCCGGGGAAGAAGCGCAGCAAGCAGGTGTTGGAAACATCCTCCGTTTTTCCACGGCCAGTGCTCGGCTGGCGATGCAAGCTTTTCAAGATGATTGCTGTTCGACTGATTTCTAGAAATAACCGGTCGAGCCACCCAGGCTCCCAGCTCCTCGCAAATTCACGCTATGAGCTGTGGTTTCCTGTTTGTTATGTTTTCCAGCGTACTTCCGACACCAGCTCGAAAAAGGTTACTCTGCACCCCCCCACCCCAGGCTCAGATTAAACTACGTAAACATCGATCTGAGCTAACAACTTCGGCTTCCTTTCAGAAGAGGAAAAATTGCCTGAATTCAGAGTCTTCGTTGCATCCCATTGTCAATATATGCCTACTACATATATATATATTTTAAAATAAACCACTCCTCTGTGAACATTTAAGTGCTCAAAAATAAGCCAAGAGAAAACTTGGAACTCATTTTAATTACACTTTGATAAAGAAGTCAACCCATTTCTTCATCCACTGAAAAGCAGTCATTTAGACTGTCATCTCAGCGAGTGAATTAATTTTCTTAAGAGCAAGCGAGAAAATTAGAACGATTTACGTTAGCACAGAGCACCTAGCAAATGCCTGCAGCGCTCCCCCAGCTCGCGCATCGTACCACCCTTCCTTTAGGGGAAAAGGGTCGATCTCGTAGTAAAACCAAAACACCGCCGAGGCAGGACACCTGCAAACCCAGCCCCGGCTCTGCAAACCCTGCAGCTCGGCGCTTGCGACTCGGCGCGCGGCTGCAGAGCGAGATGCGCGGCGATGCTGCGGCTGCGCCCACGCGCAAAGCAGCGACGTGGCTCCCGCCGGCGGGTTCCCTCGCTCGGCGTGGAGGTGCGTCGGCGCGACCAGGCAGAAGGTTTCACCAGTGGTGGGAGATGGATGCAGCTCCAGCAGCAGAGGGATACGCACGGCCTCGGGATAAACCGCTTTGTTCTCCTCTTGGAAAGATCGCCGGAAAAAAAAAGACAGCACCGGCACGCTCTGCTGAGCCGGGCTTTATCGGGCGGCGACGTTCTGCTGCGCTGCAAGTCGCGTTTGATGGAATTACCCTAAGAGAGTCCCAGCGGGGATGCGCCGACTGCGCTGCCTCCAGCAGGGCCCCAGCAGCAGCTGTGTCCCCGAGGGCTGCGAGCACTGCGCTGGGCGCACGGCAGATGCGGCTGCGTGGCCGAGGCAGAGCAAGCAGGCGCATCGGCGGGGCTGCGAGGGCAGCACGGACAAGGGCGTTTCAGCATCGCAGGCAGCACATCGCTTGCTGCGTGCTACCGAGCTCCGTTTAGATGTCATCTGTGATCCTCGGGTGATCAGATAAGCTCGCTGACATGAAATGGAAGCAAGGGAGCTGGAAGCGATCTCTTCTTGGTGCTCCCAGCCCAGCAGCACCATCCCAAAGCCAGAGCGTGCGAGGCTTTGTTCCCCTGGGACCAGGCATGCCGTTGGCAGGCTGAGAAATGTCATGATTTCGTGTAAGATTCCAGCGCATTAGTGTTAGTTTTAAACATCTGTATCAGCTACTGGAGCCCTTCTACACGCAATTCTACAAAACCCTTATGAAAAAAGGGCGTGAAAAATTATATTTGAGACAATCTTTAGGTTTTCTGCCCTTTTTCTTTCCCTGCTAGTCATCCACTACCTTCTCATTCTCTAACGAAGTCGGCAGAACACAGACTCTGACCACCTGCAAACAGAAACCGTTCCGTGCCACCGCGCACACCTTCAGCCGGTGCTGGTAATTAATTCCCTCTCTAAAAGTTCCTGCAGATGCCACCCCTGCCTCCCACTGACAGATGAGGGATATTATAGGTCTGCCTTCGAATTACCTACTGCAGCCACATTTCTGACGGGCTGATGCAGAAGACGAGGCACGGAACACGCGGCTGCCACGGGCACGCACGGGGCGGTGTGGCTCAGGACCGCCGGCTCAGCGCCCAGTTCCGAAGGTGCGCTGTACCCCAACCCTGCCCCACGCACAGTGCGGCTTCAGGGGCTGTCACCAGTAAGGGTTTTCTGCTGGTGAGGCTATCGCAGTCAGACGGCTTTGCCTTTGAAATGTCCTTGAAATACAAGGAGTCAAAATTTCCTTTATTAAGAAAAATTAGTGAAAGAATATTGTCCTGGAAACGCATGAATTGGGTCATGGAAAAACGGACAGAAATTCAATGTCATTCACGCCATCTGCAAACACAATCTATGATACCAAGTTATAAAAAAAAAAAAAAAAAATGGTACCAGGCTTCCTGAGAAATACAGTTCTGTTCAGTTTTTGGTATTTAGCTATTCCAATTTTTAAAGCGGGTTCTTCATCATTTCACACAGAGGTTGCAAGTGGCAGCGTTGCTGGCTTGTGCCAAATAAAGTGCTTCTAAGAGGCTTTCTCCTGGAGATCAAGCTAAATGGGAAACAAGAAACTTCCACCTACGTTGGACACAACAACAGCTGAAACTTTTACTGCACTAAACCCTAAAAATTCAAGTTACGGTTTTAGCATCAAAATGGAAGCAGGTAGGAAGCGGCACTGGCATCTTTTCGGTTCCCTGGGAAGGTTTTCCACTGCTGCGTGCTGTCAGACCGCGCGCGCTCCAGCATTCAGCCCGCAGCGAGCAGGCGGCGCGGGGCGAGGCGCGACACGGCGAGGGGCTCGGTGCCAGCAGCGGCCGGCCCCGCGCTGGGCGATCGGAGCCGCTTCCCCCTCCTGGAACACCGGGGGCGTCTTCAAGCCCAGTATCAAATACGAGAGGGGGGGAAAAAAAAAATCAATTATTTACATTGTTCTTTTAGATGTAATTTGCAAAAAAATAAATTTTCACTGCTTTTACATAAGACATGCGCATCCATTACATTTGGAGCTGAAACGTCATTTAAACCATCTCAAGCAGGAATTAGGCAATTCCAGATATCCTGATAGGGCATAATACCCTAAACAAATGTTGCCAAAACATTAAAAAAAAAAAAAAGAAACAGATGCATACCACGTGCATCTGTTGGAAGCAAATACAACCTTGCCCAGGATAAAATCTTCATAAACAAAAAAATAAAGCCCTGCATATTTTTAGCTTGACTAAGAGGATTACGCGAGGGCTTTATGAAGACATTTACACCAGTATTGACAAACTACACGGGAGCAGCAGACCCGCCCCCGTAGCTGTAACGCACGTAGCAGCCATTCCTTTGGGAACGGCTTTCCGGCGCCGCGAGGAAGATCACGCTCCGCAGGTCGGATGCTGCTCACCTGGCGGAGGAAGGCGCACGCGGAGCGGTACCGCAGCGCTCGCTTCCGCAACGCGCCTGCGGCGAGCCCCCGGGATAAGGGCACGGCCGAGGGCTGCTGCCGGAGCACTACGCTACGGGCACGGGGCTTCTGCGCTCGGGCTTCCGCGCTTGGCCGATGGAGCCAAAATCGCCCTGCAAAGGTGGTGCTTGGGGCTCTGCTCGCTGCAGCTCCGTGTCAGCCCCGCCACCGGTTGGTGAGCCTAAGCTGAAGTGCAGCTGCCAGCTGCAGAGGTGCAGAGCGAGGTTCTACAAGCTAATGGAAAGCAATATTCTATAAATCTCGGGGATTTAAAAACAAGTTTGCAGCCCGAAGCAAGACAGAGCCACGCAGCGCCGCTCGCTCCGTCAGCTACAGCCTGCACCTGTTCCATCAGCCATCGTCAATATTTCTAAGTCATTAAGTGTCCCTCGCGAGGGGGGGGGAACGCTAACGACAGCCCCACATGCACAGCCGCGGCGGGTCCTCCGCTCCCCGCTCCTTCCACCACCGCCCGGCTGCCGACCGTCCGGGCGGCACCTTGGAGCCCGGCCGCCCCTCGTCGCTTCATCGCTTCTTCATGAAGCGATACTCAAACGCAAAACCAGATTTTAAAAAGATGCTAATTACTGGCAGCATCTTAATAGCTCCATTAGAAGCTAGAGCTCCCCACCCATGCCAGAGATCATGCCAGTATGCCAAGGAAAATAAACACTGCTTTCTCCTATGAAAAAGGCATTTCTTCTTCAGGTGCTGCTGCAACAATAAAAGCGGACAGCACAATCCAAGGATCACAGTTTTTCTTTTTTCAAAGTATCACTATCAAATATACGTACCTCAATAAGCAGCAGAGATTTTTCAATATATATATATATACATATCCATTCTCTGGGGGAACCATTACAAAAAAGCAAGCAACTTTTACTACTAGTCATGACTTGCTCCACGGGTACCACTTTGGATTTGAAGGTCCAGGAAGGATCAGTTTGTGGTTAAAACATCAGAAAATCTCAGATCTATTTTCAGCTCTGCCATAAACATCCTCTAAGATCTTGAGCAAGTCCAGTTCAGCCAAATCAGGAAAAACTCTCTTCCTTTAGAGTATGAGAAGTCATTCTGTGACAGGAGTGAACTGCAGGACTTACAGCCTGGCAATAGGTAACAACTACTCCCAAATAAACTGATGTACGACATGGTTAGTTCACAGTGTACAACTTGTGTACTTCTCTTAATTCTTAGAAACAATCGTATTTAAATGGATGAAGCATTTCTCATCTAACATCTTCTCATCACTCTTACATAATTCGGCCTTTAAAGAAAAAAAGTATTTTCAGATTTGATGGCTGAAACTTCTGCCTCTGAAGCTGGTGTGGACTTGGTTTTATTTTTGGTTGAAGGAGTGTTCTGGGGAAAAAACACCACCACAACAAACAGCTCTTTAACAGCCCCTGAAAGTCTATCAAGCTAACGACCAAAAAATGTCTACAGCTGAATTTCCAGAGCTGGCCTTGAACTAGGAGGGCCTTTATTCTATTAAACAGAAACCGGAGTGCTTTCACATCTCGCAAGAGCTACTAAAGATAAATTCAAACGAACTTAGTGACTGTGAAGCGCAAGACACCAGAGCTGCAAGGACTACAGAAAAAACAACAGAGCAATTCACGGAATTTCCAATTCAGCGCAACAACTCGAGTATGAGACCACGCCGTGAACGAGGGCAGGAAACAAAACCGAGCCATTGACCAAGGCTCAAGCACCATCCTGCCTTTGCTGCGAGTAGGATGAGCGTCCTGATGCAATAAAAACAATATCGAATTGCACAACTGTGTTTACAGGTAGCAGAGAGTGGATGCCTGTGGAGGCAACAGCTCTGGCATTTCTGCACTGGAAAGGCAGGAACATTATTTAGGCAACAGTTTTTGTGTACATCCTTAAATATTTAGAGCTCTGTGCCATGAACATAAATTACTCATCCGGGACAGGCTGTAAGTGAATGGATGTTTAATAGATAGCACCAGCTTCAATAAATCGGGCTTACATGAAAAATAGTTAATCGTGCTCAAGCTGACTATTAGAATACTTCCCACTACTTACGGAGCAAATATTAAAGAAGTGGCTAGCTAGTGACTGAATGAACCCCCATGAAAACACAACCACGAATGCCATATTTTCCAGCTATGCGGATACAGTGACGGCTGTATTGGTCCAGCTCATGGCTGACATTACTAATGGTCTATTGGGGAACACAGACAAAGCAATTGCCCAAAGCAATTTTCATAACAAAGGTCTAAATATTGAAATATTACTTCCTCAAAACTTCTGGTAAACCCTTGTGGCTGCATAAGACCCATAGTCCAAAAACTTATCCATGCTAACAGCAAAGTGTAACTAGAACTGAAAAAGGAGAAAAAATTGTTAGAGAAAAGAGGAGAGCGTTCAGCCATTTTTCCTATTTTTTTTTTACTGCAAATATACACTAGATTGTTACTCGAGTATTTATCTCAACACTTCGTGCCTATGAAAGCTGCTGATATAATTTCAATCTGAAAATCCTTAACCACAAGCTTGCTAGCAGCAAGCAAGGCTACAGTCCGTAAGTTCTTACGTGACACCCTCCAAGCACGGCACTCCTTGCAGCAGAGTATCTGAATTTAAAGGCGGCTGAAGACAGAACTTTATCTCGGTTTGGATATATCAACCCAACAGGGATCAAGGCAAGCAAAATGCAGACAGCATGTACTGATAAATATTATGCTTACATGACTAGAAAACAGTGTACTATCATGTTACAATATATTTTAGTCTTAAGACAAGAAATGACAAACATACTTGGATCATGGCAGTCCCTCCCTAAGTAGCTTATTTGTTTGTTTAGTTTCAGACACAATGGGAGCTTGGGCTAATTCAGGTTGCCTGTTACTACCTCATTATAAATACTAATTACTGCTATTACTTACTAAACGTTTATTTGGGTTAACCTATAATGCAAGCCAAGATGCCTTTTCAAGCCTATCTCAGAAGCTCAGCAGGAGCAATTGTGACTCCAAAGCGAGTGCGAAGACAGTATTTTATAGACTTTCTCCTCCTCTCTAACAAGGGCTTGACTTTTAGGGAGAATCCTCTCCTTCGGCAGAAGGAAGCTCCTGCTGGATGCATTCGCTGGATGCATTCTGCTCGGGCCCTCGCCCAGAGCAGTACGAGAGCGGCTCACGGTGGGGCAAAGCCCCTTGGTGAGGGGAGAAGGGGGAGCCAAACTCAACTCCTCTCCCTCTGAAAAGCAAGGACTTTGCTTTAACTGACATCAGTAGTGTTTTGCAGTTATGTTCCAAGTGCTTTGCAATCAGCTAATTAATCCTTGATACAGGGAAGTGAGACACTTGTTAGTTTTTGATAGAAGAAAAATCACAAAGGACAAGTAAATTACTTAATAAGCTGAAAAATCAGGTTTCAAGCCATCTCAGACCAATGAAACATAAAATGTTCTTTATCAAATGGCAGCACATTCTCAGTCTGAACACAAGCAGTCACCACAGCTAGTTGAAACCCTCCTGTATTGACTTAGCAGATAATGTTTCAATAATCCTTTTATCATTTCATAGCATAAATGACTGAAATAGGTATTAAAATTAGGTCCAAGAGCTCTACCCAGCAATAAGAAAAAAAAAAAAAACAGATAAATTGTTCTGTAGACAGCAATATCTAGTGATTTCAATCCAGCTAGCTGCGTTTCTTCAGCAAATCTGTGCCCGTGCATTAGGCAGGCACATCTCCGAGTGACTCCGAGTCCATGCATACTAATTTTCTCCCACATGAGAATTCTAATAGGTCACTTCAGAAAAAAAAAGAGATAAGGGCTTTTATTTCTTCTTTAATGAAGATGAGGTTCAAAATGGCCAGGTATACAAAACTTGTGATGTATTCAAGGAGCTTACAGAGATAAGACTATTCATAACATTTTCAGGGACCTTGAACTGAAGACGTGGTAGCCTTACACAGCAAAGTAGGAAATGAGCCTGGAATAAACAAAGCTGGCTTTCAATACTCAAGGAAAAAAAAAAAAAAGAAGAAGAAAAAGCCATTTCTGAAAACACAACGGGTTGCAGAAGAGGAGAAAGACCATCCTCAATTTCAACAACCTACTGTGGAACGGGAGGGACGGGAAGAGCTGAAGGCTCAGACGAGCAGCCTCCCATGCCTTTCTACCTCGGCGATCCAACCCCGCTGCAACGCAGCGCAGCGCCTTCCCCTGCCTGCTTTTAGTCCACCTCAACCACCCGTTGCTCTCCAGACCCCCTTGTACAGATTTCAAGGACCAGCTGAACGCAACTGCTGGATTAGGAGACCGCTCCGGCCATCCCAGGAACTAAAGAACCTCTGCTAACGCGTGACAAAAATTCAAATCCGTGACTTGAGATAGGTTTGAGCCAAAGCGGTGGATGCTTCCACTGCAGCCTGCGGGTGCACGGCCACCTTGCCACCGGTGCATCAAATCGCAGGGCTCCCGCCAGCGTTTGTGCAAAGACCATCTCCTTTTCGCCGCTCAACAGGAAAGCAGCAGCTCTTACTCTGCTTTTCGTGTTTGTATTCTCTAGCATGACCCTTCCTCGCTTGTGCTCTTTCATTATCTTCTACTGATGGAGAAACAGAACAGCCTTTTAGAAATTTCCAGCACTTGGAAGACATAGCTTCCACTCATCACAACAGAGAACACTTAATCCTACAGCCTGTTCACGTGTCTGAAGTTCCAGATAGCTCTTTTTCGCTGCTAGGAACGCAAGGACTGCTTTCCTTATGCAGAAATCTTTGTGGACATTGAGAAATGCCTTATATCTACTTAAGTCATCTTCTGAAGGTGGAAACTACTTGCTGATTAAATCCAGTTTGTAGCATATCACAATTCCCGAAATTATTTCACCAGCAAGGGCTGATGAGAACAATAGCTCTGTGATGAGCCACATGCATCATTTTGTGGGTTAGCTGAGAACTCATTTAGTGCTCTAAATCTCATTATAACTTGCTGATCAGGATGTAAAATACGCGCTTATCTCTGAACTGGAGGCTTTAAACAGCTTGAACCAAACTCGGCTCCTCTGTCTTCAAGAAGCCGTTGGTTCTTATTCCTCACACTTCAGGAGGCCTATCTGAAGAAACCTCTTAGCAAACCAATTAAAATTATATTGCTGTATTGGATTAGAAGACTTGAACCAAAAGCTAAATGCAGACACAAAGGTCAAACACCAGACCTCCAAATTTCCCCACGGCAAGCTGGACAAGCCTGTGCCAATCTGTGAAGTGGGAATACTTTCCTAGCCCACGGAGATGGTGCTTACACTTGGCAAAAGCCCCCAGCAGCCTCTGGAGTTCTCAAGGGTCCCAAATTTGCAGCAAGACAGCTCCAGGTTGCAGCGGTGCACTCGTCCTGACAGCGCTACACTGCCAGACACCAAACTGCAGCAGCCTCCGGTAGTTTTAGTACCAAAGTTTCCCTAGGCAGCAGACTAATGGGCAGCACAGAGGGAGGAAAATATTTGCAGGCTAGTATTCTTTGTTTTTTAGGTTGGTTTTTTGGGGTGGTTTTAATTTTTAATGGCTGTTCTGTGTATTTTCCCCTCGCACTTTAAACCTCTGCAATGAAACTTCAATCTTGTTTAAGTAGATTCATTTAAAGTGTTTTTACAAACCCCAGAAAGTTTATTTCCAGCCTGCCAGTTGCACGCGAAACATATGAATTACCGAACCTAGGTATTTTCCAGCATCCAAAGGAAATCCAAGAGTAAAAGCATACTCCTTGGTTTTAATACGCCTCCTTAAAAAGCATTCACAAGTTATTTAATACTGTTTTCAAGTCCGTGGTATCTCTGTAATCACACATTCTGCGGCAAGAGTACAAACGCAGGAATCCAGCTCCCCTCGCACGTAGCAGCACACGCACACCTACGGGTCAGGCAGCAGCACACCGACAAGCGGGGCTGCTCGCACTTCGGGAACTGAAGCTGTCGGGTTTTTTTGAAGGCCATCAGCAGCAACTTGTTTCTGCTTTTTCAGCGACGTGCGCACACTCGGCCTCCCCAGCCAGATTCTCCCTTCTGCTGGATGACATTTCTCGGCGGCAGGACTTGGCTGTCTACCTTGCCACCCACTCCCCACCTGCAGCGCTGCGCTCAGCTCCGGGCCCCAGCACCACAAGGACGTGGGGCTGCTGGAGCGGGCCCAGAGGAGGCCACGAGGATGCCCAGAGGCTGGAGCAGCTCTGCTGTGGGGCCGGGCTGAGAGCTGGGGGCGTTCAGATGGAGAAGGGAAGGCTCCGGGGAGACCTCACAGAGGTGTTCCGGTGCCTAGAGGGGGCTGCAGGAAAGCTGGGGGGGTCTTTGTCAGGGGGTGCGGTGACAGGACAGGGGGTGACGGCTTTAAGCTAAAAGGGGGCAGGTTTAGGTGGGAAATTAGGAAGAAACTCTTCCCCATGAGGGCGGCGAGGCCCTGGCCCAGGCTGCCCAGAGAAGCTGTGGGTGCCCCATCCCTGGCAGTGCCCAAGGCCAGGCTGGATGGGGCTTGGGGCAGCCTGGGCTGGTGGCAGGGGTCGTGCCCATGGCAGGGGGGGCACTGGGGAGCTCTGAGCTCCCTGCCAGCCCAAACCCTTCCAGGATTCTCCAATTTCACACCCCAAACTGGGAACCCCGGCACTGTCCCCACCCCACCTAAGCAGCACCCGTCACTCTCCACAAACGAGGACACAAAACCTGGCACTTGCTGTGTCTCTGTCGGCACCCCCCAGCCCCACGTCCCCACCCTCACTCCCCTGCCTGCCCTGCATCGCCGGTCCCCACCAGAGGCACGAGCCCACCTGGGGACATCGACACGAGGACTCTCCGCAGGTGCCACGATGGGGACCCACCCGCGCCAAGGGTCCTGCAACACCTCGCTCGTATCCAGCATCAGGAGTTACCGCCTTCACGTCCCAAAATGCCCCGTTCCGAAGCACCCTGCGTACCAGCAGCGTGTGCGTGCCACCGTTTGGGAACCTCTGCTCTACAGACCGACAGCCCTCGGATGGCTGTCAGCAGGGCTACACGTCAGCAATGCAGAAACTACCGGAGCCAAGCCTCTCGAGGGTTGCTGGCAAATTCAAGGAAAGTTGCACCCAATTTAATAAATTCACATATACAACCAGAGCGGTCGAGCGTACTGGGTACTTGAGAATAACCTGTCAAGTGCCTTTTACCTTTCATGAACACCCTGCTACTTGGGTAGATAATTCAATTTCTGTGATTCTGTTTTATTCACCTGAAAATGGGAGCAAAGACTAGGATATATTTTTTTTTTTGTCTTGCAGGGGTATTACAAAAAGTAGCCAATGCACATGCAATGCTCAGTTCATATCAAAAATTAACAGCATGAAGCAGCTCATCATCTAAAAACATTAGAAGAAAATTAAGTAGGTTGCAAAATCAAGCACTAAAAATTATAGAGTGACAGATTTATGATCATCTGTGCAACCTTAATCCGTTCCACTTTGTTGGTCCAACCCTTACAGTGAATAAGTCAGTGAATCTATGGAAAAATATCATGTGGCTACAAAATTATAATTACAGTTGCATCTGTTTTTCCTAACTTTAGAATGTTCAGCTTTACAAACTAGATAGTTTTTTGATTTAATGGAACTTCCCAGGTTTAGTTCTAGTCTGCAAAAACAAACTGTATTTTTTTATATGCCATATTTAAACATACTTCATCCACAGAAGTACCAGAAAACTCTATTAAATTCTCACATTGTCACATAGAAACAGATTTAATTAATACAATTTAGGTAGTTTATTTTTTCATTTTCACTGAATTTGAAAAATTAACCAGATTAAATTACACTCACCACGTAGTTATTTTCCATACAGCATGCTCTGTATATACAATATTGTTTCTGTTTCCAACAACAACAAAAGCATAAAATCAGGCCAAATGCTATTTTCAATGACATTTTTGAATTCATTAAAGCTTTTTCTTTTATTTATTTTGGGCCTTCAAAGGGATTATCGCCGCTGCATCTTCAAAAAACACAACTTCATGCCAACATCGTCGAGCCTGGGTAAACTACTTTAAAGGTTAAGGACATGACTATCAATCTAGCTGTCAGAGGTGCTGGGATACCACAACTTCCACAGCTTTCGGTGTGGAATATCCACTGAACATAACCCGATTACACCAAAATAAGAATCTGAGAATGCAATTTCATACACCCAGAGAAAATTCACATACAAGTATTTTTACAAAGAACACAAAAACGACCTCTATAGAAAAATAATTGTGTGGGCACTAGGATACAGTCTGGAGAGTACCAAGAAAGCTTGCAGGCAGTATAAATACAAAGCACATTCTAGAACGCTGGATCTTCATAACCTTAATTTAAATAAAGCAGGAGCTGCGTGCTGCCGAGGGAGAGCTGCTTCGAGTCCTTGCTCCTACCCGGTGAGTCACAGAGGCGTACGTAACGCGGGGCTCCACCTGACCCTTCACCACGGGCTCTCACTTATTCCATAAACCAACGTTCTTAAAATGACATTTGGAGACATGAACAGAGATATTTTATACATCGAATCCCTTCCAGGAAATTCTAACTACAGCAAATTAGGCTTCACATTGATTACAGCTTAATAAACACCAGGACTTTGTGCTCAACTTTACAGTAAGTTGAGATATAAGCACACTGCAAACGCTCAAGTTTCACACTTAACACTATTGTGCATGCAGCACTTCACTATTAACTTTGAATTTACAGGTCGTACAAGGATGCAGCATGGTCTGTTGGGTTCTACTATAAACGTTTCTACTGTCAATGTTTCCAGTGTCTGGTCATCATTCCTCAAACCCTAATGCAGCATCTTCCCTCATCAAAATATACACGTCTGGTATTCACCTCGCAACTGGAGCATGGAGGGAAGTCTGGGGAAGTCATCCCGTGAAGCCTCGCTGCTAGAAGGCAGCTTGGAAAGCTCTGCTCACAGAAAGGAACCAAGCAGCACAAGTGCCAGCTGCTTGCAGAATTAGCGGGAGGACCCGGGACTCATTGTCAGCAACCATGGTCAAGAAACACAAGCAAGACAAAGGGATTAAGCTCGCACACCCAGCCCACAACAGGTTTAACTCTAGCGAGCGAGCTGTTTATTTTCAGGCGCAATTTTTCCAGGATGATTTAAAATAACTGGTCACAACCATGTGTCAAAATCCTTTTCAGGTTAGTCAGACTTTTTTTTTAAAAAGAACTTCAAAGACAAAGGCTTGAATAGCACTTCCAGTGAAAAGCTCATCTCTCAACTTCTTCAAGACCTTTGAAGTATGTTGATAAAACTGGATGTAAAGTCCCAGATTAAGAGCAAAACACAGGCTCCGGGGGAAAGATGAGAGGGCGGGTAGGTAAGAAGTATGCTGTTTACAAGAAATCAGAAGAAAAAGAAGTTAAGGAGTCCAAGCTGCGAGATTTCTTGTGCACTTTACACATGAATTTAATTGATTTAATGGTCTGAAAAGTCCAGGGTTTTTCTCTGCTATTTTGTTTTCAATCCAGGAGTTATATGACGTTAACAGAAAAAGGGAGAAACAAGAGAGAAAAATATTTTCAGTTTTCATTGTTAAACCCTCAGTGCACAGTTTTACTGAAAAATTATAATACCAACTTTTTTTTTTGTATTGAAACATCAAATGCTGTCCTGAGATTTCTGGACAGGGGATCACTGTGCTGTGGCCTGGAAGCTCTCCCCGCTCCCAAGGCCCTTATTTCCCAAAGGCCGCACACAAGAGAAAACACCGACACTAGGCGTGGAATATTATCAACACCGAACCGGTCTGAGACCGTGTGATACCTTTCAAAATCGGGGAAGCACTGTGATTCTAAACATATTCCTCCATTCACGATCAAGACCTGAACTTCACATTTGTAGGAAAGCTGCCGATTTGTTTGTTTTTTAAACAGTTCCTCGTCCATATTTGCATCGTAGGAATACAAGAAACAAGCCTACTTCTTTCCTTGCCTGCCATCTTGCTGTATTTTTCAAGTCTTTACATTCAGCACAGCTGAAAGAAAGAGACCCTTGGAGTTTCAGATGTCAAATTAAAAATGAAAACAAAAACTGAATCCAAACAAACCCAGTTCTCAGCTTATTTCATAGCATATCCCATGACATATAATTCAAAATAAACACAGAATACACACAAATAGCTCAAAATAGACATTTTAATGATTTGTGTTCCAAAACAGCTAGCTGCAGGATCAGCCTTGATTGGGATATTTCTGACACTTGTTTAAAGCAGGACCCGGTGCTTAAGGACCCTTTTTTTTCTCTGCAGAACAGTGCAAGCACATCCAAGAACCCTTCCACTCACCTGTGGAAGCTGCAAGCTGACAGTTTATGGATCTTCAGAGCAAAATATGGGCACTGGTGAGTCCACTAAGCAACGCAAGCCAGCAAACTGTTGACTTAGATGTTCGCTGCACCGTTTTCATTCCCTACATCACCTTCCTGCAACTCCAACTTGCATTGGCTGCACTATGCCAAGGCAAATCTCTGCGTGGACACACTGGTTTAAAAGTGACTACCAGGACAGCTTGCCTCAGCTTACAGAACAAACTAAACCAGGTTTAAAGAGATTTAGGAATATCTACATGCAGATTTGCCTACACTGGTTTACAAATCTACCTAGCTCAGGCGAGCAGACCTTGTCGGGGTGGCACATCCCACCCAGCCGCGAGGATTGTCACTGCAAGGTCCACTCCCCAAACCACATCCTGACTTTTTCCACACTCGCCCAAGGGCACCTAAGGGAAACGTCCCACTGCTCCTGGTGCTGAGACATGCTGGAGTTGCTTCCCAGTCAATCGGGTCGGCTGCACGAGAGCCCACCTGTCTTTCAGGGGAAAGAGGAGGACAAGTACTGCAGGATTATCAGCACAGAAGCTATTCAACCTGCATTTTCCCTGGAGAGCACATTGGCTCTAGCCCAAAGCCAAGCGAAGCCTCATTTCTAACCTACATTCCCAGTCAGGTAAATTAGTTCAGGCTTAAAGAACCTCCAAACCAGTTCAGCAGATTTTCCTTTGTAAATGACAGGAGCACAGGTAACCTGCGCGGTGCTGACACATCCTTTATGCTCAGACCAGGGCTCAGAAGCCTCCGAGCACTTTAAGTTCTGTCCCACACCAAAGCCGCAGCATTTCAACTGGTCACTTTTGCATGGAGATGCTGCTGTGGTGGTACAAACCTGTTCTGAACCAGCCCGACTCTCACGCGCAAGGCTCTGTGTGCAAAATTCGAAGGCATTTACAAGCGAGCCTTAATTTTTAATACCGCAGCTACAGGCAAACGAACTACTCCAGATCCTGCTGCATCAGGGGAAGAGGTTAAAGACGCCCCGGCCGCTCTCAGGCACTCGCCCCAACCCCACGGCACGCTGCTACACCTCCGACCCGTCAGCAGAGCCACTCGTGTGAATCCTCCCCAGCCCATGCAGCTGCAAGGAGCTGGATTAGCCCAAGCAGCACCGGCCACGGGGAGGCAGGCAGAGGGCTCGGACATCAGCCGGCAGCGGGCGGTCGCTGCCTCTTGCCCCTCTTTCTGCAGCATGCCCGGCACCGGCGTTTGCTTCCCAACAGACCATAAAGCGCTCTTTTCCTGTAATGTTATTCAAAATGAAACCAAAACACTCCGTATTTAGGCTGCTAACCCGCTGTGACTACCGACCGTCCTGCTGCCCAGCACCATCCAATTGCTTCCCCATCATAACTCTGCTCCTCCACCTCTTGCCTTTGGTTTAGACTTAAAGTTTTTGGCAGCAGAGCCCACTTTTGCTCTATTTTTGCATCAATCCTACCCCACTGCAAACCCAGACCAGGATTCCCAGGTGCTGCAGCAATACAAAAAACATATAACCACCAATAAAAATTGCTTGTTTGCATCTGCCAGCAATTAAAGCTCGTATGTAGCAGCGGAGGCCACATGCTACTGGGTATTACACACTGCCTTGGCCTTGCAGGAATACCTGGCTAAAATATTTACCTGTTACTCCAAGCCATACCTGCTCAAAATCCTGTCTTTAAAAGGAAGAATCTAACTTTAAAAACTATTTTTTTTTAATTCCTCGTCTTTGATCAAAGAGATAAGAACCATGCTTCAAAGAAACACAGTCAACCAAGCAAAACAAGAATAACTTGTAATATAAATAGTTTCCTTATACAAAATATACTGTTTTTCAACTGGCAAACTATTTATGCAGGAGACAGGATATTTTTAGCAGTAGCACTCACACCTTCATTTCTGACAATCCCTGCAAAGTCTCATGCAAATTACCCCCCTCAGATTAGCAAGCAACAAGGTGCTGATCTCCAGCAGATCTGTTTGTTGAAAATATGCTTATATAACGAAGCCTAATCGTCCTGAAGGCTTCCAATATTTGTAAGCAGCCCACCCAATAAGCATGTCAAGAGACCACAGAAAAGTCAACAGAGGGCACATGTTCCCCAACGCAGACTTTTACAACGTGTGAATGACACTGACACTACTCCAATAAATCTAGAGTGGAAGTGTATGACTAATTATATGAATTAGTCATGCAATTGTGAGCATGTGTCTTAGCATTATCAGAGGGCACGGCTCGGGGAAAACATGAGCACTAAAATCAAAGTCAACCCATGGTGAGTAAGAAGCAAAGGCTTCTGCCTCCTGAACACTCGGCCCCCCTGCTCTCTTCCCAGGAAGCCTATTTGTTTTGGAAGCAAGGATTTGTGCTGCCATATTGTTTGGCAACATGTTTCAAACAACAGATACCCATCTTGAGCAAATAAGTTGAGATTTAACATTTCATCATGCCCATCGGCTTCGAGCCAGGTACAGTGCTGCCAGAGCTACTACCGTTTATTATCTACCGTCGAGAGCTGTTTGTCCCCTTAAGTGGCAACTTGAACTTTAATTATTTTCACAAAACAGTGCTACAGAGCAGGGATACTTCACCACTTCCTAAGCTTCCCAGCAAATTTGTAGCTTTACATCTAGCTTTTCCTGGTTTACAATGTTTCTCTCCCCACTGCTGTGCGAGAGGCCTAGGTACGTAGCTATACATGCATCACGTACCCCAGATAGTTCCATATCTAACATATTTTTCTAACTTTCTCTTATCTAAAAGAAAGCTGATGTTTAGAACACGTACATGGTTGCTGAAATATTATACAGGCAGAAGAACACAGCCTCCAGACTGCAATGGGACGGCGTATCTCCAGAGAAGTCAATAAAGCACCTTTTTTCTTCATGTATGTTTATCATCTTGCAACTAGAACTCGCCAGGTATATTACTCTTTCATTCATATATATATATAAATATATATATATATACACACATGCAAATTTTACACGCACACGCATATATATGTATATCCTGCCAGCCCACACAAACCAGGTCTTCTTTTTTTTGTCTAAACCGGCAACACAAAGAATACAAGCCCTGAGACAGGCCAAAGAACGTGCAAGCACCACCCACACGAGTCCAAATTTCCAGTTACAATACACTTTGCTGTGTCACTCTTTTTTGGCTATGCCCTATTTGGGCAGTGAAAATTTGATATCTACTGTACGTTGATTAAGCTTCCAGGGAAAGAAAACAGCAGCCTGGAGGGAGCTCCGCACCTTTCCGCCTCTGAAAGCACGCTCTTTGGGGTGCGAAACCAGGAGAGCATCACACAGCAAACGCGATGGTGACCCACTTCTCAGCCACTGAAAGGTCGAAACACACCTAGGAAACTGGAGGATTTCAGCGCGTCTAACAACCTACATCGGAAGGAAACAGCTTTTCCGCAACAGATTTTCTATCGCTAAATGTCATATTCCGCCAGCGAGACCCCCCCAGCAGTGCCAACTGGAGCTACCTATTGCATGTGCACCGCCAGATACTCAGGATTACTCGCAACCTGCTGCTGGCCAGTGTCTCTGGGAGAGAAGCGAGGGAAATTTAGGGCACGGACCGTGCTGGCAGCGGGAGACGGACACCAGACCCCGCACCTCCGAAACTCGGTGCGCCCCTGCACATCTTCCCCCCAGCAAGACCGCCGCCTGTTCCCCCAAACAGAACGCGCACCAACCGAGCCATTTCCTACTCGAATTACCCTAAAAGCCACCCGATACCTCATTACCACCTCCAGCTTTCCCCAACCCATAAACTACATTAGCGCAGAACTTGCTCGCTCGCAACACAACGAGGCACGCCAGGAGCGGCGTCTCGCCGGCAGGGCAGCCTCGGCGGTGTCACAAGGCGACCCGGGGGGGACACAACGTGCGAACAAAGAGCTGTCACCGCCAGCCCCGCC
>VXAA01001729.1:450866-475674 GCA_013399115.1 Anseranas semipalmata | reverse complement strand
GCAGCGGCCGCCGGGCCGGGGGGAGGCCGCCACCAGCCGTCGCCCCTCGGGCCGCCGCGGCGGTGGGAAGGGAAAGGGGGAGGCGGGCGCCATCTTGGTAGCAAGGGGGCGGCCGGGGCCTGCCCGCCGCGGATGGGGGCTCCGAGGGCGGCCTGCTGGAGGCCCAGAGGCCGGCAGCCCTCTGGGCTTGTCACCGTGGGTGCCTCAGGCTGGGCCCAGCCCCGTGCACCCCATGAGCCACCCTGCCTCCATCTGCCCCGCCACCACGAACCCTCTCCCGATCCACGACGTGTGGCGCGAGGCTCTACCGACCCGGCCTCCACGTGCCCACCTGCAGCGCAGCCTCGTCCTCCGGCAGCGCCAAGGCCTCACGAAGGCACGGGGTTCCCTTGTGCCGCTCGCCAGCGCCATCGCTGAGCAGAGGCATTTTGTGCTAGAAGTCACCTGTCAGGTTTGGTTTCCCAATCACCTTCCCTGCTGAGACTTCAAGGAAGAGTTAAAGGCTGCCCTTCGTTTTGCATTAGCGTTGCCCTCCTCAGAGGCATCAAAAGCTCTGAAATACGTCTCAG
Organism: Anseranas semipalmata; assembly: GCA_013399115.1. NCBI lineage: Eukaryota > Metazoa > Chordata > Aves > Anseriformes > Anseranatidae > Anseranas > Anseranas semipalmata. The sequence continues at coordinate 475,105 of VXAA01001729.1, read as the reverse complement.
GTCGGCACCGAGACAAAAAAGTTCAGTGAAAGGCGTAGTGTGACAGGCAGCCCCGCACAGACTTCCCTGCGCAGTATGACCCACTGCTTGGTCTCATCGCTGGCATTTTCTGCTCTTTCCACGTAAAACTGCTGCAAGTGGAACAGCCACAATTGCTCTATCAACTATTTTATCACATCCAGGCTGTATGTTGTTACATTATTCATCGTCTCTGTGGAGCTGTGAAATCCCCAAACACCTTATGTGTCACGAGGCAAAACAACTCAATGGGTTGAATGGTTAAAATAAACCAGAGCTTCAGGTGGCTCATTTTCCTCCATGGGGGCTCTTTATTCCTCAGGGGCTTGAGAGTGCATTTGTTACAAGAAAACAAATTGGCCTTGAAAGGCCCAGTCAAACACACAAGTTCACAAATCCACCCAGCGTAGTCACCCGCATCATTGTCTGATCTGGATTTCATCTTCCTCAGAAACCTGCATCTTCTGAGGGGACTCACACAGTTACCTCTGAGGTTCTCTGCTTCCCAACGGGAAAACCCCCGTACAAGCATGTGTTTCATAACTGCCTCATTATCTCTTGAACAGGATGGGCAGGCTAAGCCTGAATTAACTCTTTCTCAGGTAAAGGGCCAGGGGACGTTGATCCCAGGCATATTTGTTGTTTTCTCTCATTTGGGGATCAAGAGGACTTTTTCTGGGCTAATTCATTCCAGCATGGATATCTGCAGGTATATTTGTGTATAAAATGCTGTATACTTTGTCCACCTTAAGCAAGGCAAATAGTTAATGAACTTTTAAAAAAAAAAAAAAATCATGCCTGTGTGTGTGAATAAAAGCATTGAAATAAGTGGGAAAGCAGTGGAGAAACAATACAAAGAAAAGTAGCAACCTGTGATTGTGCACCCAGAACAAATTCTCTGCTGCAAAACTCACGCTGTCTGTGAGGTAACGAAGGAATACTTCTGATTTTCCTTTAATTGCATACTTAATAGGGGCTGAGGCAACACTAACTGCCTCTGCATGCTGCTGCATGACCCTTTGTTGCGACACATCTAGGTGGAAGTGCTAATAGATTCCTTCTGGTCCTATTCCCTTCGTGACAGCAGCAAGGGAAGGAAGCTGTGTAAAAGTCCCTGACTTTTCCTGAATTGCCAGCTCTCCACTGCCTCTGCAGGCTATGCCCACTTTGGTTTCACTCAGGCAGAAAATGCTCAGCCTTCACGACTAATACAAAGTCGTAGAGCTTGATGTTAGAATATTCCCCTCCATAAATTCCTCACGAGAAAGTAATACATGAGCTAATCTCAGGCAGGAGGGGCACTTTAAGTTTTCAGTGATATTAACACTGAGAAGTATAAAACCATTTTTATTACTTTAATCTGCAAGTTAATTTTTAAATGGAATGCAGGTATAAACAATGCCATTTTTAAGTACATTACAGTGCTGTCAGGCTGTGACAATTTAAATGAATGAGACTTCAAAACGTATTATGAAAAGGATTAAATGTCTCATTGAAATACACATGGCAAAAATGAAATCCATCAGTAGAATGAAATTATATTAAAACTTCCTAGAATTAAATCCAAAATAAAGGCCTCCCCTACCAGGTAAGTGAAACTGCGGTGGGTGAGACTATGTGAGAGCAGTTTTAATTTCCAACTGACTGCAAATGGCAACTAATTTAGTGTTGTTAGATCTTTCTAGCCTGAGCACTTTGTAAAACAAGATGATATGATTATCTTGATTTTACATTTACAAAGCAGTGTTTAAGAGGTTGAAGTGGCGGTCAAGCAACAAGTGAGCAATGGAATCACCAGCCAAAACAGTGCGGAAGTTTTCTGGTTGTCGTGTTCCCTGTCGTAAACCCTCTGTGATATGCTGTCACCAGCAGCCCATTTTTCCATACAGCTCACTTGGACTAAAGGCCATTTCCAGGCTTTATTTTAGTTTATGAAGTAGGCTATTTTAAGAGTTTCTTGTAAGTCACAAGTAGCCATTGCACAGTCATTAATCTAAGAAGGTAACATGAATAGTGTTGAGTTCTTTAAAGCTTCTTGGCCAAATTCAGCATTGTAATAAGTAATAAATAATTTCTTTGATGATGGTGTTGCATCCACTTAGTGTGAGCGTGGTTCTTTAGACTTCTACGTACCTTCTGAATATGGGCTTGATTCTGTTTCATGCTGAGCCCTTGATGAGTGCAGAGCTCCTCTGTTACTACCGACTTGCTTATCCACTAAAAATGTAACATAAATGTTAAGATTGGTCTAACTGGGGGCTGAACAAGAGTGCTGGGTGTGACAGCAGCAGAAGGAACAAATGGCAGAAGGGTACAAGAATGGCATTTGATGATGGCATCTGGACTAGCAGGTCGCTGGGTTTGCAGCGTGGGTGAACCTGCAGGGAGCCTGTCTGCCTGTGGGCAGCCAGAGGACTCGGAGGGGGAAGGTCTCTCCACAGGGTGAAACATCTCCATCAGCTCCTCAAACATGGTAAGAGCAAGCATGTGGAAGAACTGAGACCTGAGGATGAGTATCCCTCGTCCTCCAGCTCATTGCAAGATGAGACCAAGTCCTGCATACAAGCACTTCGGTGCCTGAAGGCTGAGGGACTACCTGGACACTACGTAGCACTGCTGAGCATGTGGGTATGAGAATATGATTGAAATCTGCTTTGTTTTAACCTCTCCCTCCCTTCCAAGGTCTCAGGTGCAGGTGCGCTACGTTGTTGCTGCAGTGTTGTGCCATCGTTTCCTGTGTGCCAGTCTTTTTGCTAGAGTTTAAGACCACCACAAGGTATGAAGGCTTGGGTGTTTACTCAGCGGAGGATGCATTTTGCTAAAATATGTCCCAAACCAAGAGCAGAACACTTTTAACACACTGATTTAACACCTTGTCCATACCTCTTATTTTTACAACTTTGCAAACACGCTGTAGCTGAGATTAATGCACAACCCCATTAAGGTTAGTTAATTGTTTCACGTTCAGACACCTATTTAGCCAATGCCAGCTGATGCAAGCACCTTGGCCTGGCTGCCGACTGCAGGGCTCGGAGGAGAGCGGCGGCATTCCTGGGAGGAAATCCTTCCCAGGATGGTTGTCGGAGGCAGCGCCTGCTCCCTGCACCGCTTGCTCGGGGAAGCCTTAATGAAAAGCAGCTCATCAGCAGTTACGTAACCTAATGATAATCCGGCTCAGGCCGGGCAATGCTTAAAGCCACAGCGTCTCTCTGCCGTGACCTATTTTATGCTCGATGCAAGGGCAAAAGTATGCCGTTTGTAACTTTGCTGGGTCTTTTACGGCAGAGTTATTGTCTGTCAGTAGAAAAGCCCCCTGCGCACGTTTCTTCTGCCTTCCTGGCTGCAAAGGAACCGCTTTGGATTTGTTAGTGGCTTTTTATGGTATCGGCTCCAAGCACAGGCGCAGCAGAGAGCAAATTGTAAACAATTAGAAGGAAAACACTTAATGTCCTGCAGGAAACTCAGCATACTTTAATTTCAGCTTCAGAAGCTGCATAGGGTCTGGGGGTATGTTGCAAAGCACTTCTTATGCCATGTTGAACCACACAGAAAGCTTTTGTGTTTTTATTAGACCTCAGAGAACAAACACGTATGCTTCCACATTCCAGGGTCATAATTACATTTGACTTAAGAAATTCATTAAGATTGTACTGGCATAACTCAAACTTGCACAAGTGGCCAGTCCCTTGTAATCATTTTTCACCTCTCAATCTACAGAAATATCAACAAGAGATTAAACGCAGAGATGTTGATTCAGATCTCAGCATTTAATCTGACCACAGATGGTGTCAAAGAGGGACAGCCATGCAAAATAGCAACAGATTTTTTCCTAAACAATCACTTTTTTGTTTAATAAAGATAGAGAACAAGTCACCAAATTTGAAATATAGTGGAAATCTGTTTCCTACAGTTCCTCTCCTAGAGAGCTTTGAAGCATTATGAATGGGCTGATTTCTGTTAATGATTAATAATGTGTTTATAATTTTGTACTTAACTAAAGTTATTATTGTAACTATTATTAATTGCTATCTTTAATAGGGTAAATATGCCATTCTTCATGACACCGGACAAGTTAATGACACAGCTGGTCACAAAAAGGAGGTTGTAGTGTTGCACTAAGTAGAAGAAATACTGCCTGTTATATGTAGGTATACTCATTTTGGAAGACATACTTACACAGAATGTTGTTGATTTGAAATCAGTGATGCCAAGACTATATATTTGCTACCACAAGGAATACCAGGCCTTGCAAAAATTTACTACCAGGCATAGTACTTAATGCCGATGGATTCCTGGAGCAGATTGTGTGGATCCCACTCTTTATGGCTTGAAAATTTGCTCAAGCTAGTTAGGAGTGGTTTTTGAAAGCTGATTTTTAATGCCCAACATTAGGCAGCTTAAGGTCAGAAATTACTTTTAAAAAGGTTTATAAAACTTCATGTTGGTAGAAATATTACATGACATTTAAAAGGAAAAATAATAAAAAAATTGTGGTGATTGTGTTTGTTGACATTTGAAACATCTCCCTGTGGAGCTTGCAACCAAAACAAGGCCGCATTGTACTAGCATTTAAGAAACAGAAAGTGGAACTAAATGAAATTTATTAAAATAGTGTGGCTGATTATAAACTCTAAAGGGAAATCAAGTAACCTCATTTCCTTATCTCATCTGAGCAAAAGGCTAAAAAAAGGGGGTGGGGAAATACACTTTTTCGGTTTTAGTCATCTGAAGTATTACTAATCACAGAAGTACAAAGTAATTTAAAATGCATTTAAATATGCTTCAGAGCCCTTTTAAAGTGGTCTTCTTAAATCAGAAGCTAAGCCATTGCTTCTCGTGACTAAGGGTTAAGTGGCAAGGGCTAAACATCTCCTTTCAGCCCAGTTGAGGTACCAGGTCTCGCAGAGCTGTGCAGGTCACACCAGCAAGGTGTCAGCACCAGCACTCTGCCTTTCTCAGCAGACGATATCTGAGATTCAGCTCTGCTTGTAATGTACTTGGCTAATTGGATAATACTGAAAATAGAAGAAAAGAGTATTTTCTTATTCCCTCCTGAAAGAACTTTTGTTTGTTTCTGACTTTTTTGTGTTAAAAATAAAAATATATATTGTTTCAGTCTGTGTGTAAGTGGCATGATAACTCCCGTCAGAGTTGGTATAACTTGTCCTTTTTTGGCAATCACGCTGGAGAGACCAAGCACTGAACAGGGAATAAAACAGAGCTATTCTCTAACCCTATAGAGCTGATCCCACTGAGAACTCCCTGTATTTACTCATCTGCACTTAAAGACTGTCAGTTTTATTCAGATGTCTACTCAGTCTGTGAAATACTTTCCTTAACCTACTTTTAATGCCTTTGAAGTATCATCTGCTTCACTAGTTTGAAGAGCACTAAAGGCCTCGTGCAGCCAATAGGCACTTAAGTGCTTACTTTTAAACCCATGAGCAGCTCCATGAGGCACACAAGAATTGCCGCAGCTAGACAGATCTGTCAGTCCGTCTCCTTCACTCCTTTGTCTCCAACAGCACTCGACACCAGATTCCTGCTACTACGCCTCGCCTCCGTCTCCCTTCCCCCCGTGCATTAGGGAAAGGAGAAGAGGGCTGATGCCATGACAGCAACTTCCCCACTGATTTGGGCTCTTACAACACGACGGGTGCCACCACGGGCTGACGCCACCGCAGCAAGCACCAGCTTTCCGTTGTGTCCATCCCCATCTAGGGAGGCATAACACTAAATCTTTCCCACTGCCTAGCCCCTAGGAGCAGTGCTGCACCTCAAAGCATGAGGTGGAAGAAAGAAAAAAAAAACACATTTTTTTTCCCCAAAAAACATTGTTGACCTCTGTTATGAATTATCCTGGGTATTCTTGTTATCCCTTAAAGATGCCACGGTTTGCTAAGCTCCGGGCCTCAGCGAAATCCTGTGCAGTTAATTAGGTCCTTACATGTACCACAGACCCCTGCAGAGGCAGATGCTTTAACCTGGATAACAGACGCACCAGCAGTGATTAGAAATGCAAGAAAGAACAGGGGAAGCAATCAAGGAGGGAAGAAAGAGGTAAAGGTGGTGCTTTAGGAGTACAATTTGCAGGATAAATTGGAAGCAGTACTCGCAGTTAAATGGGATGAGTTCTTTGTCATATCAAATCAACAAAGTACAAAGGGGAAGTGGGCACCCTTGTCACAACCTGAAATTTATAGATCATGAAAAAATTTTCTTCATTTTGTCCTCCACAGGTAGCACAGAAGAAGAATGAGGAGTCATTGCATATTCAGTGTTGTTTTTCTCTGCTTTGGTTGCTTTTCTTTCCCTGTTTGTGGATATTTAATAACTTTCCTTAGTCAGCTGCTGTGGCTGAAGTCAGGAGCAAGAAAGGAACCGGAGCAGAGTGAGGGCAGGGAAATTAGATCCAATTTGAAGGCAATTCCAGCTTCAAACATGGGCAAGTGTTTCTGCTGGTGCGTGTGCCTCCTACTATTGATCATTGTAACCCCTTCTGCAGCAAGCTGTTGCGATGGATCCCTGACACTGTTAATGCTTTGGGGTGCTGGAACCCCGTTTCTGAGTTCATGAGGGTCCTATGTGGGGGTCACAAATGGTAATAACCTGACTTGGAGAGGTTGTCCATGTCCTGGCTGGTTGAATTCATGTAAATGAGAAGAATTGTAATGGAGCTTGCACATCTGAGCGACCTGAGAGATGCAAATGGAGAATACCACACCCTAAAGTTAAACAGAATGTAAAATCCCGAAACAGAGTGGAAACTGAAACCAGGAATGAGACGTGCTCAGATCATGGCTCTTTTCTTTTGGAATCGGGGATCCTTCCTGCGAAAAAAAGAAACCTATCGTTTCAGCAATGCAAGACTTCCCCTCAGTGGCAACAAGGCAGCAGGGTGTCCCGCTGTTCCACCGCAAGAAACATTTTGCTTTTTCTCTGAGGCAAAGTCCAGTAAAAACGTGGCCCTGAAGTAAAGGAAATATTTACAGCATAGACTACAGGCTGGGCTGGGTGTAGTGGTACACAGCATTGTGAGAGGCCGAAGCAATACTGCTTTATGAGCTGAAAGATTTTAACTCCTTCGGCATAGAAACTCTGACCGATAGCTGCCTAAACTAGGAGGTGCCACACATCAGTGACAGGCAGTGTCAGATTTAGGAATCAAATGGAACTTTAACAGCCTCATATTGGGATCGTAGAATATGGACAAAAGCAAGAGAAATGTGTATTTTCTTTTACAAGGAGAAGGATTAACTGGAGAATAATGTTAGCATCACTAAACTTGTACCTGAATGCAGCTGTTTGCTGTTGAGGCTGCTAACAGCACAGGAGGCTCTCCCAGTAATGATCTCATACCGCAAAAATACCTATCACCATAAACATACATTATCTAAAAACTGATGTCCAGCTTGATTTAAGTTCCAATATTGGAAATGAAATGGGACCACATCATTAAGAGACGTGAGCTAAGATTATGCATACAAAAAGGATGACTGCCAAATCATGTATGTATGGGCAGACTGCATTCGCATTACCCCAAAAGATTTACCAGTCGCTATGGTTACTCAATATTACAGCTCAATAGATTGGTAACGTGAACTGATAGCTCTAGAAATACACTGCAAAAAATGGAATTAAATAGGTCCTGCTGAAACACAGCCTGAAAGATCTTGTGCTCCTAATGAGGCAATAATAACGTGGCACCGACCAGCAGTTCGTGACTCTCGGATATGGGACACAGGGGATGGGGGCTCTCTGCATCCAGTTTGGTAGGGGTCACATCAAGTCACTGCCCCCCGTAGCAAAATGTGTGCATCATGTCTCTGGTGCAGACAAAGGGGTAAAGCACATCTCAAAGGGGTGAAATACAGAGCAACGTGTCTCATGTGGGATCCCTGGAGTAAAATCACGACTGAGTCCCAACAAGTAGGGGCTGGAGCTGAAGCTTCAGCAGGGTGTCGGTAGGCGGGAAATCTTTCTATGAAGTTAGAAAATCAGCAGACTTTTCAAAAGCTGGTCCCCTGAAGCCATAGCTGTACTGCGGGTGGCTTAGCACCCTGTCATTGCCTCTTCGGGCCTCAACGTCAGCCTTTGTTCTAACAAAATAACATCGGTTTGCCTTCACGTGTTGTCTAATATTATGAATAGTTTTATCATGTCACCTCTTGTCTATCTGTTCTCCAACGTAAATAAAAGGACGTATATCACGCACGCATTGCCTGAGCGAGGTTAGGAGGACCGTGCCCATTGCCACCAGCTCCTCTCCATCCCCTCCCGCTCTGCAGCACCCAGTTTGAGCCCCAGGGACGTGCAGCTGTGAGTTCCCACACAGGTGTTGCGTGCGATTCCTCTTCATACTGTCTTCTGCGTATCCCAAGAATTCGCCTCCTTGTTTTCTATCGAACTGCTTACCGAGCAGAGCTCTTTGCAGATCTGCCTACAATGATGTGCTTGTCCTTTTCCCAAAAGATGCAGTTTAAGGGTAGTTTCCCAGTGCATATTCCATTGCAATTATCACCGACTTTACCTGCCACTGTGTTGTGCTGACTTGATTTGCACTGATTCCTCTTAAAAATGCCTGTTTTCTCCAGACTGCCAAAATGAGTCCCACCTGCAAATCCTGTCCTTACTGCTCCTCTCCAAATCAGGTTTTTAATCAATGCATTAAAAACTAGAACACTGCAGAATTACACATTGCTGTAATGATAGACAAAAGGAGAAAACCCAGCACTTATTTGTACTTTTTGTCTCCTAGCCACATTTTGGTGCAGGACTCCAGCTGTTCCCCTGCTGCCAGCTCCGGTTGTGCCGCAACCAAAGCTCCAACAGACCGGCTGCTGTTGGGAGACCAAGAGAAAGGGAAAGACCACGACACGACGATGCAGAAAGAGGGAAGGAGAGACCTTAGTGGTGCAGATGTCCGAGCCCTCACACCTCCGTCTGCAAAATGGGAAAACAGAATTTCTCTTCCATAGGGGTGTCGTACGGATGGATTTGGAAACGACCAGGAGGCATTTGGGTGCTGTGCTGGAGATGTGATCGATACAGGGAGAAATACGAAGACTTAAAGGTCAGCCAGTGAAGACGTGCATCTCACTGAGAACATTTTAAAGAAGCAGAGGGATGAAAACTGGTCTGAAGAAAACACATTAAATGAGAAAAATTGCAACAACAACAGAAGTGGAGAATAGGAAGAGAAAAAGAAGGAAAGCCCAAAGGGGCCATAAAACGATTCTTTGTTTTTATGGAGAGTTTCCACTTCTTCATTCAATTTTTTGAATGCAAGTTTTATTAGTGGTTTTGGCTCTGCCCTTACAAACAAATCAGGCAGCACTTACCACCACCAGCCCGGGAGGAGGTGAGATGCTTTTGGAAGTCGCGCATCATCCTCTTTCTCCTTGTAAAAAGCTGGCTGGGGTAACCCCACTGATGGGAAAATCTGCCAAGAGGCCACGGAGGCTGGTGTTATAGCTGTCGACTGGCTTCTTAGAAAGCACACTCTTGTTCTGGGTGGGCCTTTTTTGCAGGGTTTGCCTTGCTGAAAAGACTGAGAAAATGCTGTAAGAAGAGGCTGATGCACTCCCATTACCAACATGGCTCCTCCGCACGGGAAAGTGCACATTGACATTATGTTGCCTAAAAAGTAAAAATTAAGTAGACCACAAAACAGCAGATAAAATACAGATTATAAAACCTACATTGTACAGTTGGAAGTGTCCTACATTGAATATTTATTTGCCCAAAAGTCTTGTGCAACTGTTCAAACCGTCTTAATGAACACATTTTGGGATAATCAGGGAAATTCTCGTGCTGGAGAATTATGCCAGAGGATGCCACCAAAACTGTGATTAGAGGGCTTGGGTCATCAGGGTTTTGCCATGCCCACCCGTGTGCGTGTCCGTGTGCCCTGCTGGGAGGCTCTTTGAGTTTTGCTCAGCGAGGGAGGAAAGAGATTGTCCTCGTGGCGTTGCCTTGCTGTGAAGGGCTGGGGGACACGATCGCAGAATTTGGGCAGGTTTTGTGTTGGAAGGACGGGGCTGGGTCCGGTGATGTGGAGCATGGATGCTGCAGACAGGACTTGACAGCCTGAGGAAGGTGCTGAATTTGCCTGTGTCTGCGAAGAATACTTCCCAAAATACAGGATTGCGAAGCTTAGTTTGTATTTGCATAGTGCTTTAAGATCCTGGCAGAAAAGTGAAAGGTGATGAGAAAACACACGGTTTTGCAGTGTTGCTTCTTAGCTCTGGGAAGAAACTTTCCTATGTGTCAGGGCTTCTCCCTGACACCTCTCACGTTCTTTCTTGTTGGTTTTCCTTAAAAAAAAAAAAAAAAAAAAACAACAACAACAACAAAAAAAACAACCTCCCTGTTCCCGCAGAGGCTTCGTTTCTCATCTTTGTACTTGATCTTCTACATCAGAGAACTGCTGCTGCTGCAGCCATGCAGCGCTCGCTCTGCCCATGCAGATGACAAATTAATCTAACATTTCACGTCCCAGAAATACTTATTATTTCTTCCCTCTCTTTTGTTCTTCCCACTGCAGTGCTTCTCGGATTGTGAGGCTGGCCTCCCCGGGGAAGCTCCGCTTTCTTCCCAGAGAGACCGCAGCAAGTCCAAGGGCAGTGAAAAATGGAATATTATTTTCTTGCTGGCTTAGTGATTTTCATTTAGGATTCAGCAAATGCAGAGCCATCTGCTATGTATGAAATATCCAATAATAGTTCTCCAGTTGCTGAATTCGAAGTGGAAACAAGCCAGCGAGGGAGGCAGAGTGCCTGGCTTGCCTCAAAGCTCCTCTGTAAGCGCATGCAGCCAAGCTGCACCCATGTCTTTGCCACCTGATTGTAGCAGCATTGACAAAATTACGGGCAACTTGAATACAGGACCAGAGGTCAGAGGAACAGGACTTTCAATTTTCCCTCTTGTAGTGATCCTGTGTACTGCTCTTCTTTACTTAGTGTGTGTGTATGGTGGCATGGTGCCTTACAAACCTTAAAATCATAGTGTTTGCTAGCAGAAGTGCTGGTTCTCTCTCTTTCTGAAGCCAACTTGATGATCTTTAAGGTCCCCTCCAGCCCAAACCATTCCAGGATTCTATGATTCTATCAAACCTGCAGGCACTGGGAACAGGTTCAGGAGCTAAAACCTCATCCCTAAGATCCAAGTCAATGGATGACAAGAGATACAGAAATCCTGGTGGCAGGAAGCTCAGCGTACAAAAGCTACTTTCAGCTTTTCATGCCCAAACCCACTTTGTTTCCCTGCAGCTAACAGCAATGCAGCACACATAGCATTTCAGGGTCCAACACATGGGTCTGCTCTTTGCTTTATGCTAGTTTCACTGAGCTTTGCTGCTTTTGTTGGAATTCCTTTATTTCCCCTCCTTCCATGAAGTGAACAGCAGAATTACCTGGTGGTGCTGATATGTAAGTTGTTGGTTTAGTGCTGCCAGGCTGCACGAATGGGAGCGACTCAAAATTTTGTCCAAGCCCCTGTTTGGGACCATCTGCGTTTTGGACCATCAGTTTGGGACTGTCTCTGCTGCTAGGCAGACCTCAGCCAGACTGAGGACTTTAGCATTAGCATGGCCTCGTTGATATAGTTAAATTGATGCAAACCTCATATTAGTACAGAATTGGTGCAAATTGTGGCTTGTCAAGAATACAAGAGCTTATGTATGCAGTAATTTCTGTCTGCTCCTCCCTGCAGAGCACGGGGCTGGTGTGCACAGGGATGATGATCTGCAGGTAGCTACAGAGAAAGCAAAGCAGGAAAAACATCTTCCTGGACAAGATGCACCATAAATATATATTTTGTAAAAATGACAGCGAGTGAGCAGACAGCCATTGCACGTCCTGTGAGACAAGGGATGGTGCAAAGGAGATAGGGGAGGCGGTGAGCCTCGAAAGGCAAAATGGGGCTTTGCTTTGGTGCGGAAAAAGCTGGCGCAAAGCTCAAGAGTAGGGGTGCTGTGCTAATATCAAACGCTCTGTACTGATGTGATTTCGGCTCCTAAGCCAGCCTGCATTAGCAAAGTCTCCAGGAGTTCATAGCTCCCAAGTCAATCTCTGTCCCCTCTCAGCATCACACAGGTCACACAGCTTGCCATTTTGCTGAGACAAGGAGCGTGGGCACCTCCAAGCTGGGTGTCCTTGGGTTTTACAGCCCGGGCACGTTTGCTGCTGGCAGGCATTTGCAAAATGCTAGAAATGCCCAAATCCCTCAGGCTGGGGCTGCGTCCACAGAGCTGGTCCAGGGGGATGCTCCGCTAGCATGCAGACAGCATAACCTCCCAACAACCCTAAAGGGGCATTTCCACTGGGATTGGAGGGTTTTGTCCCTTTAGGGTGTGAAAAACAGGCTGGGGGCTGCATGCTAACAGGTTGGAGCCAAGGAGGGAGTGCCAGCCCTTTCACATCACCCAGTGAATATCATGGCTAAAGGAGGCTGGCAGGGTCAGCGTAACTCCATCCTCCTTATCCCAGGCTTTCAGGCTGCTCCTTGGAGCCCTAAGGAGGAGAAAGCCAGCTGGGAAATGTCCTGATTTATACTGGGATGCAGGCACAGCTTTGCAGAATGGATGATGATGGTACAACCAGCTTGTGCCACTCCCAGCAATCCTACATGAACCACAGCGTCTGCAGGTGGTGGGGCTGGTTCGTCAACAGCTAACGCCTGGGCCAGCAAACTCGAGTATTTAAAATCATTAGTGGAATGGAAAAGGAACATCCTGCAGATCTGGAACAACAGCGTATCCAAGTCCTGGTTTTAGATTTTCCCTTTGGATTTTTCTTTTGGCACCCCTAGATACCGTCGTGCCAGGTACAGGCAGGAGATAAGCAGATGCCACTAAACAACACATGAAAAAGGCAGCCTCCGTCATCACTGAAAGCGTCAGGCATGTGGCACCTGGGCTGCGTGACCCAGAGGAGAAAGACAAGGAAATCCTGAAATTTTAGGCTGAAAAAGAAGGTGCATTGCTATGAACGAATCTTTGGGCCGCTAATCAACACTGCTGCCAGAGCTTGGCTGGTAGTTTAGGGGACTCTGGGACGCTTAGGGTGAGGAGGATGATGCTCATTTTTATGTTTGCTCAAATAAAGTACAAGCACGTGAGTGGAAATGCTTCATCCTAAGAAAATTCCCTATTGCAGAGACTTGCTGGAACCCCCGAGTCTGAGGCTGGGTGAGGCTGGGGCCCCCCCGGGGGCCTCTGCCCCCCCCTGCCCCCGCAGGGCCCCCCACAGCAGGGGGCNCCTCCTGGGCTCCAGGCTGGGCCCAGGGCCTCTGGGCCTGGCCCTGGGCACCGCCCAGCAGAGCCCGGCTCCGGCCTCTCCGCACCTCCCTGCAGGGCCTGGGGGCCATGGGGAAGCTCCCCCTGAGCCTCCTCTTCTCCAGGCCGAGCAGCCCCAGCTCTCTCAGCCTCTCCTCACAGCACAGGGGCTCCAGGCCCTTCAGCACCCTGCTGGCCCCGGGCTGGGCTCTCCCCAGCGTGCCCAGCTCTCTCTCCATATCCACAAAGGGGTCACAGCAATGAGGAAAGCAAACCTGCCGCCTCCCCGCTGCTCACATCCCTGCAGTGTTTTTCACTCCCGTCAGCAGCATTTTCTACCCCCAGGCCCCTCTGAAGCACTGGGACCAGTTCACAGAGGATGCTGAACTGGGCTCTGTGAGAGCAGGGTGGTGACGGTGTCACGGGATCCCCATTTCCACTGAAATCCATGGGAGTTTTGCTCACAGCGTGAAGCAGGAGTTCGGATTTCCTTAGCTCATCTCCTGGCTCCTCATCACGCCTGTCACCGAGCCCTGGGGACAGCGCTTCAGCCATCCTGGGCAGCTTGTGGGATGATGCAAACTGGTGCGAATCCCTGCAGAGCCTGACTTCCCGAGCCCGCGGAGCCGACCGAGGCCTTGCCCTCACGATCTGGTGTTGAAAGGGGGATAATTTTATTTACCTTTCTCATAAGGATGTGGTAAGGGTGAGCGGTTTCGAACCTTGCGTCGCAGAAAAAAGCGTGAAGTGTCACTATCAATGAATTCCCCTTAAAATACAGCCACTCCTAACAGTAAATTTAAAATGAGAATTAAATGTGAAAAGGCACCACTCCCACCATTAATTTCTTCTCTGCGCTGTTCCCTTTCCTCTTTTATTCCGCCTCATTTTCAGTCCCTTGCCAACAGATCCTTGGCAGCTCTCATAAAGGCAATTATCATTTTTAGCGAAGTTTTTGCAGGATTTTTTCTTGATTCTGGAACCACTTTCGTTCCGTGCCATCCTCCTGCCCACCCCAGCCCCACGGCCACATCGTGTGCCCTATGGCACTGCTGGGAGGAGCACTGGAGGAGCACTTGCCTTTGGAGAACCTTCGCTTGGCCTCGTGCGGCCCAGGGACACTTCTGATTGATGGGGGCTTGGAAGCAACCCAAGGCATTGCTTGGAGAGAGATTAAAACCACCAGCCTGCCTGCAGGGCTGGGGAAATTCGTGCACTTGAAGGGCAGGCGCTGCCCTGCCAGAAGATGCTGTCGGTGATGTTGTGCCTCTCCTCACATCTTGGCGAAGGTCTTTGGTTAATGCTGTACCTGGGAAAGGCAGATGTGGACCCCCGCTCTTTAGAAATTTCTCCTGACAAATCCCAGAACCCCCGAATCACAGCATGGCTGGGGTTGGAGACACCTCTGGGTCCCTCTGGTCCCCCCCTGCTCCAGCAGGGTGCTCAGCACCACCTCCAGGTGGGTTTGGAGCTCTCCTAGGAGCCCCCAGCACCTCGCTGGTAGTGGTCCAGATCTGAGCTGCAGACCTGAATTTCTGCAATTGGGGAAAACTCAGTATTGGAGCCAAATCAGCAATTTCCATCTAAATCCTCTCTTTTTGCTTTAATTACATTTCCTGTTGGCTCACCCCAGACGAGCAGGGTGACACTGGGTAAGTGGGCCCGGGCACAGCTCCGACTTGCTGGCCCCGGAGGACGCTGCGTGTCGCTCACCTGGTCACACAGCTGCCTGGGGCCACGCGGACAGCAGCACCCAGCCCAGATGTTGGCACCTGATGGGTGCAATAAACGTGCGGGAGCCAACGCCAGGGGCTAAGCTGTGAGTGTCCGCACCCACGCAAGTCAGCCTGGGCTTCGTTCGCCACCAGCCAGCGCCGAGCCATCGGCAGTGTCTGCAACGTCCCATCCTGCAGCGCTCGCTCATGCAGATGCTGCTTTCTCTGCTACTCACGGAGTCGTGGAATCATGGGATCACCTAGGTCAGAGAAGTCCTTCAAGATCACCAAGTCCAACCATCAAGCTGACCGACCAAGTCCCATCACTAAGCCACGTCACATCAGTGCCACATCCACACGCCTTTTGAATACCTCCAGGGATGGGGACTCCACCAGTGCCCTGGGCAGCCCCTGCCAATGCCTGACCACCCTCTCCATGAAGAAATTCTGCTTAATATCCAATCTAAACCTCCCCTGGTGCACCTTGAGACTGTCACCTCCCATTGAACACTCTCAACTCTATCCTTAAGTGCATTTGCACTATCATGCGCTGTGTTCAAGGGTCCCAGCAGGCACCTTTGTGGCCCAGCTGCTAAGCAAAAATCCCCTCCCTGTCCCCATTTTCCAGTTGCAAAAGGCCTGGAAATGGGGGTGTAACAGTGAAAAGTCAAAAACCTTTGGGATTCCTTTCTTCTCCAGGAGGCTCCAGAGCCGGGTGGGATGCCGGGCTCTGGCGCCACGGATGGGGACGCGCTGGCTGCGTGTCTCAGCGATGCAGCAGATGTTCCTAATTGGGCCACATGTGCCTCGTCCCTCCCCAAAACCAGCCTGCTGTGGTGGCTCTAAATCCCTCCTCCTCCTCCTCCTCCTTCTCCTCCTGTGATCTCAGAGCAGACGGAGCGGAGCCGAGCTCGTGTGCAACATCGAGGAGCGGGTGCAGCCGCTGCGACCCGCTGCTGCGCTCGCTGTTTCTTTTGTGAGAAAGATTGCCTTCATCCTGCCGGCAGGCCGGGTGCTGCTGGTGCTATACATCACTGCATATTTTCCACTTGAGATCAATACCGCAGCCCCCGGTCGCTTTTAACAGCCCTTCTGGCATGGGGGCTTCCCCAGGCATCGTTTGGAGAACAACACGAAGCAGTTTGGTGGCCCCAGCATCATATCCCCAGCCCTGCCACTCCTCGCACCCTTCTCCATGCCATCATCTTGTCCTCCGTGCCATCATCTTCAGGCAGAGCTCTGCCAACAGTTTATTTTATTACATTCCACTGCGTGAAAAAAAGCTCTTGGCAAGAAATCGGACCACTCCGAACTTATTTGTTGCTTTTTTTTTTTTCTTTAACAATTCTGCATTGTTTGGGGCTGTTGCGCTCCCTAGGAGTCTCAGGTTTCGTGCATTCATTTGCTCTTGTCTTGTCAGATCTGTCTGCTTGGCTCCTCGCACGCACGCTCTCCCGTCTCCAAGCCATTCTTTTTCACTTTACATCCCTATCCTGCCAGCTCCGACTCGCTCTAACCATGCTGCGTACTCAGTTTCTGCACTTTGGCTTCCAAAAAGAGAGAAAAATGCCTAAATGTGCCATTTGGTGGCCAAAACTCCCGGCCAGTTTCATGACAGCTCCCGAACACTAAACAAACCTTAAGGAGATGTGTTTGTGGCTGACTTTGCATCTGTCACTACAGCACCGTGAGCCATAAACCCGTACGGGTTTAACTCAGCAGAGCTGCGTTCTGCTCTCGGCTATGTGTGCACGAGTCTGGATCATGTCCCCAGCAGCAGGAGGAAGCACTGCTGATTGCTGCTGCTGAAAACGAGAGGAGAGCTCGGATCCTTCGCCCTCTGGTTTCACACAGCAGTGAATTACATGCGCAGACGTCTTGCTGCCCGAAGAAACACTCAGCATCCTCATTCCCATGAATGCACAAAATGATCGCAACATCTTTATGTTCTGCGGGATGGGACTGCTGGCGTTTCCTCTAAACCCTTTGATACGACAGGTCTGGAGTTTTGCTTCAGACTCAGGTCGAATTGGGCTTCCCATCGTAAACCAAAGCTTTGGTTCAGCCCTCCCTGCACTTCCCAGTGACTCCAGCAAAAGCTGAGGGTTCCCGGGACCAGACGATGATGCCTAAAACCGGGGGAGAGTTTCCCTTGCTGGTAGGGATGTGGCCACTGGGCTTTGTTCCAATTCCCCCAACGCAGTGAGATGGGACATAAAACATGTTGGAAATGTCTCTGGCGTGGTCCAATCAATCCTGCTAGCAAGTGATGGGCAACCCCACTGTCTGCTTTGCATGGCCAGAAAACACCTCATATGAAACCATCAGGCTGTCATGCAGGATCTTTAATACTTGGTCTTGATCTTTTTTTGAATACTTTCTGTGTTATTATTTTTTCTTACCAAAAATCTGCAGTCCATCCATCCATTTGTGATCAGCATCCATCCCCTCCTTTCAGAGCAGTGCGCTGCTGCGTAAGGGGCTCGACAGCTTGCTTCGCCTCCTGGTTCTGCCTTGAATGGCTCCACCATGGGCTTCCTGCAGACCATGGGTTAAAAACCCCAAAAGCAGGCTTTTCAGCATCTTTGTGTCCCTTTGCATGTGAACTGCATCTTGGAGATGCAGCTAAAGCCCTTACGGTGAAGACCAGCAGCGTCTGATGGAGCCAGCATCCCCACTATTCCCAGTCCTTCATCTGGGCACAAATAGGCCTCTGCCGACCGAGCCTGAAATTTGGGATTAGTGGGGGCAATGGACAGTGGCTCCTCTTTGCTTACAAATGTAACTGGGAGGGATGTGGCAGAGAGAAGAGAAACAGGGACCAGAGCAGGAACGGGGAGATGCTAGTGACTGCTCCGGAGGAGAAGCGAGGGGACTTTGTGCACAAGCTCTTGGACCCTGCATGGTGCCACCCCGTCCTCCACAAACCTGCTTTTGGAGCCTTTTGGCCTCACGACGCTGACGTCCCCCCATACACCTGCACTGAGCAGTGCTGGGGGAGCACCCGAGTGCCACGCGTGGGGGACAGCAGGTCCCGTCCCCACAGCCCCGTGTGGCTCCGGCCGCAGGAGCAACCCCGTGGCTGAACGTCACAAGGGACACGGTGGGACACGTGGCTTCCACCAGCGTGCCGCAGCTGTGCTCAAGCCCTCGGCATAATGATTTCCAGCCGCTCTCCCGCTCCTAGCCTGGACGTTATCCCTCAGCATGTCTCGCCTTTGGCTGGCTGCCTCCTTCCCTTTGTCCTCACTGGAGAAAGCCAGGCTTCTTTCTCTGGAAAGTTGCAAAATGCTGCAGGATCCCAGGATGTGTGGAAAGGTGTGAAATTGCAGAGCTCGGCTGGGTGCGTGGTCAGCTCATGGGAAGGTCCAGGACTGCGGGAAAAGGGAGTCTCCTCTGGGTGGTGGCCCTGGTGGGGACTTACAGGAGCCGGAGGAAGTGACGGGGAGGTCGGTGAGATGAATCGCTGCAGCTTTCAGCTCCAAGGCCGAGCTCTGGATGTGGGCTCTGCTGGGAAACAGCCCTCGAGTGGCTCAGCTGGAGAAGGGTCATCACCTGCATGCCCCTGAAATATGCCCCAGTGTGTGCATAGCTACCACAGTGAGCTCCAGCCTCCCGGAGACAGCTTTAACGTGCCCACCGAAGTAACTGAAGCATTGGCATCACATCAGGCTAAACTTTTAAATATCCTGGGCCAAAGCTCAGAAACATCACGATGATGTGGAGCTTGACCAGGAAGCTGGTGGAGAGACGCAACGTGGTCCCGGCAGCTGCTGTTCCTCAAGTGATGCTATGTTAACCGAATAGCGGTCTCTTCGTGCCCTGCTCCTTTTCTGATCTTGGTGGAAGTCACTTGGCCATGTGCGGAGATGTGCATTGAGTCCATGGTGTCCTAACGTGTCTCCTGGTAGTGACACTGGGCATTGAGTGAGTCCGGGGTGAGCCTTGGATGAAGCCTGGGGGCTTGCCTGGCATCCCTGCCTATGTGCTGCCATCGCTGGCAGCCCCTTAGCACCATCCTGCAGATCCTCACTGGGAAGATGGGAGCTCATGGCTACCAAACCGGGAAAAAAAAGCTTTCCGCCCTAGAAATCCCTTCCAACAAACATGGGAGACATTTGGCTGAAAGCCTGGAAACTCTGTCCGTAACTGGTAGTATTCAGTGGCCCAACATATTTATCCCCAAGTTCTCTGATGCTTGGTACATCTGCAGAGGAAGGAGAAAGATCTTTTAGGAAAATACGTAATCTGATAGTCTGGCATCCACTTGTCTGCCATTTCTGCAGGGGCGATCCGAAACGCGAAGAAGCACTGAAGTTTTCTGGGAGCACCCTTGCTTCATTTTAACTGCTTCTTGACTGAACCCTGATCAGTTTGAACATCGAGTTGTTATGTTGTTTATTCAACTTTAAATTATTCATAAATTTAATTGCTGCATTTTGGTGCCCAGCTTGGTGAGGACCTGAAAGTCAGAAAGTAACAGGCTGTGTTACAATTATTTAAATTTTGGCATTTAAAAGCAGAAGGACCCAAACGAACCAGTTCTTTCTGAATTCGCAACAAAGAAAAGGAAGACTTGTATGCAGCTCCTGTCAAACCAAAGCAAAGAAAGGAGCTTTAATCTGTCGTATTCACCCATGTGTACCAGGACCTTATGCATGTGTGTGCGTGTGCGCACATACATGCATGTGTGTTTAAAGAAAAAAGAAGCAGAGAAATATCTATACTGCATGTATATATAGCCATTCTGAAATGGCCAAAGAAAAGGTGCAAAAATCAAAATATCCTTGTCAATATATGGTGTCCAGCAAAATGGTTCTATCAAATAAATGCTTCAGGAAGAAACCCATAGAAACATGATCAAAAACCGGCCCACGGGGTTCAACGAGCAGAGAACTACAAACCCAAAGGGCTGTTGTCCCCCGTGCGCCGGAGCTGGGCTCTGGGTTGCTCATGGCAAAGCCCTTCTTGGAGGGGAGAGGAGGGAAGAAATGGGAGCGTTTTGCCCCAATCCGGGTTTGCCCATTGCTGACGGCTGACGACACGCACCGGAGAGAGGCTTAGTGCCGCAAGGTGCCAAAAACTTTGTTTTTGATCCAGCGAATCACTTAAGGTTGTTTGGAAGGGCTGGCGTGCTTGAAGCTGAGCGTGTGCTTAAGTGCTTTGCTGGCTGCTGGCCAGGCTGCTCTGAGTCACGCCGGCCGGCCAGGATTTCGGAGGGCGCACCCAGCGCTCCGTGCCCGCCCGCGGACGCCGAGCCCAGGCATCCACGCACGCACGGAGCGAAGCGGGTCCCGGAGCCGGCCGGGGGAGCGATGGGGCTGGGGCACGATGCGGCGGTGCGGTTCGAGGGCAGGAGGCGGGCTGAGCCCTGGCGGAACACTTGCCCTAGGTTCCACAAGGTGGATTTTTTTTTCCCCCCTCACTTGCTTCAAAAATTGCAAATTTGAGTTTCCTCTGCTTTTTCTGGCAGGCCAGGGAGGTGGTAGGGTTGGGCCTTCCTCTGCACCAAACAGGAGGGGAGGGTGGGGAACGGCCTTCATTCCTTTGGCTTTCAGGTGGCTTTTGCTCCCGGCATTGTTCCTGGAAGCAGCTGTAAAGAGAATCACAGAGCAGCCCAGGCGGGAAGGGGCCTTGAGACATCACCAGCTCCAACCCTGGGTGGGAAAGGAAGCCCCGATGAGATCATCCAGCACCCTGTCCTGTTCACGGAGTCCTAGAATGCTTGGCTTGGCAGCACAATTAAGCACAGAAAGTCACAAACCCAACTTTGCACATGGCATCGCACAGAGGATGGCTACAACGATGGCACCACCACCGTGCCGAAAGCTCCCCTCTGGGCTGCGAGCTTTCTCCAATTGTCCTGAAACAGCAATTTTCTGCATTTTTGATGGTTTTGAATGCAGGTGACCATGGCTTGGTCACGCTGCTTTTAAGATAAGCCAATACAAAAGCTGTAAGTGAGGAAGCGGGAAGGGGGAGACCCAGCCATGCACTTCGGTAGCACCGCACAGCTGCAATACAGAACGCTGAATACATTTCTCAGCCTTATGGAAAATTTTAAAAGTCATTAAATTTTTAAGTAAGAACGTCAGAATGGCACATCAGCTTCAGCGGGCTTAAAATAGGGCGACAAATGACTGCTGAAGACATATGGCTTAATTACAAAGGGCAGCAGGCCAGAATCATCAAGTGTCACCGCTGCTCCCAGGTTCGGAGGACACCGGCTTGGGCCTGGCGTGCCGAAACCTCCGAGCTGCTTTTTCATCCCAGGCGCTCGGGTCTGGTGGGACCTGGCGAGCAGGGAGCGCTGGTGCCTGCAGGAGGGCCGGATGCTGCTTCTCATCCAGGCACCCTTCCTGCATCGAGCGCTTCAGCTTCCCTGGCTGTGTCATCTTCTGCAGCCTGGTTTCCGTAAGTACAATGTTTTGGTGGTGATTTTTGCAATTGCTTGGCTTCATGTCTTAGCACTTGGGCTGGAGAATGAGCTGGGTCGTGTTGGTCCCCCAGCAAGCACGGCACTCGGCGCACTGGTGGGACCTTGAGAAGCAGCCACCAGCCTTAGGGTTCTTTCACCACTAGGACCTCACCAGGCAGGTTGCGGCGCTGCCACGAGAAGGGCCAGCTCCTGTCCTGCTCCTCAGCTTCCTCCTCACTGCCCTTCTTCCATCCCATCTTCCTCCTCTCCTCTGCAGCCACCCAAATCCGCCTACAGTCATCCAGCAGGGCTGCCCCATCCCTGGCAGTGCCCAAGGCCAGGCTGGATGGGGCTTGGGGCAGCCTGGGCTGGTGGCAGGGGTCGTGCCCATGGCAGGGGGGGCACTGGGGGGCTCTGAGGTCCCTGACAGCCCAAACCCTTCCAGGGCTCTCTGACTCTATGAATTCACTTGGATGGGAAGGAAAATTCAGGTTTAAACTGATTTAAAGGACCAGTGCAGAAGGCAGCATGTCCGCACACACATTCACACGGGGGTCCTGCTCGCAGGGCTCCAGCTGAGAGCGGAGTGGTTCAGGCTGCGGGAGGAGGCACCTCCAGCCCCCACGGTGCAAAGCACCCAGCACCCTGGTGCGGCTCAGCCCGCAGCATCCAAACGTGCCAAGCCCATCGCTCTCGACCCGGTGGCTGCAAGCCCTGCATTTGCATGGGACCTTTCGTTGCTGAAGTTGCTGTCAGACCCCGTGGGATTTAAAGCTGATAGGGTTTATTTCAACATTTCTGTGGAAAAAACGCTGCTTGTTTTGCAGTCTGTGTGCGCTGCAGAGCACGGAGCCATTCTCTAGGCCTGGGGCTGGGAGCCTGCAGCAGGGATGGGGCAAAGCGGCGTGGGATTGCGGCTTCTGCCCAGCCCCTCGGGGTCCCAGCGCATTTATAACATGGAAATAGCGGAGCAGAAACGCTCAGAATTTTTACTGTCAAAAAAAGCCACTTTCTACCAATTTCTATAACCAGGCAGAAAAGCTGTGATTTCATAAAGACCTTTTGTAAAGCAATTTGGCAGCACAGGGACTTCATCGACACGGGAATTGCCCATCAAGCACTTGGCTGAGAAACGCAGATTTGCACCCAGAAATGGCACCGGGAGCGACGTCGCGGCCGAACGCCTGGGTCGTGCTGCCCTCTGCAGAACACGCGGGCACCGGCCGGGCGGGCTCGCACCCAGCAGAATGTCCCTGCGCCCACCGGGCATGGTGTAAAACAGCTCCGGCAGGCTGCCCCGCCGGCCGGGGCAGGCGGCTGGATCCATGCCCTTAGCCAAAAAGTTATTTTTGGACTTGGAGCTGTTTTGCAATCGCTTGTCCAGTGCTTTGGTTGCAAACTTTGGCCAGAGCAGAGGGTGTTTTATTTATTTTGGTTTACATCAAAGCACCCGTCCGTCACCCTGGGCAATCTGACAGAATTGCAAACAAACCGTGGACACATTTTGGGGGGTCTTGTTCTTGCAAAACCTGTAGCAGGAGCCGAATTTGCCCTGACGGTGTCCATTTGTTGGCATCGCTATGTCACTTCAAAGGGGGAGAGGGACAGAGGCTTCAAGCGGGGCTTCAAGTGTGCTGTGGGAAAAACATCGCCGCCTGGGGACTTTTGTGGTGTTTTGGGGCTATCCCACGGGAGGATGCTGGTGATAGAGAACCACAGAGGCTGAAAACGCCCATCTCTGTCCCGAATTCAGTGCTGTTTAAAGGATACTGGGGCCGCACATGTCAGGTCTCGGTAGGCTGAGCCGCGCCGGCTCCTCCGGGCTCCAGCCTCCATCGGCTTCTGCTGCCCGTGGAGCCGCTCTGCCCGCAGCAGAGCAGGGCAAGGGGTGCGGTGCCCAGGGAGGTCAGAAGAGGCCGGTGCCTCCGCGCTGGCACGGGGAGGCCTGGACGGAGCCTGGTGTATGGGCGTGAGTGTGGTGGGGAGTCCAGGGAAGATCAGAGAGGAAGGGAAAGGAAGGGAAAGGAAGGGAAAGGAAGGGAAAGGAAGGGAAAGGAAGGGAAAGGAAGGGAAAGGAAGGGAAAGGAAGGGAAAGGAAGGGAAAGGAAGGGAAAGGAAGGGAAAGGAAGGGAAAGGAAGGGAAAGGAAGGGAAAGGAAGGGAAAGGAAGGGAAAGGAAGGGAAAGGAAGGGAAAGGAAGGGAAAGGAAGGGAAAGGAAGGGAAAGGAAGGGAAAGGAAGGGAAAGGAAGGGAAAGGAAGGGAAAGGAAGGGAAAGGAAGGGAAAGGAAGGGAAAGGAAGGGAAAGGAAGGGAAAGGAAGGGAAAGGAAGGGAAAGGAAGGGAAAGGAAGGGAAAGGAAGGGAAAGGAAGGGAAAGGAAGGGAAAGGAAGGGAAAGGAAGGGAAAGGAAGGGAAAGGAAGGGAAAGGAAGGGAAAGGAAGGGAAAGGAAGGGAAAGGAAGGGAAAGGAAGGGAAAGGAAGGGAAAGNCCAGGGAAGATCAGAGAGGAAAGGAAAGGAAAGGAAAGGAAAGGAAAGGAAAGGAAAGGAAAGGAAAGGAAAGGAAAGGAAAGGAAAGGAAAGGAAAAACATGGGGGAAAGGAAAAGGGACATTTCTGTTCAAAATAAGTACCCACAATTTCTTTTTTTTCTCAGATTTCCCCACATTGCCTCTTCCCCTCCTCCCCCAGCACTGCTTTTTGCACACACGTTTTAGCCTCCCGCCCTTCAACGCGCATTGCTCAGGACTTTCTGCTCCGCCAGACCAGGCCTGGGCAGCCCCCGGCTTCCAAAACCCGCACCGAAAGCGTTTCCCT
>VXAA01001729.1:433348-447754 GCA_013399115.1 Anseranas semipalmata | reverse complement strand
AAAAAAAAAAAAGCATCAGGGTGCCCCGCGTGGGGACAGCGACAGCCCACGGGGGGGTCCCGCGTGGAGGGGGTGGTCGGGTGGAGGGGGGGGCACCGAGCCCAGCGTGCCCCAAAACCAGGGAGCAGGGATGTGCGNCTCCGCCGCGGGCCCCCCGTCCCCTCCCTGTCCCCGCGTCCCCTCCGCCGCGTCCCGGTGACAATCCGCCCCTGCCGGAGGGCCGGCTGGCCACGGGGACGGCGGTCTGTCCCCAGCCTCCTCCAGGGACCCAGGGGACCCAATCTTTTATTTCCTTCCCCCAAAACGAGGGGCTGTTTGCCGGCGCCGCGTCCCGGTGTCGCTGTCCCCAAGGCTGTCACACGGGCTTGGACAGCCCCCCAGCGACAGCGCCGGGAACGGCCCCGAAATCCATTCCCCCCCCCNGGTGGAGGGGGGGGCACCGAGCCCAGCGTGCCCCAAAACCAGGGAGCAGGGATGTGCGGGGCTGGGGGGCTGCGGGCTGAGGGGGGGCGGTTGGACCCGGTGGGTGCCTGCAGAGAGCAGCCCCCCCGTGTTCCCACGGTGACCCCTCCACGGTCCCGAGACCCAGCAGGACCCCAAAAACAGGCGGCACGAGTGGCGTGGGCATGCACAGGTGCTGAGGGGTGCACGAGTGCCCAAGGGTGCACAAGTGCCGGATGCACGAGTTTTGGGGGTTGCACAAGTGCCGGGGGGTGCACGAGTGCCCATCTGTTTCTGCTGCAGGTGAAGCTGCCAGGGCCGGGCCCCAGCCAGGGGGGAGCAGCACCGCCGGCAGGTAGGGCGCGGGATGGGGCAGGGGACAGGGACGGTGACGCGCTCGGGCAGCTGTGGCCTTCTGCTACCCCTGGTCCCGCTGTTGCGGGTGCTCCAGGGGCCCCTCGCACACCCACGGGTGCTGGGTGCTGGGTGCTGCCTCCCTGCTGGTGGCTCCTTGGGAGCAGAATTCTGGGGCAGAATTTGGGGCCGAGGCAGCGCACGTGCATTTTGAAGTGTGCAACGTGCACGCGTGCGTGCATCTCTGCAGGCATACACGGCCATCGGGTTTGCACATGCGCGTGCGAGCGCGTGCAGACACACATGCTTGCACGCTTGCGCGTCGGTCCGAAGGTCCCTGGGCGCAGCCCTGGCGAGGCCGGCGCGCGGCCAGGAGCGTTAATGATTTGCTTGGCCGATGAACTTGGAGGAGCCCGGGGCTCCACGGGACTTTGAGCCGCCTGCTGCCCCCCGCTGCACCCCCGCACCCCAGGACGGGTCTGACCCCACAGCTCCTAAAATTCCCCATTGCAGCAAAACAGCCCAGCAGGTGCCAGTTCCTGTGGCAGGACCACGTCGGTTGTTTTCGAACTTCCTTCTGCACGGGTAAAAAGGGATCTGCCTGGTGAAAGCTTTAAAAAAAACGTGTAATGCTCCAAGGAGAGAAACCTTGCAGCGGTGCTGAGCACCCAGCCTGTGTGCTTTCTTACCCCGCTATAGGCAGAGACAAGTCCCTCGAATCGTTCCGCACCAGGAACAACGCCAGCACCGCTGTGCCATGAGGCTCACCAGCACCTCTGCATCAGCTGCCAGTGCCTGAGCTGCGGGGTGCCCCAGCAAAACTCCCACTGCCTTCCCCTGGGGCCAGCAGCTCCTGAGCGTGGTGCAGACATGGGCACGGAAACCAGCCCCCCCCAGCACCCCTTTCCTGGCCCCCCCCCAGGTGCATTTCCCCCTTGCACTTTCCTGCTTCGTTCAAGCAGGATGGAGAAGGGACGCCCCGAATGCGATGCCTTGGTCTGTTGGGGTGCGCAGGGATGCTGCAGCATGCCGTGGTGCTCACGTTGGGTGCTCGTGCTGGGGTGCTCAGGTTGGGGTGCTCAGGATGGGTTGCCCATGTTGAGATGTTTGTGTTGGGCTGCTGATGTTGGGGTGCTCACTTTGAGATGCTCACATTAGGGTGCTCATACTGGGGTGCTCAGGCTGGGATGCTTGTGTTGGGATGCTTATGTTGGGATGCTTACATTGAGGCACTCATGCTGGGATGCTAATGCAGTGCTCACACTGGTGTGCTCATTTTGGGGTGCTCACACTGGGGGTGCCCACACTGAAGTGCTCACGCTGGGGGTATCCCCACTGGGATGCTCATGCTGGGATGATCCCACTGGGTTGCTCCCGTTCAGGTGCACTCACTGCGGTGCTCACGCTGTGGGTGTCTCCATTGGGATGCTCACACTGGGATGCTCCTGTTGGGGTGCTCAACCTTGGGGTGCTTGCAGGGCAGGGGCTGCTCCACCAGGACGCAGTTGGAGGGTGGGGAGGAGGCCAAGGCTCTGGCCTGGATCCGACCCTGCAACCTCCTGCACGAGCCAGGTCCCCAGATCCCACATCCCTGCAGCTTTAAAGCAGGAAACACCCCCTTACGCAGAACGAAACGTCTTCCAGAGCCTCCTTCGTCTTTTAAGCGAACAAACCGGCTCGGCGCCCCGCTCTGCCAGCTCCCGCTGTTGACAGATCCTGCACACGGAGCAGAGCCTCCTTCTTAAGTAAATATTTGACCGACGGCAGGAGCGGCGCGGGAAGGCGGGCGGCAGCCCCAGCGCTGCGCTGGCCCCGCGGCGGGGAGCACGGCCCCCATCGGCAGCCCCGGGATGCTTGCCTTCATTTTCCTTTGCTTTCTATTTTATTTCTTGCAAAAAGCAAAGAGCGGGGGCAGAAACATTGATGCCAGCAGGCAGGAGGAGCTGCTCCAAAGCTCTCATTTAATCATGTTTACTCCTTGCTACCTTACCCCAAAATCAGAGGGGTGCCCCCGGCTCAGCCTCTCCCTCTCCCTCCCTGCAGGTGCATCCTCTTGCAGCAGGACAGATGTCACCAGAGTGGGGGACCCGGCTGTCCCCAGGCCACCGTCCCCCCACGCACTCCCTGGATCAGCCCCGAGGACCCCAGACTTTCTGCGGCATCGGGAGCTCCCGGTCGTGCCCAGGGACACTGAAGTGCCCGCAGCGGCCCTGGTGCAGGATGCCGAGGGGCCGATCTATGAAAGCATCCGCTACAAACCCAGGAAGCTCATCACCGGGCTGAAGAAGCCCTGCGGGGCCACAGAGGACAGTGGGGACAGTGGGGACCCCGTGCAGGGCGTCGTTGTCCAAGAGGAGCCGTGCGGCGAGGGCGGCCCCTGCCCCGTGTACGCCCGCGTGTGCAAACCGCCCCGCGCACCGCAGCCCTCGCCGCCTGCCCACAGCCCTGAGCCCGACGAAGAGGCACCTCCAGCATTGCCAGAGAAGCGCTTCGATGTCCTGTAGGATGGGACGGAGGTATTTCAGAAGGATTTTGAGCCTGGGTGGCTTGTGCAAGGTTTGTGGTGGGTTTTATTTGCTCCAGGGACACGTGGAGCATCCCCTGGTCCTGGCGGGGCGCTGGATGCCCTGCAGCCATGGGACGGACCCAGCATCCTCTACCCGGGTGCAAGAGGGGCAATGAGTGCCACAGAGAAGGGCATCACCCAAAGCAGCCGGTGGCATCAGCTCGGTGCTGCCAGCAAAGCCAGGGGATGCAGGAGGAAAACGTGTGGCTGCTTTTTGGAGAAGCTCTGCTTCCCCGCCGGGACACAGCGATGCTGGCCGGCGGGTGAAGGGGATGCACAAATTCGTCTGCTGCTCTCCATGCACCCTTTCCTCTGTATAAACATCAGGAAAAACACACGTAGTGTGGTTTTACTTCCTGGCAGTGAGAAGTCGTGGATGGGGAGCTGTGTAAATACTCCCTCTTTGCCATTTTAATCACTTTGCACCAGTCCGATGCGTGTCCTGTGCCCTGCTCCATCCCCGGGCCCTTCGAAGGGCTCTGCAGGGGAAGCAGCGCCAGGTTTCGCTCGAGCCTGGGCGTGAGCTGCCCCGATAGAGACGGGACCCGGCTTATCTCCCCCCAGGAGAGTGGCAGCGGCCCCAGGAGGCCGGGGGCAGCGCGTGTGGAGAGCCTCGGTTCTGTGGAGCGACCGAGATAACTCCCATGCGCGCTGCCGGGATGTCCCCGCACGTCTGCAGCCTGGGAAACGGGGTCTGGGCGAGCTCAGGGTCTTCCAAAGACCAATGCATCCCAGTGCCTTGCTCCCTCCTATAGCACGTATAGGACCATCGCCTTCCCCGTGCCCTATCCCTCCCCAGGGTGTTTCTGGGTGCCTGGGGACCCCAAGAGCTGAAATCTTCTGTCTGCACAATGCCGTCCCCATGCTGCCCATGCAGGCGAGAACCGATGCCCAGTGGGGAATTACAGGCTGGGAAATGGGAGATGGGAAATGAGTCCTGGGGCTCTTCCACCTCCGGGGCAGCCCAGAGCACAGCTCCCACGCTTCTGTCTTGCTCTGGAGTTTCCCCCCCCAAAAAATGCCAAACTCCATCCCATGGGGATGCAGCATCGTCCCCCCCCGCTGCCAGGCCGGGCTTTACTTTGCCTCTGCGCAGTGGTTCTGCTGGGGCTGAGTCAGATGGGACAGAAAGGGATTTCACTTTAAAGGAAAAGAAAAAATAAGCCTTCAACATTATTCCTGGCGCGGGAGCCAGGGACGTTTCTATTTTCACGTGTTGATAGTTGGCGGCGTGCTGTGGCGAGCGGCAGTGTGAGTCATTTCGGCACGGCCCCAGCGGCGAGACGAGGTCTGGGGAGCTCAGAGACAGGGGAAATTGGGGCTTTTCGCTCATCCCTTTGCTCGGGACTTGCCTGGTGTCACCAGAGCTGCCCCTCGGAGCACTGCGGTGCCCCTCGGTCACCACGGGGCCGTGCCGGGCTCTGCATCTGCTCGTGGGGGGCGAATCCCAGTGCCACTGGGGCCGGGGGTGGCTGCGTGCCCAGTGCTCCCCAGTAACGCACAGGCACGGCACGATTTGCTGCGAGGAGATAACCGCCTCCAGCACGTGCTGGTGTCGCTCACCTGCCTTCCTATATGCTCATCTGCCTCTGTATGCTCAGACACCTTCCTATATGCTCATCCGCCTCTATAAACTCTCCTGCCTTCCTACACTCTCCTGCCTTCCTATACTCACCTGCCTTCTTATATGTTCATGGGCCTCCCTTATATATTCATCCACCTTGCTATACAGTCATCTGTCTTCCTATATGCTCGTCTACCTTCCTATACACTTCTCCTGCCTTCCTATAGGGCAATCTCCCTATATACTCATCTGCCTTCCTATGTGCTCAACTGCCTTCCTATGTGCTCACCTGCCTTACTATATGCTCATCCGGCTCCCTATATACTCGCCCACCTCCCTACACACTCATCTGCCTTCTTATATAATTATCTGCCCTCCTATACGCTCACCTACCTCCCTATACGCTCACCTACCTCCCTATATGCTCACCTACCTCCCTATACGCTCACCGGGTCATTAACCCCTGCGGCTCCGTCCCTGGCCGCAGCGCTGAGCTCTCCCCGTCCCAAGCAGGGCTGCTGCAGCCAAACCGACGCTCACGAGGCCACCAGAGCCCAAACCGTGCGGGTGAGCCCCGGCTTTGGGCTGTGCGGGCAAAAAGCTCCAGCACCCGGGGCTGGCACCTTCCTTTTCGAGCATCGATGGCTTTGCTAAAGCAGAGCAATGTCGAAGCGATACCTCTGCTTATCAGCTCCGAGCAGCGCAAATAATAAACTGCCCGGGGCTGGCGTGGGAACGCGGCTGAGCAGACAGCGAGCGGCTTGGCGGCCCCGCTCCGGCTCCCGATGTCCTTCCCGATGCCAGCTGGCAGAGGGGACACTGCACCGGCTGTTGTTTCAGCTTTCCCTTCTCAGCCCATGGTCCCGAATTGGGACGATAAAAATTGAGATGAAAGGCAAAAATTGCGCCTTCTCCAGCTGCGTCCCCTGCTCACGGGGTCCCTCTGGAAGCGGTGATGGGACTTGCAGCGTCCGAGCGTCCGCACCCGCTGCTGCTGCCCACCCAGCACGTGAAGAGCGCAAGTGAGCTGAAATTGGTTAGAATACCCCTAAAAGAGATGAGGAAAGTGGAAACGCCGCTTGAATAAGCAGCCAAAGTACGGCGGGGTCAGCGTGATGCAGAAAGGTGCCCAGCAGCTGCCCCAGTGCCAGGAATGGGGCAGGCGGTGAGCACCGAGTTATTGCTCAATTTTAGCAGAGTCTGGCAAAAAAAAAAAAACTCCCAAAGGCTCGGTGCAAGCTGCTGGGGCTGGCTCGGGTCCATCACAACCTGGGCCAGGTCCCCCCTCGTCGCCGGGTAATAACGGGAAGAAATGAGGTGGCAGAAGGATCCGCACTGCCTACGCATCGCTGTTACAGGAGGGCACGTTTATTGGGGCTGGGAGCATTGGCATGCTCCCTGTCCCTTAATGAACATTAACCCGTTGGCTCATTTGCACCGGGATGGAGATGTGAAGCTAATGGCATCTCTCTGAGCATCCCGAAAAGACAGGGCAGGAGTTAGGGCATCCGCATGTTCACCCATCAACAGAAAGGGCAAAGCTTTATGGAAGAGGGTTTTCTTGATGGGATTCTGCCAGAACTACTCCGTTTTAGCTCTAATATACCTGAGGAAGGCACCTGTGCTTCCCTGGCTGTTGTTGGTGTCCTCCTGGAAGCAGCAGAGATGGGGATTTTCCTGGTCTGTAGTTGAACAGGGATGGGAAACAGCTCTGGGCTCTCCTCCACTGTCCCTCTGGCCACCTGAAGCATCTTTCATAACAAGAGGGTAAAACTTCAATTGTTCCTGTGAAAAACAAGCAGAAGGAGAAAAATCAGCCAAATCCCACATCCCCTGCAGCATCGCACCCCGCTCCTGTGGCACGCGACCTCGGGAAGGCGCAAGAGCCACGGGAGCGGGGTGAGGTGTTGCGGGGGGTTGGTGATACTGTGGATGGGAAAAGCAAACAGGCGCCAGGGCTACGTCTTGGCCGGCGTTACAACCGCGGCGGCGGGTGTTATGGATTTTCTTTGCGTGCCGCTCAAAGGACAAGCCAGTTAATTATTAATTTTCTATTTTGAGTGAAGCAGAGGGGGAGAGCCAGGGCTGGCTGGGTAACGCGCGCAGGACTGCGGGGATGGGCAGGTTGGGATTTACACGGACAGGCCCAAGAATAAATGCCTGTGATGCCAAAAACCCGCGCAGGGAGCGGCACCTAGACCTCGTCGGCTTCAGCGAGCACCAGCAGAGGACAAATCCTGCCCCGTGCTGCGTGCATGCAGCCAGCACAGGTGGAAGAGCTCTGCACAGAGCTCCCGGCCCCGGTACCAAGGCACGTCTGGGAAGGGAGGCTCACCATGCTGCAGACCTCTGTCACCTTCCTCCCCACCCAGCCCACCTGGGTCACTATTTCCCCCATAGACCAGACCCCAGACAGCTTTTGCGTGCAGAGGAACTCCTCCACGCCTCTGATCATCTTCATCACGTTCTCCAAATAAGACAATTTCCCCCCAAACAGCCGTGCTGGGCTGCCCACCCAGACCGCAGAGGAGCTCTGGCTCGTTCCATCAGTCTGACCCATGGCACAGCCCCAGGTGCCTTCACCCAGCCCGTGGTGCCTTGGCTTTTCCCTAGGAGCTCCACGTTTCAGCAGCTTGGATCCTCTCAGCTTCCAAAATAAGCCAAGATCAGATGCAAGAAAAAAACAAGGTACACTTGGCAGAGGATCTGCTGCATTAAAGGATACTTGGAGTTCGCTGAAGCTGTGTTAGCGCGGCAAAGGAAAGAGCAGTGCTGGGAGTGAAAGCAAAGAGTTAAAAATGAACAAGGCAAAGGAAGGGAGGAAAAAAAAAAAAGCAAACAGGCCAGAGTTTAAAAAAAAAAAAAAAAAAAAAGCATAAGGAGGCAAAGAGCAGAAAAGGAAACCTCGTGAGTGTCTCTTCCCCTCTTGGCTTCTCCCTGCTCAGGCTGCGGAGAGGGGGAGGCTCTGCTGTGCCAGCGCAGCCCCGCGTGCTGCATGCACCCAAAAAAGCCAGGTGTTTCCAGCAAAAACCCGAGCCTAGGAGAGGGGCAGCGGGTCCCGTCCTCCCCGGCGAGCTCGGGCTCCGCTTCCCGATGTGCGTCCCAGCACGAGCGGAGCCAACGTCCCTGCTCCCGGAGGAGCCTGCCCAGACCCGCTTGCATTTGGCAGCGAGGGCGAGCGGAGCCGTGCCCGGGTCCGGATCCGTCCCACGGTGCCGAAAAAGGGGCAGCGATGGGGCACGGAGCGGGAAGCTGGGTCTAAAATGTGCTCGGCACACGCGTCCGGCTGTTATCTCAGGAGCGAGGATGGTGGGGAAATGGGGGTGGGAAGGATAACCAGGAACGGTCCTGCTACCGCCCCGCTCCCCCAAATATATACCTGCACAAAACAGGGAGGGAACAGCGGGGATGCCCCGGTGCCCCCGCAAGGCGACCGCTCCCCAAATGAACCTTGGGCGATGGGGCGCAGCCCCGGAGGAAACGACCCCCCCTGTGGAATAGCGGCTGCTTTTGGGGGCTTTGCTGTTACGTGGCCCAGGCGGTAACAGTTAAATCCGCCGTCGCGTCAGCCCCAAGCGTACAAAACGCAGGCATCGGGCACGCCAAAACCAGGAACTGTAAGAGCACTGTGTGCGCGGGGCGGTCTGTGCAACCACAGACACGTTCGATGGCTTTTGCTTGACCCCACTGGTTTTTCAGGCTATCAGGGAGCGCCCGCATCACATTTCCAAACATTTCCTACTTCCACGAGAATAAGAAACCAACTTTTTTAACACGCGAGCTGCACCAGCCGGGAGAGACGTGCCTGGCTGCACCGTGCCTCTTCTGTGGGTAACCGGACAAACCCAGGACAAAATCTGTCCCGTCTGGTGACAAGCCAGCTCCAGCAGTGTGGGTGACCCGAGCCGCACCCTGCAGCCCTCCCAGCCACCCCCCGCCAGTCTCGGTACTGTTGCGATCGCATTTATTGCCCATGTGCACCACGGCACCATTCAGACGGCCCGAGCTCACGCACCGGGATGCATCAAACGAAAAAAGATCATTTTCCCTCCTTTTTTTCCCCCTAGGAGATGGTGCATCCAGCGGGGGCTGAGGGACAGTGGCTGGAAGCCACGGAGAGCCGCAGCAGAGGCAACGGGGAGATTGGCAGCGCGCGCGAGCTGGCCGAGGGTCTGCAAACCTCTCTCCTCCAAAAAGCAGGGCGAGAGGAGGAGCAGGCCAGGGCATGGACTTCGTTACCGCTGTTTACATCCTTCTTTCCTGTTTCTGTTTTTGTGATGGAAATCCCAAGCGCGGCCACGCTGCCATCGGATGCCCCACAGCCGGGAAGCCCATTACTGCACTACATATGGCCAGCGAGCCGGGCTCCCTTTCTAATTTTGAACACCCCCCAAAAAAGCTTTTTTTTTTTAAATGTGCTTGCTGCTTGCAGCAGCAGTCGCAGTTTGTTTCATCCGCTGAAAGGCACCACAAAAGTGCTACCGAATGCTGTCCCCCATCCTGCCTAAAACAAAATGCTCGGGGCACAGGTACAGCGGGACCCTCGATTTCTGCCTCCCGGACACGGCTGTGCGGGGCTGCGCTGTCCCCAGCACGGAAAGGAGCCTGATGGGCATTGGGAAGGAAGAGGCAATGCGGGTGGCAGTGACATAAGGGGGGACGAGGGGTCACAGCCCGCGTCCGGGCTCAGCGATGGGACACCCGTGGGGCAGGGCTTCCTGCGTGGGCGCTGGCGTGAGGAGCCCTCCTGCCTCCAGAGAGCTTCCCCGGCAGCGATCGCCCTTCCGAAAGGTTTCCCTTTTCGCTCCGTGACGCGAGGCTTTGAGGATCACCTTTTCAAGCAGCTCCGAACGTCCTGCTCAGCATCCAGTGCGCTTCCACGTGGAGGAATTGTCAAAATTGCGTTAAACTGCGCAAGGACGAGAGCGCCAGCTCTCACGTCAGCGCTGCAGCGGGCCCGGTGAAATAACTGGCTTCCTTCGGCTGAAAAAAAAAAAAAAAAAGAAAGAAAACTGTGCAAAGCAGAGCAAAAAAAAACAGCAACCAGAAAAGAAACCTCTGCTCATCACAGCAGCAGCATGCACGAACTTCGTTTTCTGATGGCCCAGTTAAAGCCCTTCTACACGTCGGAAGAAATTAGGCTCTGCAAAACCGAGCCAAGCGAGGCAGGTGGCCCGAATCCCGGCTGCTGCGTACTTACAGGAGACGGGGCTCGGGCACGGCTTCCTCTCGCCGTTCTCGGCTCGCCAGAAGCCGCAGCGGGGAGGTAAACCCTTCCGCGCGGTCGTGACGACAGCCCTCCCAGCCTGCAAGAAGTGGTTTTGTAAGCCTCGCTTCAAGGAGGCAATTAACTGCTTGCAGCGTGTGAAGCAAGCAAAAAGTCCCGTTGAGACATGATCCACTTTAATCGGTGGGATTGCTCTCGTTTTTAAAGCCAGGAACGCGCTTGGATGCTTCCTGACTGGGAGGCACACGTGGAAAATATTCAGGACAGAGTCGCAGCTATCATCCCCCTCTTCTAGCAGGCTTTTGTTTTAAGACCTGGTTATGCCAGGTCTGAAAGACCTGTAGGATTATGGACAATCCTACTCCAGAGCAAGAATACCGAGCAGACCATCTTTTTGGGCCATCTACATCCTGTGGATCCATGTGAATTCCTGGTCCTGCTTGCTTTACTGGTAAAAATTCAGCAGTGTGGAGAAAGCACTGGGGGTGCCAGCGCTTCATCACGCGCACTGTCGGGGCGTCAGCACGGTCCTCAGCACGATTTTGGTGTGGGTAAACTCACAGGCCTCCCAAGTACCTCCCAGACATGGGCTGGGGTTAGCACGGACTGCTGACCATTTCCAGGAGGCAGCCGGGATAAAGCGACGCTTTTCCAGGGGCTAAGGGAGTTCCGTAGCATGGATGTGGCCAGACTTGGTCAGTGGTTCTCAAGACCTCAGTGCTGTTAAACTCACTATTATTGCTGAGGCCAACACACCGGAAAATAAGGGAACCCCTCCCAAATCCTGCTGGCTTTTGTAAGGCCAGGATTTTAGGCAAATAGTCTCTAAATGTGAACCAATACAGCAGGCATTTGGGTATTGCATGAGACCATTGTAGACGCCGTAGGCAAGTACTGCATGAGATCACTTTGAGGTGGTGTCCATCTCAGACGGTCCCACCACGGAGGCTCTGGCCTCGCCTCCGAACAGGCTGATGGCCAACGTCGCGGTGCTGATGAGCTTGGAGGTCCTACGGGATGAAACACCACACAAGCTGGGCGAGAAAACCGATTCCCCAGCCGGATTGCCCCGGCAAGACGTGACTTAGGGGAGCGTCTGCACCTCGAGTCTGGGAGGGCCACGTGGAGGCCTTGAGCTCTTCTGTTGGTTCTGCAGACAGTCAGGTTGGGAACGAGGGTGAGAGCACACCTGCACGGGGCACTGCAGCGTCAGCCTTCAGGAAGACGAGCTTCTGCGTCTCGGGAAACTCAGCTGGAAGCATCCAAAGGCACGGAGGATGGCTTTCAGGAAAATGTCACAGTTTTCTTCAAGTGTGGCAGCTAGAAATTTACTTAATTTTCTCCTCCCCTCCCCACATTTCTTCCCCAAATTACTTGATCCCACGAACTGAGTTTAAAAACATCACATTCTAGTGGCTTGCAACAAGACTGCAAGAATCATCACTTTAAGACTGAGACCCCGATTTTCCCACTCTGGAGTTGCTCAGATCACAGTATGT
The DNA here is from genome assembly GCA_013399115.1 of Anseranas semipalmata. Lineage (NCBI taxonomy): Eukaryota > Metazoa > Chordata > Aves > Anseriformes > Anseranatidae > Anseranas > Anseranas semipalmata. The sequence continues at coordinate 436,103 of VXAA01001729.1, read as the reverse complement.
GTTGGTTCCTTCATAATGTCAATGACGTAGGAAGATCTGGTAAAAAAAAAAAAAACTCCTGTTTGTTTGGTTAATTTGGTATTGGTGGCTTGGGTCTGATTCATCTCGTACCCAAACAAAATGAATGATATTAATAGACTCAAAATGTCAGTTAAGCAGTTTATCCTGAGCTTGTGTACTCAGAAATGAATAATCTCTTGAGGTTGAGGGACAGAGGCCAAAGCGAAACGCCAGGCAGAGCAGTGGGTAGGTAAAGCCAAGCCAAGCTTATTCACTTGCTCAGCGTTGTTAGACTCTAACATTTAATATTAACTGAAGTTAAAGCTGTGAGTAATGATCATCCTGTGGACACGGTTTTACGTATGGGATTTTTCTTTCCATTGTGTTTTTTCCTATTTTAAAATGTTGCACAACAATTAAAAAATTGGGTATGTTGCTCCCACTGCATACATAGCAACACGGGAAATCGCTAGGGAACGCTACCAAGATAAAGTCAGGAACACAGAAATAGGCATATTTTAGTTCTACCTATATCAAACAGGCTAAACCATCACAAAATACTTTCAACATCAATTTTTCAATTATGGGTTCGTGGAGATTCACCAAGATTCCCTGTCCAGTTCTAAGAACCCAAATTTTCATGGGACAGGAAAGGAAGCCTCTCTTGTAGGTAACCAGTTAAATCTTTTTAGAAAAACCTAGGGCAGAAATAAACAGTTTCACATCCGTTCCCCAAGGAAAGAGGTTAACAGATGGGATCCCTCACAGATCTGGACCAGGCGATCTGTTGTTTAGCACGTTGTTAGAAACTCAGAACAGGGAGTGGTGAGGTGACAATGTTTACAGACAGGACGATTATCCCAAATACTTGTGCCCAAAACCAGGGGAAAGATCTCACAGCACAGCGTGATGAGGAGATACTGACATTAAACCCCGTCTGCCATTGTAATACATCTTGGAAAAATTACTCCAATCAAACACATAGATGTACAGACTCTAAATCAGCTATTACCTCTCAGGAAAAGAGATTTGGGGATTATTGTTGATAGTTCTCTGAGAAGATGCTACTGCTTAACTCTCAGCAGTAGCCAAATCAAATGTTGGCAGCTATTCTGAAAGGAGGAGAAACCAAAATAGTAAACATGATTATGTTGCTGTTTAGATCTGTGTTGTATCACATTTTGATGACTGATGCAGTTCCGGCCGCTCTGTCTCTGAAAGCATATATAGAATCAGTGAAGTTGCAGGGAAGGGTTACCTGATAATCGGAGGGAGAAGTCAGCTTCTGCGTGAGGAAAGAATAAAAAGCCGAGGACGCTCGCAAACTACGTGACTGGTGGGGCAGGCAGGGAGAATCTGATAAAGAGCTCCTGAGTCATGGGTACTGCAAGGAAGACTAAAGAATAATTACGCAGTGTACGGTTAAGACAAAAGCTGGGGACACCAAAGAAATTCCAAGGCAAACAAGATTGAGCAACTTTTTCACGTAGCACATTGGCCACAGGTGAACCTGCTGGGGTAGGACGTTGTGGAGACCAAACAAATTAAGAGTTCAAAAAGGGACTAAATAAATTAATGGATTAGGGGTGCATTAGTGCTATTAAACAGGATAGGCTGGTGCTCTTCAGATTAAAAGTGGACCATTAACTGCAGAAAAGCTTTCTACCCTGCACAGTGATCTCAGCGTACAATTTCAAAGGCTACTCTCGTGACACGCACTCATCACCAGTGCTACCACGCTCGCTCACAGCCTCAGCTGTGGTCAGGCAGGAGCATCGACTCCAAACCTTCCCGATGGACCTTCTCGTTTGGGGGTCAAGCACATCGACACATTGATGAGCTTCATGTACCTGCATTGATCGTGTTACATTTTATTGGTATACAAAGCAATTAGCTGCCCAGGACTATGCACTTGTGCTATTTAACCACTAGATTGCACACACATGCTGCCTCCATCTTATTATTAAACAGTATGTAATACTACACCTATACCAAGCCTTTAGATCTGGGTTTATATGGGTGCTATTAATTCTTTCTCTTCAAACTGAGCTCTGGGGCTCAGCTTCTTTAGTTTAATCTCAGCAAAGATTAAATCTGACATCAACCTCAAACTCTTTCAATAAAGATGGAAATAGTAAAATGAGAATCAGTAAAGCTGGAGAGATCAAAAAATATCCAAAGGTGAGAGTTTTCCATGGTCTTGGAAGAATTTTGCTTGATTTAGGAGAGGTATTTGATCATTGCAATTAATTACTCACTCAAGTTTATAGCATTTTTAATGGGTTGTAAGCTATCTTTTAAAACGGGTGAAAAAATGTCTCTGTAAACAGAACGTGTCTGTGCATGCCCCGCAGTAGATGGTGTGGCCGTCCTGCGCACCCGGGCTGGCATCTGGCACTGACAGGACACGGCTCACTCGCGATGCAGCCGACCAGCTCCTGCTCACAGCCGCTCTCCTTCTTGCGCTGAAAAGAACAAAGTGGGAAAAGAAAAAATAACGTCCTCAAACTGGACTTTTCTCCTCTTTTAACAAAATAAGCCCACATGCCGTCCCCAGGGGGCATCTGGAGGTTAAGCGGCCGGCCCTTCCCCATCTGCAGGGCCTCTGCTTCTCCCCAGGAGGGGCTCACCTCCGGGCCGGGAGCCCCGTCCCCACGCCGGGGTGCTCCCAGCCCTCACCGGAGCCCGGGCGGGGCCCTCACGGGGCTGCAGGCCGCCGCCTCGGCCGGGCTCGGAGCCGCCCGGGGCCCGGCCG
>VXAA01001729.1:414381-429399 GCA_013399115.1 Anseranas semipalmata | reverse complement strand
ACACTTGCATGCGCATGCAGGCACGGCAACACGTGCAGGCACACGTGCACCACGCACACTTGCACAACCACGCACATTTGCACAACCGCGCACACTTGCACGGCCACACGCGTGTACACGCTTGCACACCCGCGCACCCTTGCACACCCACGCACGCACACCCCGCGCATGCCGCGTCTCCTGCTGCACCCACGTCCCGGTGCCTGCACGAAGGCTTCACATCGCGCTCGGCCGGCGCGGGTCCCGGCGAGCTGCCGCCCTTTTCCTTCCTGGCCGCCTTCCCGCGGGGCCGGGCTCCCCCGCAGCGCCAGGCCGGGGGCCCTTTCCCGGGGGAAGCCGCTCTGCGTGTGCCTGCGCTCCTCCCTGCGCCGGAAAGTGCATTTTTAGGCGTCTTCCGAAAGCGTTTTGCTCGGGAATCACCCAGCGACGGCGAACGCCCCGGCTGTGCTTGCGTGCAGGGCTCCTGCCCGGCTGCGCTCCCCACGCACTTTTTTTTTCTTCTTAAAGAGTAGTTGAATATCGTTATGGCTGCTTAATTTGGAGAGGGAGGAGGAATTTGCTGTCCTGGCCGGGGTTACTTTCCCCGCGCCGTACGGATTTGTGCTCCTGCTGTGGATCCTGGCGCTGCACCAAGCCATTGCGTTCCCGCTCCCGGCTGCTCGCCACCTCTTAGTAGCTTTTTTTTTTTTTTTTTTAATAAAAGCCCAAACTTTGCGAATCGCTCCGTGCGGATATCTGTTTCCCGGTCATGTGTGCAGACAGGCGCGCAGCCGTGCTGTGGTTTGTCAAGAGCTTTGGGGCGTTTTGGGGTGAGAAGGGGTTTTCTGAAACTGTGCGCTGGCGGAGACTGGAAAACTAGGTTTTATTGTCACTTTTTGCAGCACTTAGAGGATCTTAAAAGATGGATTTTACGGTCTGGTTTGCTGATGTGTGGTGCATTTTTTGTTTTTTTTGTTTTTTTTTTTTTTAAGGAAAGGGGGAAAACCAGGTTGTGCTGGAATTGCTGCGCATGCACATGCATGCACACACATGCACAGGGGGGCATGCATGTAGCAGCAGCATTTCCTGCTGCAAAGCTGAAGCAAGCAAGCAGCAGCCAGGCTGAGCTCCGGGCTGCTGCCCTCACTCTGCCACCCCGACCTTCCCCGCTGGCTAAACGAAGCTTTCCTCGTTTGCCAAACGACACGCGCGATGTAGCCGCTTTCCCCGGGCTCTGCTCCGGTGCCGGCTGTGCTGCCAGCGGGCACCCGGGCTGACGTGCTGCGCGGCCAGAGCTGGAAAAGCGCCGTCCAAAACGCACGCCCGGCATTGAGGCAAGAAATAATTTGGGAGCGGTGCCGGCGCTGACCCCTGCGGCGCGTGATTGCAAACAGCTGGGACAGCTCGAGGCGGCTCCGCCGGCAGCGGCGGCAAACGCAGCGCCCGCTCCTCGCTTTGCTTTGTGTTTTTTGGGCTACGGGCAGAGCGCCGAAACGGGATCCGGCCTTCAAAGGACGGGGTCTACTGGAAGCAGATGTGGCTCCAACGCCGAAAAGTGATTCTGGGGGGAGGGTTTTGCTTCTCCTAGTTGCCACCGCGCCTCCCTCCTCCTTCCCGCCCCAGGGAGGGCATCGCCTGTAAATCAACGCATGCCAAAGGCCAAAATTTGGGGCTAAAACATCTCGGTGCAGCAGTGATGCTGTACCGACTCCAATGCTCCAGCCCTCCGAGGGGCGGTTAGCAAAACTGCCGCATTTCTACCCAAAACACCACCGCATCGCTGCGGCACTGGGGCTGCTGGAAGGCAATGCAGGAGGAAGCGTGGTCAGGGGCTTTTGCCGCAGCTTTGCGCTGGGATTTTGGGGCCGGCGCGGTGGTGGCGGCTGCGTCCTCTTCCATCGTGCACCGGCGGGACAGCGGCGGCGACGTCCCCGTGCGCTGGCACCGTCCCCATGCGCCTCCCTGCTGCACGCCGCCTCCTTCTCTTCCTGCTGGCTGCTTTATGGCTCTGAAGTAGCTGTTAATTTTCTACTCGGGGACAGCCGGATTTCAGGGGAGGACGGAGCGAGCTGAACGCGCGCGGTTATTCATAAAGCAGCTTGTAAATCCCGGGCGTCCTTTGAAGCAGGACGCGGTTTGGAGTAACCCTTCCCGGGACGAGCTCGCCGTCCCTGCCGCGGGAAGCTTTTCGAGACGGCGTGCGGGACAGCGCTGCATAGCCCAGATGTAACAAAATCCCTGCATCCACTGGTAAAACGCCGCCGCTTTGCGACAGCGAACCGAGCATCTCTTGCGTGGACCCTGTGCCATGCAGCAGCGAACACCCATGGCTGGGTCTGGCACCATGACAGAGGCGAGGGGTTTGCTGGCAGCGTGCAAGCGTGCGGCTTTTGGGGTGCACCCCGAGACCCGGGGAAGGTGCTGGCAAGAGGACGGGATGGAGGAGTTGCTGCAATCCCAGTGGCACGAGGTGCTGCAGCCCTCGGCTTCACCAGGATGCGTCGCCTGTCCCCGTGCCTGGATTTCACTTGCTTTTGAGGAACCCTAAAAATACTTTTTTTCTTTTGAAACAGCAGTAAAAACTCTGAACCTGAAGCAACAAGCCAGAGAAGGCAGCTGTCAGCATGGGCTTGCTAGCATAGCTGCACCAACCCGAGCAAAAATAGTCTAAAAATAGTTCCAGAGGGACTGTTTGGGTCCAAATGCTCCAAAGTCTTCATTTTTAAACAAAAGCGGGCAGGAGGATGCGGCCGTTGCGTTGACTCTGGGAGTGCTGGGCACGAGGTGGGAGCTTGCAGGAAGCTTCCCTGAAAGCCCCGAAAAGGGGAGTGTGGTGGCAAGGAGGAAAGGAGCGTGTTGTGGGGACTTTTTGTGCGGAATAGGCAAAAACAGGGCTTCTGAGCAACACTGTAATAACATAATGGGGTGTGCCTTGTCCCCGTGCGGCGTCTCACCAGGGGGACCTTGGACTGAGCCCTTAATAAGAGGAGGGCACTGAGGGAAGGTCCAGGCTGCGAACTCATCCCTTTGCTCCCCGTGAGCAACCTGCTTGATCCCTTTTCCCAACGGGATTTAGCAGTGACCATAAGGACAAGAGCCACAGGGCTGGGAGAGCTCCAGCGCCTGAAGGTGCCACCGTCCCCATGTGCCTGAGGTGTCAGCACCTGGCGGCTGAGCCCACAAGTTGGAGGTGCTGGAGAGCCGTGGTTTTGGCTCCCAGGGTGGCGGTGGGGGGGACGCAACCCCTCGGGTTGGGGTGATGATGCTGGTTGAGCATGGCAGTTCTGCGCCGGCGCTAACGTCCCCGTGTCTTTGTCACCCGCAGCGTGGCCGAGATGGCGAGCGTGCTGTCCAGGCGCCTGGGGAAGCGCTCCCTGCTCGGCACCCGCGTCTCTGCACCCGACGGGGTGCTGGTGGCCCCCCAGATCCATGCCTTGCAGGCCGACCTCAGCCGGGCACCCTCCCACGCAGCACCGCTGGAGGACGGATCCTGCCCGCAGCCAGTGGAGGAGAGCGGCCGGGCACCGAGGTTCCCCAGCCCCGGCCACCGGCAGCTCTGCGCCGGGCAGCAAGTACGTAAGGAGGCTTCTGGCTCGTGGGATGCACGTTGGCAGGGGGGGAGGAGAAAACTCCATGGGTTTCTCCTATTTGAAGCTCCAGGGGGGATCTGTAATTAGTGAGAGATGTTAATGGGTGTCAGACTTGCACCATAGTGCCTTGAGCAGAGACCTATCTCCTGCCTCCAATCCTGGCCAGAAGTGGGTGTCCAGAGAAGACCGGACGCTTCCCTCTGGTATTCTCCTGTCGTTTGAGGCTGAAGGAGATGGTTTCCATATATCATTGCCTCCCAGTGGACTTCTCTTCCATGAACTTGTCCCATCTCCCGATAACGCATGCTGACGTGAAGGCACCCCATCTGGTGGCAGCGAGCACCCCACCTTAGCTATGGAGGTGGTGAACCCCCTGGCTCCTGCTCAGGCTCCAGAGCTGCATCTGCAGCAGCTTTTTGCCGCAGGGTTTAGGGTCCACGGGTAAGGGATGCCTGGTCTGGAGACCCCGCTTGGGCTGCGCTTGGTTGGTGGCCCAGACCTACCCGGTGAAGCAGCTCTTAGGGAAGAGCGGGGTGTGACGGCTCCTCCAGGACGGTCATGATGCAGTGCTGCCGGGGCTGGGCTGCGCCCCGCTTCTTGTGCCCTGGGCTCCTGGTGGCCGTACCTTGGCCGGATGCTGCCTGTGGCAGGGAGCAGCGCGTGTTCTTGGCTTCTACCTGCAGAGCTGTAAAAGCTTCTCTGGGCAGAGCTTGTGAAATGCTGTGTAAATAAGGCCCCTGTTCGGTTTTCTGGCTCCTCCTGTGCCCAGCACCGTGCTGCGGGGAGGGCAGGTTCCTCCTGCCCCGTGTTTATGAGCCACAGGACAGTGAGAGCTGTTTTCTCCTACGTGCTCCAGCGCAGAGGATTTTGCTCTCTTGCTTTGCTGCTGGAAATGACTTCAAAATAGTGACTGGGCGTGCTTTCACCGACACAGCTGTAATCTGTGTTGGTGGTTTTGCAAAGCCAAAGGAGAAGCCACCTCCCCGTGCGGTGTCCAGCTCAGGGATGGTGCTCACGGGGAAGCCTTGCGCCTTATTTTTGGGGAGCATCGGAGAGGGATGCAGACTGCAGAGGCTGCGAATGAGGTCAGACTGATCCTTGCACTCATCCTTTTAGCCCTGGTCCAGCCATGGCTTTTTCCACCCCGTTGTTTCTGCTGGACATCCCACCTGAGATGATCTCGCGCGCTTTTCCCTGGTTGGTGTACGGGTGCGTGTGTCCATCCTGTATTGGCTTCTTCGTGCGACACCCGCAGCATTTCCATAAAGAGGGCTCCTGTGCCTATAAATAGCTGGAGACACATGTAGCGTCTTTGGACACAGATACATTTCCATTAACAGAAATAGGCTCATGGATGGTAGTGGTGGAACAGAGCCCATCAGAAGAAAGTGAGCCACTGTGAAAGAGGAGGAGGTGAGGTTTGAACGTCTCCTTCCCCTGTTTGAGAGAGCTGTGATGGGAGGAATCAGGGTGCGACTTTAAGATCACTGCTCCCAGGAGACCTCTGTTCTTGGCTTTTCATCCTCTCATCTGCGTGCTTTTCTAGGGGGTATAATAATTGCGGGTGTCCGTGCCACAGGATGGCATGCAAGCAGAGCAAAAGCAGACAAATTCATTGGAGAAAAGTCCATCCAAATTTGTGATACTCAGAGAGGCAGCTGACGTTGGGATTGCCAGAGCTGGGAAGCACGCACTAGGGAAGGGCAGATCTCTCAGGGATGAACCCTGGCACCCATCTGGTTTGCTGGGACAGCTTTGAGACAGCCTTCATCCCAAAGCCCCCTGCAATATCCCCCTGCTACGGGAGGAGGAGGAGGAGCCCTGTGGCAGGTGAAGGTTTGCTCGTGCTGCAGTGGGACGTCCCCCGGGAGCAGCGGGGTTTCGGGTTGGGACACAGCACCAACAAACCGCCCCTTGTCCCTTTTTCAGGTTCTCGTCACCTACAGCGGGCAGGAGTGCGCGGGGCTGGCGGAGCAGCACAACCCACCCAGCGACAAGGTGAAGGTGCTGCAGCCGGAGCAGGGCTTGCACGCGTGCTGGCGGGTGCAGGACGTGCGGCCGGCCGCTGCCGAGGCCCTGCAGAGATCGGTGTCCAGCAGTATCGATGTACCCAAGAGGTATGTGCCTTGGGCTGGTGGTATCTCAGCCGGGTGGGAAGGGGGACACCGGTAGCGCTCACGCTTGGTCTTACAATGATGACGGGGATATCTCTGCCTTACCAGAGGGTGGGTTATCCAGAGCATGGTTGAGTTTAGGATTAAGGGGATTTATTTGCTGCAAATGCTGCTGGAAGGGAGAAAACGTCCTTCCTGCTGACTTAAAAATGACTCCAAGTCTGCAAGGCGGTGGTGGGAACTGCGATGCCACTGCAGGTTTTTGGGTGCCTGGTAGCTCACCTGCTCGTAATGGGATGTTTCTCTGCTTCCTTGCATTTCACATCTCTCCACCTGTGGTGCAGGAAGGCCGATGCTGCGGTGGAGATGGACGAGATGGTGGCAGCCATGGTGCTGACGAGCCTCTCCTGCAGCCCGGTGGTGCAGAGCCCTCCTGCCAGCGAGAGCAGCATCCCCCGTGAGTGTGCATTAAAAAAAAAAAAAACACACTTATATAAAAATAGCAACGTCCCCCCCTGAAAAAATGGAGACGTGGAGAAATACGGATTGTGGTGCCGGGGGCTTTTGCCAGCTGTAACAGTGCCTTGTGCCTGGTGCCAAATAGCTGCTGGGGCAGGGATTGTGCTGGGATGGATGTGGCCCAGAGGAGCCCGTGGTGCTGGTGCCTCTTGGGACCATGCAGATGGGGTGACCCTGCCCTCTGCGACCGTCCTGGGGGACCGGGGAGCCCCGGGCCGGGGAGCACCGTACGGTCGCTCCTTTTTTTAGCGTCGGTTTCATTCCCAAGGAGTCAAATGGAGCTGAAGGGATAAAAATAGCAGCTGGGAGCCGTGGGAAATGTGCGCGCCCCAGTGCTGGCTGCCCGCCGCGTGCCGGCTGTGCCCCCGCGGGGCCGCGGGGTTGCACCTATGACGAGGACGGGGAAGTGGGATAAAACTGGGAGCTGGCACTGAGCAAAGGTGCAAAGGCTTCATTAACAAAAATAAAAAATAGAAGCGAACTGTTGTCATAGTTATATCCAGCCTCAGGGCTGGTCTCGGCCCCTAAGGGGGGGCTTTGGTCCGCCCCGCGGTGACGGTGGTTGCGTGTCCCCTGCGTGCAGCCTCGCGGGCAGCATGCGATCCCTGGAAGGAGAGCGGCGACGTCTCGGACAGCGGCAGCAGCACCACCAGCGGGCACTGGAGCGGGGGCAGCGACATCTCCACCCCCTCGCCCCCCCACCCCGAGGGCAGCCCCAAGCACTCCAGCGAGGCCCTGAGCTCCCCGCCAGCTGATGACGGCTTCGAGACCGACTCCGACCCCTTTCTCCTCGATGAGCCAGCTCCGCGGAAGAGAAAGGTACTGGAAACCCCGGCACCCCGTGTGCAGACCCCAGGGGACATTGCCACCGAGCAGGGGGTGACACGGGGCTCTCTCTCCCCCAGAACTCGGTGAAGGTGATGTACAAGTGCCTGTGGCCGAGCTGCGGCAAAGTCCTGCGCTCCATCGTCGGCATCAAGCGGCATGTCAAGACCCAGCACCTCGGGTAAGGCAGAAGTTTCACCTCAGCCCCGGCCCAGCCGCCAAATTCACGTGCCCTGCTGCTGTACATGCCAGGAGCCATGAGTTCCCAATTCCTGCAGCAAATAACCCCAGAATCAGAGATGCCCCTGGTCTCTGTGCACTGAGCTCAGCAGTTCTCAGCCAAGCAGTCTGTGCAACCCCACCTTGTAGCAGGGAGCCCTGCTCGGACTTCAGGACTGGAAATTTTCAGGGATGAGAGTGCTTGGGGTTAATCTGTACAGCTCAGGTCTGCGTTAGGCAGCGGATTAGGGTGTCTAATTGCAGTCTCTTGTGGCCCCATTGCAATTCTCACTGCAACCTCTGTTTTTTTTGTGCTTTTGAACATGTTTTCCTATATATTTTTTTCTCCTCCTCTCTTGCAAATGTGAATGCTCTGGGAAAAGCCATGGCAGAAGGGCCGTGGTGCAGTGGGCAGCGCTGGACTGCCCTCCAGTGCCAGAGAAACGCAGTGGCAGAATGATCAGAAAGAGTCTGGGCTTTTTCCTGTTGGGTGAACCTCAGGGCTTCGCCTGCAGCCACACTAAATGAGCTCAATGAGAAAGCAGGGGATTTTCAGCAGTGCCCAGTCACCATGCCAGTGTTTCTGGAGGTGCTGGAAGATAAACTGATGTTCCTTCAAAGTGCCACGCGCTGTTACAGAGGCAGTGGCTGTGATGGTCACAGCCAATGTGATGCTTTGGAGCCTGAGAGCGGAGCTACCCTGTCTGACAGCACCCTGCTGGGGTGACGATGGTGGGTGCCCACCTTCCCCACGACGGGAGCTGCATTTTCACCCCTTTCCCCCTTTTCTCCCCGGCAGAGACAGCGCTGACTCTGACCAGCGGAAGCGGGAAGAGGATTTCTACTACACCGAAGTGCAGGTCAAGGAAGAGCCCGCGCCGGAGGTGGCCGCTGCCACCAGCCCCACATCCGCGTCCGCTCCTATCATCATCCAGCAAGCCCTGGCCAAGCCGGAGGCTCTGCTGGTGGAGCCGCCGGCGCTGGAGCCGGCTCTGGCCAGCAGCGCGCTCAGCCAGTCTGCGCCCAGCTCCTTCTGGCACATCCAGGCCGATCACGCCTACCAGGTGAGCTGGTGCCATCTCCTGCTCCGTTAGCAGCTGGGCAGGGGGGCTCGGGGGCTGCTGCCGCCGCCGTTCCCAGGCCAGCTGAGCTGCCGGCCTCCGTTCCCCTGCAATTACGCGGCGGTGGTATGCAACACACCCTTCTCCCGGCAGATAGCGCCGGGCTGGAATGCGGTTGCGCCGGATCCTGCACGTCCCCGCTGCTCTGCGAACCTGGAGACATGGGGCGGTGGCCTCACCGGCGGTCCCTGTCCCGTGTCCCCTGCCGCAGTGACTCTCCAGCGTCGCTTGGAGCCGCAGGGGCTGCATGAGAGCCGAGCTAGCGTGGGGAGGACTATATAGATCCATAAGCTGCATGCATTTCCGTTCCCACCCCAGGGAACGGATACGAGAAGTAAAAGCAGAAAGCACGCTTCTTGCTAGCCTACAGAAACAGGCAAAAAACATCCCCGTATAGCGTGTGGTTCGGTGCGAGCATAGCAAGCAAGCGCAGTTGCAGGAGTGAAGCAGACGTGCCCCAGCAAAGGGGGGGACATATGTGTGCCCTGCCCTGTGTTAGGGGCAGGAGGAGGAGGGGTTGCATGGGGGATTTCCTTCCCACCCCCAGTGCTCCCAGTTTGGGGGTGCCCCCAGCTGGTCTGTGCAGGGAGGTGAATGCCTGTAGGGCAGGGTGTGGGAACAGGACCCCCAGGGCTAATGCTGACCCCCTTCTTTCCCCTCTCCCCCTGCAGGCGTTGCCCTCCATCCAAATTCCAGTGTCCCCCCACATCTTCACCAGCATCAGCTGGGCCACTGCCACCTCGACTCTCCCATCCCTGTCACCGGTGAGTCCTCATCCTTTCTTCTTGATCCTTCGGGAGTTCCTAGGCTCGCTCCTGGGTTTAAATGTCCTTCAACGGCTGTCCCCGCAGGTGCGGAGCCGGTCGCTCAGCTTCAGCGAACCCCAGCCGCCCACGCCGATGCTCAAGTCCCACCTGATCGTCGCCTCGCCGCCCCGCGTGCCCCTCGGCACCAGGTGAGGGTCCCGCCGGGCAAAGGTGCAGCCCATCGGCGCCAGAGCAGGAGGGATGCGTTCCTGCATCTCAGCCGAGATGCAGCAAGATGATGCTCAGTGGCAGTCATGTGGCTCGGAAATTTTGCAGTTTGGGGTAAATTTTATTTCTTCCCTTCGCAGGAAAGTCCGCGGTGAAGCCAAGAAGTGCCGTAAGGTGTACGGCATCGAGCACCGGGACCAGTGGTGCACGGCTTGCCGGTGGAAAAAAGCCTGCCAGCGCTTCCTGGACTGAGCGCGGCACCGCGGTGCCACGTCCCTCCCTGCTCCCGCCCGGGGAGCACCGGAGTCCCTCACTGCTGCAACCAGGGACCTTGGAGGTACCTCCTGGAACTCCAGAAGAGACCTCCAGAGCTGCGTGTAAATTCCTCATTCTGTATATTGTACATCAGCTGGGTTTGCTCTTTTTTTTTTTTTTTAAGAAAACTTTTTCCAACTTTTTTTTTTTTTTAAACGTGAAGAATATCTCCCTTTGTACAGTAAAAACTGGGGCTGGGAAGAAGAAGCCGGTGGCTTGGTGTTCAGGAGAGATTGTAGGTGATCTGGGGACCAAAGAGCTTCCTGCACGTCCCAGATCAGCGCTAAAATCTCCTGAACTGTCGCACCATGGCTGGGGTGAGGCGTTGAGGCAGCTTTCTGTGTCCCTTCACTACCTAGAAAGTGCAAATCCCTCGTGTCCTTTAAGGGATGGTGTCAATAGCAATTATAGCTTTAAAAAAATGCTGTTGGGCTGTTGCTAGCCAGGCAGGGATGATTCTCGTGGCAGGAGTCGCAGGTTTCTCTCCCCGTTGCCCATGTGGATGTGGTCTTTGCTCGCGTTGCGTCGCGCGGTAGCTCGAGCCTGTGCATGTCTTTGGTTCCAGTTTGTCATTTTTGGAGGGAAAAAAAACTTTTAATCGGGAAAACTATGAGAATTTTTAAAGCAAAAGCAGGTATTCCTTCTCATTTTAGGCTTTGCACATCCGCTTAGTTCTGTGAAAATCTGCATTGTGGCCCTCACCGTGTCTTTTGAAACCAGGCTGAACAAACTGTTTTTCTTTTTTAAAAGAACTTCCTGGTTTCACCAGTAAAGGCAGCTGGGAGGACTGGGAAGGACTTTTCCTTAGCATCACAGTATGGCCCCAGTTTTGGCAAACCGGGTCAGAATCTGCTTTTGCACCCCACCAGCAGCAGGCAGGTCTGTGCCCAGGCAGCAATCTGGATTGTTTTTTTCTTGCTGCCTTTTTGATGATCACAGCCCATAACCCGCAGCCGTCAAGCCAGGAGTGATCCCGGCACGAGGCTTGAGCCTGGGGTGATTCTAAGGGCCACGCAATGCAACTAAAATTCCCCTATAAAAGCAAATCATGTGGCCGGGAGAGAATTATTTTGCTCCTGGACGGATGCGAGCCCTGTTGTTAAAGGAGCGGGGTAGGCAAAGCGGGTTTATATATACACGTATTACTGGTGCTTGTCAACGTTTTTTTTCTGTTTTGTAATTTTGTATATATAAACAGTATATCATTCCGGAACCTGACCTTCTCTCTTCCGCTGGAGCCTGTGTTAGGCTGGCATGTTGGGAGAAGCCCTTTCCTCTCCCACTGGCATCAGCCATCCCCAGAGCCAGGCTGCAGGGACTCACGGCAGGCTCCCAGGGTTAGCATTTTATTGCAAGAACAGCTTTTCAGGTTCATGCTCTGCGTCCTGGTAGCAATTAATTGCATGGTGGGGTTATTGCACTACTCAAAAATAGCTTTTCTTTTTTACTTATTATTACTAATAAAAAAGCCCCAGGCCTTTGCTGCCATCTGACCTCCAGCGTCTGGGTTGCAGAGCCAGCAGTACCCGAATTTGCCGCTGGCCATCCCACTTTGCCCCGTGTAGCTCAGCGTGTTTATCCCTTCGGGAAGGGCCCTGCGATGGGCACAGATGGGTTTTTGGTGATGCTGAAGGTGCAGGTCGCTCTCCGTGGGGTGTCCAGAAGTGACCCGCTGCTTTGGGAAGTTCCCCATGGCACCTTGCTGCATTTTCACTTCCCAAATATTTTTTAGGAAAGAGGCCTGAAGCAGCGCCCAGAGCATGGAAAAAAATAAAATAAAAAAAAGGGTGAATTTGTGGTTCCCTCAGACCTTGTGCCTTTGCTCCCACGACTCAGAGAGACCCAGAGATTCTCCCTTCTTGCTTTCCATGCCCTTTCTGCCCCAAATGGAGTCGGGGCCCCATTTGGGTCCCCATCACTCAGGAAATGTCACACAAGCCATGCGGGGCCGTCACCCCGCCGGGGCTTTGTCCCCCAAACCAGGGTGTAGCGTCCGACAATCCACACCAGCCCCCTCGCCCTTCTTCTGCTTTAAATCAGGTTTTCTCACAGATGGGAGATTGGGTTTCTGAAAAAGAAAATGGAAATAACTTTGCGTTCTGTTAAAGGTGATTTTTGTAAAAAAAAAAAAAAATAGGAAGAACAAGGTGTCGCTGACTCTGGAATAAGCAGGCACATGTGGTGTGCTGGGTCCCCGGGTGAGATGGGAGTGCGGTGGGACCCCCTGAAATTTGGGGGATGCTGCCCCTGCCACCCCAGCCAGTACAGTGCCTCATTCCGCAGCGAATAGCACTTACTGCCTAGGGCAAACCAGGATTTTCCTGCACAGGAACGTTTTGTGTCAGTGTTTTATCCAGGGGGTGGGAGGTGCGTGCAGCTTATATTCTGAGGGCTTTTGCGGTACAGACTTAACTGGACAAAGTCGTCCTTTTGCTCGTGGCTCTTTCCTTTTTGTTTTTTGTTTTTAACGAAACTGGTGCAGGGTTTGTTGTTTTTTTTTCTTTCAGTCCGGGACTATTTCAGATTTTTTACACTTCAAAAAAGAGAAGCCTTCTCGTATTTTTGCAGCAATGACAGCAGGCTTCCACGATGTCTGTGGGGTTGGCTGGCGTCTGATTGTTTTGCTTTTTTTCCCCTTCCCCATCCCTTTTCTTCATTGTTTTTTGACTCACTTCCAGCCAGCTCCTGAGCATCTTTCTGGTCTCAACGAACTCCTCTTCAGCCCCAGCCGCGGGTAACCCCGACCTGTAAACTCAGCTAGGAGAGTTTTCCCTTGTCCAGCTGTCTCCCATGTGTATGTATGTATATAGGAACCTCTTAATTGGGCACTAATTGGAGGCTGCTCTCCCTCTCCAGCCTGGCCACGGTGACACCCCGCTGCTGGTGAGGGTGCTCGCACCCCGATAGGAGAACCGAGCACGTGTAGCACAGGGTGGCCCCGCGCTGTCACCCAGCGCCCGGTTGCAGTCAGTGGGTGACATCGGAGTGGGTGACACACGGTGGTAGCACGGGGAAGGGGTCAGGGACGCTTGTCCCTGTGCTCCTGCAGGCCCCCGCTGCCCGGCCAGGCTGGGATGATGCCGTATCGGTGAATTTTCTGTCTTGGAGCTTTTCTCGGCTGTCTTCCAAGTATTATTTTTATTGGAAAAAAAAAAAATTAAAAAAATAAAAATGTGAAATGTAATTTTTACAGCAGCAATATGAAATATATTTTATAAGAAATAAAAAGAAAAGTTGCCTGATAGCTTGCTGGCTCTGCCTTGTCCTTGCAGCCCGTGTCACGGCGGCGTGTCCCTGTCCCCTGGGACGCCTCTGTCCCCTGGCACTTTCTGCCCCGCTTGCAGCTGCTCGTGCTCAGCCCTGGAATATTTCTTCCCCGTTGGCACAGCCATTTCTGGCACCACTAGATAGCAGTGTCTGCCCACCGATGGCACTGCCTCTCCTGCAGCACATGCTTCGCTTCCTTTTTTGTTGTCGTGGTTTTCCTCCACCCCCGAAAAACCAAATCCATCAAATTTTTAACCTGGAAGCTGCAAGGAGGGGTTGGTTCATGCTAAACCCAGTGGGTTTTAGTCGGTGTCCTGCTGCAGGGGACTCTGCAAAGTCTTGCGGCCCCTTGCAAGTCGCTCTGTCGACCTCAGAAGCTGCCTTTTGATGCAAAAAGCCTGGATAATTATTTTTATTTTTTTACACGTGGAGGTGAAAGAGGACGTGGAAAATGAGAAAAGGGTGGGAGGAGAGGCTGAAATTCAGAGAGAAGGGCTGAACGGGGAATTAAAGGGGGGTGATGCCTGCCCTGTGTGGGAAAGGAGAGGAGAAAAACCTTGAATTATAAAAATTGCATCTGGGAGCACCAAACGATGCCGCTGCTGGCAGTTCCGCAGGGTGTCCTGGCCCCGCAGCAGAGCCGGTCGTGCCAAGGGGCTTGGGGACCGCCGGTCCCAGCTCGATGCAGGCAAAGCAATGATTTCCCACCGGCCAAAAAAGCCACACGTGTCACCTCGCTTCGCCACCCACGTGGCTTTGCAAACCGGGACCGAACCGGGGGCACCCTGCGGGGCCACCGAGCCTCCTGGCGAGACCCGGCCGGGGCATTCCTGTGACGATGCTAAAACCACCCGGAACGGCAGCGCTGCCGCTGTCTCCCCAAATGCGAGGCGGGATTCGCATGGTGCCACCCATCAGGTGGTGGCCAGGCTGGTGGTGGCCCTGCAAGGCAGGGAGCCCAGACCCCAAATTTCCCACAGGGACGCGGCACGGCGGGGGCCGGAGCATCCCCGAGGATGCTGCGGGCGTTGAAGCCTTCATCGCCCCGACCGAAAAGGGAGGCCAGTGCGTAGCATTGGCAGGGGACAGATGTTGTGTGGCATCCCGCACGTGCTGGTGGCACTTTGTGCAGCCCTGAGAGACCTTTCTGCCCCATGGGAAAGGTTTGGCATCGGGCGCTTGGGTCACCGGTTCTGGGGGGGGCATCGCTGAAGTGAGCTGGCATGGTCTCAGCCTAAACCGCAGCTCCTGGCGTCTCCCTGTTGGATTTTTTCCAGCTGCTTTGGGCATATTCGCCCTCCCTCTCTCACACTATGAAATCCCTTTTTTTCCCCCAAGTAACCCCCCCGATCCATCCCTTTTCGGGCCACAGGGCCTTGAGGCATGTGTGCAATGGCATGACCCCCCCCCCGCAGCACTGCTGCAGCCCATGCCAGGGGGGTATCTCTGCTGGGAACCATGCGAATTTGCAAAAATCTCCTTTTTCCCCTAAAAACACACTATTTCCCAGCTGAGCGGGGTGGTTTGAGCCCCCGTGGCAGGGGGGCGGCAGGGACCTGCGCTACAAGCGTTGACCCAAGTGACGGTCGCCAGTCGCACTGATATCGTAGAAACAGTAAACTAATTTATTAATCCTTTTGCTATGTACAAGTTTAATGGAGAAATCTTTGTATGAAACAATTAAAAAGAACAGGGGGAGGGCTTGAGATTTTTTTTTTCTGCGTTTTTTGTTTGTTTTCCGTGGGGTGTGGTTTTTTTTTTTTATTATTATTCTTATTTTGTACAAACGGCGAAGGGCGGCGCTGCGGGTGAGACCCGGGCGCGTGGCGCACGGGACATGCTTCGGGCAGCAAATTAGGCAGGAGAAAACGGCTCCGGTGGTCACCCTGGGAGCCCCGGGAAGGCACCCCGGCGGGGACGGCAGCGGGGACGCGATACATGCCGGGGGGACGCGACAAAAACACACGCGTGGCTGTGTTGCTGAGCAAAGAAGTCAACCCCGGAGTCCTTATAAAACCTCAAGGAAAGCGCACAAAAATTTAAAAAAATTAAATTAAATTAAAAAAAATAAAACAATTCCTGATGTTTTCTGCCC
>VXAA01001729.1:397632-412563 GCA_013399115.1 Anseranas semipalmata | reverse complement strand
CGGTTGGTGGCGGCGCACATCTCCCAGGTGGCCCGCGGCACGGCTTCGCCTTCGCACTCCAGGATGCAGACCTGCGCCGGGAGACACGGGGACGGGTTTCAGATAACGGAGTCCTGGAAGGGTTTGGGCCGGCAGGGACCTCAGAGCCCCCCAGTGCCCCCCTGCCATGGGCACGACCCCTGCCACCAGCCCAGGCTGCCCCAAGCCCCATCCAGCCTGGCCTTGGGCACTGCCAGGGATGGGGCACCCACAGCTTCTCTGGGCAGCCTGGGCCAGGGCCTCGCCGCCCTCATAGCACAGAATTTGTTCCCTATATCTAAACCCAAACCTACAGCACCCACCACCTCCACGCTGGACGCTCTCCCCAGTTCCCCACTGGAGTCCATGCTCCCGTCCCACCTCCCTGTGCTCTGTGACACTGGGCTCCTCAACCAGGCATGAGCCCAAAATATCACCGCGTCTGCCACGGGATGGTGGAGGTGGGAAGGGACCTCTGGAGAGCGCACCTCAAGCAGGTCGCTCGGTTGGGTTTGAGTATCTCCAAGGATGGAGACCCCACAACCTCTCTGGGCAACCTGTGCCAGTGCGTGAGCAGCCTTACGGCAAAAATGTGTTCTCTTAGGTTCCAATTCCCTGTATGTTCACCCCAGTCTGTCCCAGTCCATGTGGTGCTGGGGAGCCCTGACCAGGACACAGCCCTGCAGATGGGTGTCACCAGCGCTGAGCAGAGTCACGGGATCCCTCCCTCGCCCTACTGCCTACGCCCTGCCTAACGCAGGCCAGGACACCAGTGGCCTTTGCCCAAGGGCCCATTGCTGGCTCGTGTCCACCCTGGCGTCCACCAGGACCCCAGGTCCTTCTCTGCTGCTTCCCAGCCGGGTGCCCCCAGCCTGTCCCGGTGCTGGGCTTGTTCTCCCCTAAGGGGCAGGACCTTGCCCTTCCCCTTGTGGAACCGCAGGAGGTTCCTGCAGCCCATTTCTCCAGCCTGGCCAGGTCCCTCTGGATGGCAGCATGACCTCGTGGTCCACCATCCGCTCCTCCCAACTCTGCCAGGTTTCAGTCCACCTCACTGCCCAGCTATCTACATCATGCTTCATCAGCCTGTCCATGAGGATGTCAAGGGAGACAGTCTCAAAAGCCTTATTGAAGTCAAGAGAAGCCAGTCGTCTCACTGCAGAAAGCTATCAGGTTGGTTAAGCATGATTTCCCCTTCATAAATCCATGCTGGCTGCTCCTGATGACCTTCTCGTCCTTCATGTGTTTGGAAATGCTTTCCAGGATGATGTTCTCCACCCACTCCCCCAGGACTGAGGCCGACCAGCCCCTAGCTTCCCAGATCCTCCTTCATGCCTTCTTAGAAGAGAAGAGAGACGTGTGCCTTCCCCCAGTGCCCAGGAACCTGCCCTCATGACCACATCCCTTCAAAGGCCATCAAGAGAGACCTCACCGTGCCATCAGGCTTCCTCAGCGCCCACGGGTGCATCCCACCATGGCTGCGTCTCATCCCTTTCCAAGAGACCCTGTCCACCGAGGCAGGACACAGACCCAGCTGGGGGAAGCATCCAGGAGAAAGCATCCAGGAGAAGATCATAAGACAGCCAAACTAAATAAATATCCAAGGAAGCTGGGGGCTGGAGAGCCCAGAAGGGAGGGCTTGTCTTCCCTCACACGGGAGCGTTTCCACCCCAGCATTTGCTTCATGGTGGGCTCTTCCAAATGCTTAACACCAGCATGAGGGACCCTATGGCTGAAACGTGTTGGTGTATGTCTCAGAGCTTTCAGAACAGGTCATCACAAGGCCAAAACACTTGCAGGACCGCTGTTTGCCATGGGTTCATTAACCTCACTGGGTGATAGGTGCCACAGATCCCAGCGTGGTGTCCCAGGGCAGCAGCTCAAGCACGTGGCTCTGCAGCAACTCACAGTTTCCATCTCTGAGGCCAGCCAGGCTCTTCAGACAAACAGAAAAAAAAGGAAAATAATTGTCCCAAAGTGACTTTGGGTCTCATTCACCTGCAGCAGTCCTTGTGTGGGTGTCCTGAGCCAAGCCAAGGTCCTGCCCCTGGGATCTCCAAATCTTTGTCACTGTCTGCTGGAGATGGACGGTGTGCCGGCAGTGCCCCACATGGGGGATGAAGGTTGTGGGTTACATGCAGAAAGCCATCAGTGGTCCTGTCATCCATCTACAACACAGCCCCACAGTCATCCTGGGGTCCTTGGCCTTCGTTCTGTTGCCTTAATTCACATGGAAATGGCTTCTGCCACCGGGCCACCTCGCAGTGTTCTGGGAGTCCTCAGCAAACATTGACCAATGCTCCTCTGTGCCCAGTGGCAAAAGTGGAGGCTCCCTCCCATCTTCAGTTGGCATTAAAGGTGCCACCATGGGTCTGCACCATCCCTAGACGGCTCTGGGAACCGGGACGTAAGTGATTCAGCCACTTCTTGAAGACCAGCTCCACCAGCTGGTCCCTGTCCTGCCCTGGCAGCTACGATGGTGCAGGAACTTCAGGGGGTCTCCTATTTCTACCTTTGAAGTCTCAGCTCTGCAGCCCTTGGAAAGCTGCTTGGACGTTTCCAGAGCCTTAGGTGAGGACGGATCAGCCCCATCACTGATGGGACTTCCTCGGCTGTTGCTTTGGAAATGCTGGGGGTTTGTACCAAATCCCACCAAGCTGCTTCTTCCAGCCGAAACCGGGCCTCCAGGGACCCCGGGCTCCTCTGTCCTGGTTCAGACCCTTCTTGCTTGGAGCCACGAGCCTGCATGGGGCCCGTCAGCCACCGGCCACCCCATCTCCTCTCCATCTCGCTGGCCAGCAGTGCCGGGGAAGACAGAGCAGGAAGGGAGAGACTCGGATGCTTTCAAACTGCAAAACAACATTTTGGGCCAAAAGCGGGGTGGTCGCACCCCAAATCTTGCCTTCAGTGGGACTGAGGGTTCGCCGGCACCAGGGTGGCACCGGGGTGGCTGCAGCATCTCCACTAAGCCTCCGGTCCCCGCTGGTCTGGGGCACATTTCCCAGCCCCGGGGCTTCCCCCGTCGTAGCTGGCCGTGATTTATCGCTGCAGCGTCGCTAACGAAGAGGAGGGCAGCAGCGAGGAGGCGGTCGATGCTTCCCCGGGGGCGGAGGGGGAGCGGGAGGGAGAGGAATGCTCCTGGCCAGGGCCCGGCCACGGCTCAGTGGAGGGGAAAAGCGAGCGTTACGGGCAGGGACGGGCTGATTCATCCCTTTGCAGTGTGAAATTTTCACCGTCACTGCATCTCCCATGGGCTCGTGGCCTCGTGGCCGCCACTCCCAGCAGCTCTCCGAGCTGATTTGGGGTCTGCCTCTTTCCTCGGGACCATCTCCTAGGCTTCGATGGTGTCCCCAGGCACGGTCAAGGAGAAGGGACAAGGACAGCAGCACCCTTGAGGCTCATCGCCACCCCACAGCTCACCGTGCCCTACAGCTGCAACAAACCCAGGGCCCCCTCCCAGGAGCCCCAAACCCCCAGCCCAGCACGGGGACACTTACGAGGACGTCAAAGCTGTCCCTGTAGAGGTGGCGGTCGCAGCGCAGGCAGTCCCCCCGGCAGTCGCCCCGCGCCCGGGCGAAGAGGCAGAGCAGCAGCAGGTCCCAGAGCACGGCCCTCATGGTGGCAACGGCAGCGGCTGCGGCCGGAGACAAAACCCGTGAGCCCCGGCACGCGCCCGCTCCTACCTCCTAAGTGGGTAGGAGCAACACTCAGCCCTCCCCAAAATGATCTTTTTTGGGAAGGAGCCCCCTCCTCCCCCCCCGGCTTCATTTTCCCAGGCTATCCCATGACACGGGTGCCGGCAGGGCTTATTTTAGCGCGTGGACGTGGCGGGGCGGCACGTCCCAGGCTGTCCCCGAGCAGGACGTGGCTGGGGCTGGGTGACGAGGAGCCCTCCGCCTGCCTGGCCCCGCTCCGGTTCCCCCTCCTGTCTGTTTCCGAGGGGCAGTTTGGGCGCTGCCACCCCCGTCCCTATCCCGGGAGGTCTCAGCCACCGCTGCTGGTGGTGACAGCGGGACCTGCGTCCAGCTGGCGCGGAGCAGCAAGGCCAATTCCCAAGCAAAGCCCCGGCGCTGCTTCTCAGACAGGGTTTGTGGACATCGGTGGCACGCGGCGGTGAAGTGATGTGACCATGGCCACGCATGTGCCCCTGGCAGAGCAGCGAGAGCTTTCCTCCTGTATCGAGATGGTTGAGCCCAATGCATCCTCATGGATATCTGCAAGCAGGAGGCCTGGTCCTCCTCAAACCTCCCTCTGGCTCTCGGCCCGCTGGGAAGAGGGACGCGATGTCTCCACGGTCCCTGGGAGCAGGTCCTGGGGCACGGCGCGAGGTCTGTGTGCCAGCAGTGGGGCTGAGGAGACGGGAGCGGAGCAGGATGGGGATGCGGAGGTTGGGGCTGCCCTTGGTGGCACCTCGGTCCCATCGTGCAAGCCATGTCCTGTGCACGGAGGTGGGTGAGATCTCCATAAACCTTCAAGCTCATCCACGAGCAGATGAGGAATCCTCGTTCCCCTCTAAAAAACGATTCCCCAGCTTTTCACGCCTTCCCGATGGGCGCCCAGAAACCACGTGTCTGTCGGCTTTGCCCTGGCATGGGACGCTCGCAAGCGAGGAAGACCTCGGTGGTGGCAGCGGTGGCTTTGCAACCTGTGCTCCATCAGCATTTTGGGCCACTTTGGGGGGTTCTGAGGGTTGGTTTGCTTTGCCTTTGCAGGCTGGGCAGGGCTTAGGGCTCATTCCCATTTATTTTCCACCAAGATGGGGACATCTTGCAATAATAGAAGCAGGGCGCGCGCTGGGGACGCTGCCCCAGTGTCACGGTCACCTTCCAGCTCCGTGACACAGAGCCTCGCGGAGCCGCTCGTCATTTGCTGGAGGGAAAGCTGATAAGGAGCAGGAATTAAGGCTTAATCTTCGCTGAGTCTCATTAAAACTGGCTGGCGGCGTGAGTCAGAGGATTGGCAGGATGCTCCCGGGAGAGGGCAACCCCCCCCGAAAATCACTCAGCCCCGCAGTGGGGCTGCAAACCCCCGGCCCCGTGTCCCCAAAGGAGGCATCCCGGTGTCCCGGTGTCCCCGGGAGGGCAGGGCACATCTGGCTGCGGTGCGGCAGCCGGGGCAGGCTCAGGGATTACAGCCCGGATGGTTAATGGAAAGATGCTATCGGGCAGGCAGGATGCAAGCCCCCAGGATCAGGAAACAACCCCCCTCCACCACACGTTGGTTCCCCTCCCAAAACCCAAAATGCGATCGGCCCATCAGAAGTGCTGCTGGGGCTGCTCATGGGCGCGCACAGAGCCCGGCCGGTTTTTGGGGGGCGGAGGGATGTGGCTTCCTCCGAAACTGCGCTGCGAGCCCCGCTGCTACAGCAGCCCCGGGGGCTCCTCGTCCGTAGTTCTCACTCGCGTTGACTTATCCTCATTAATACTGGTATTGGGGTAAAAAGGAGAGCTTTGCTGGAAAAGCAGCCTGCCATTCAGATAACAGCAGCGTCTGGCTATCCATCAAGGCGACCGGCTCTTATTTATTGCTCCGGGTGGGAGGATGCGGGAGGTGCAGACGGATAAAGAGACTAATTCGGGGGGGCAGCGGCCAGGACAGAGCTGGTGGGACATCAATAACCTGCGAGGAGAGGAGGAAGAGGAAGCAGGTGCTGGCCACGATGCGCTTTCGTTCATTCGATTTGGTTTGATTGGGTTTTTGCGGAGCGGGAGGACGGGCGTCGCGGAGCTTTGGGCTGAAAATCAGCCGAAATAGGGATGCTCAGGGACACTGTGCCCTCTGTTTCCTGGGGAAATCCTAATGCTGGGGCGGCGGGGATGGTCCTGGCACGCTGCTACCGGCATCGCCGACACATCCGCAGGTTTAAATGCGGCGATGCTCTTGCCTGCCCGGCTCGGGCTGGGGTTCAGGATCAGTCCTGCCGCGTGGGGACAAGCACCATGCCCAGAGCTGAGCCAGCCCGCACGATTTTTTTTTTATTTTTTGCTAATTCCCGCTCTCCCAGCCCAAAGCAAGGCCTGATCCGGAGGGCAGGGAGAGGCAGCCGGGCGGGAGCAGCGCTGAAGGAGTCAAGCCGCTTCCAGCCGAAAAGCGCAATATTGTCCAACAGTGTCCCCCACCGGCACCGGCTAAAACACTTCCCCTCCCACTCCTCCAGCATTAAAAAAAAAGCAAAGTTGCCACCAGCTTCGCTCGGCAAAAAAAAGGAAAAGCCAAGGGGAGCGCGATGCTGGGGCCGCACGGCTCCCGCGAACGCACCCAAAACCTTTGTGCCGGCGGCTTGGCGAGAGGCAAAGGGGCTGGGGGGCTTGGGGAGATGCTGGGGAGAGCCGGGGGGGTTTGGGCTGCAGCCCCCCCGCTTCCCCGGCGCTCACCAGAAAAACAAGCGCTTCCTTTTGTTGAGCCCCTCAATCAGGTAATTGGCCATAATTGGCCAAAATTACACACTGCGGCGAGACGATAAACACAGATGGGGCAGCTACAGACCGAGAGAGGCTATTTAGAGGTAAAAGCCTGGGAAGAGAATTTCTTCCCCTGTCCATCCCCACTCCTCAGCCATTCATTCCTGCTTTCTGTAGGGGACTGCAAGAAAAAAAAAAGGAACAAAAAAAAAACCATTTTCCTCCCTTTTGTGCTTTGTCGGAGGGGGAAAGATGCCTCCCAAGCCAGGCATCTCCCAGTGCATCCCACGGTGCCGAAGTTGCGAAGTTCCCTACCCCTTTTGTCCTGGCTATTAATAAAAAGGGGGCAGAAACACTGCAAGGGGAAATTCGTGGTGTGGCGGCTCCGTGGCTTCTCCCTCCAGGCCGTCGGCGCGGGGACGGAGGCACAAAGACGGGCGCTTTTTGTTAAAGCGAGCGAGCGAGCCCCGAAACCCCTTCGCCGTCTCACCTGCTGCGCCCGCGGCTTCGGGCTTCGCGCTGGCTCCTGTTGCATCCCTCGGCGGGTTGGGTCCAAAAAGGGGTATTTGGGGAAGGTGAAACTTTTTTGCAGGTGCTCGCCTGGACAAGCATCGTAGAGAGGGGCTGCTCGTGCAAGCCGAGGTATTTTGCTTTATGGGAAGATATTTCTCTTTAACCCTTGGTGGGGAGGGGAATATGTACCAAATGAATCGAAGCCTCCCGGGTGATGCTCGGACTAAAAAGCCGGCAAAACGAAGCAAATTTCCCCCCCATCCGATGCAAAACGAAGCAAATCTCCTACCTGCGGGTGTGCTGTCAGCCGCCGGCTCCTCTGCTCTGTGACTCCTCCAGCACCGGTGCCACGGTGGTATATATAGACGGTGTGCACACACGTCCCCACACCTCCCTCCCCGTCCTCCGAACACGTGCGCTGCTGAGCCCACCCCCGGGGGCTGCCGGCTGAGACGGCACCCGGCAGCTGGGGACCAGGGATGCGTGTCCCCCCCCTTCGCGGCCAGCAAACCCCATCCCCACAGTCCCAGCGATGGTGGGGTCTCCTCCAGCGTTGCGGCGTGTTTTTGGGGATGCTGGTGTAGATAAGGGGTGCGCGTGGTGGTGTCACCCCCAAATCCCCATCCGGCGGTGGCAGGGGGGGCGCGTCCCCCTGCAAAGGGACCTGCAAGGAGGTGATGGGTGCCGGCTTCGTGCTTCGCAGCCTGTCCCAAAGCGCGCTGTCCCCGAGCACCCTGGGGACCAGGAGGATGGGGGGGTTATGGGGCTGGGGGGGGCTCAGCTTCGGGCTGCCCATGGGGGCTGTAGGGGCTTCAAGCTGATGCTCGGCACCCACATCCAGCACCCGCAGCATCCATTGGGCATTGGGGGGCACCCACCTCCATCCCCCGCCACCTCATCTAGGGCAGAACGGGTTAAAACGCAACGTTTTCACCAGGGACTTGCTGAGCCTCCACCGATGCAGCCCCAGGCTGGGGATGGGGCTCCCCCTGACCCCAAAATAGACCCAGGAGGGTTGGAGGGTTCCTCGGGCTCATCGTTCCGGCGCGGCTAACGAGCGCGACGGGCATCGATCGTGGGCGGGCGGCCGTGAATAATTGATTCCCGGCTTGGCGGCCAAAGGGGGAAAATTAAAACTTTTCATTTGGCGGCGCTGGAAAGGGAGAGGACCCCTTACCCCTGCCTGAAAACAGGATGGAGCTGAGCCCTTCCATGCAGGCTCACGCTCCATCGGGTCCTTCCCAAATAATGCACGTCCCAGCGCTCCCACCTTGGGGACATGGCCACCTCCAGCCCTTTCCCACAGAAACCAGCATTGCCCCATTTTTCCCATCCAGGTGACCTCCCTGCCTGGAGCTGCCGAGCATCCGTCACCGCCCCGAGCATCCTTCACTGCCCCGAGCATCCATCGCCACCCCGAGCATCCTTCACTGCCCCACGTCGGCAATTCAATAATAAAATCTGCAGCACCGCTGAGATCGTATCTTGGTAATTCCTCGTAACAACTCCCTAGGAAGGGCTGGATATCAGAGCGAAACGGCTCCTTTTGTTTTTGCTTCGGCTGTTAAATGAGCACATTTAATGTCCTGCCTGAGACCTCTGATACGTGCGCGCCTGGGCGGGCGTCAAAAGCCAGAAATCTATGAAATTGCTAAAAAGTGGTGGCCTTGCCCTGGGGGAGCCGCGGGGTGAAGCGATTCCCCACTGTGCTCCCAGGCGGGTGCTGGGGATGGGAAAGCTGATTTTTTTCAATATCTATATTGCTCAGGCTTTCCTTAAACACTCGGGTTGCCTTGGTTTTTCATTAAGGGCACATTGCCCAGCTTTTCTGCAAAACAGAGCCGGCCGAAGCGGAGGGAAGGGGACGCGAAGGCTCCACTCGCCTCATCCTCTCCGAGGGGGGATTTTGCTGCCTGCTGCGGAGCCCCCCCAAATAACCGCTCCTCACCTCGGTGCTCGCCATAACCTGGCGAGAGGGGTTACCTGGAAGGTTTTTAAGCTGGTGATTTGGATGTGGCTGAGCTGGTAGCAAATGACATCGGGTGACGTTGCCTTTGGTCTCGGTAATTAACTGGGGGGGGGTGATTGGCAGCCTGAAGCCAGCATGCTATTTCCCCTTAATGCCCATTTTGCAGCATTTCCAGGCATTTCCAGGTCCACGTAGGTGCCAGCTCCTAAACCCCATGAGAGCGAACTGGTTTAGGATTTGGGGAGGATTCACCCCTTTTGGAGAACGAGGACAGAATTAAGATTCGTGGATTCCATCCTTTTGGGTCGCTCGGGGCAAAGAGCATCCCCGGCAGGACGGAGCGGGGGGACCCGGAGCGACGGGCGGCGCGCAGCGAGGGGCGGCTCTCCTTTCCATAAAGAAGACATGAAGCAGATGGGATCTGGCACAAGGGGAACCCGGGGAGGATTTGAAAGCTGTCTGGGGGATGCAGGAGCTGGAAAACTCCGGAGCCAGGGCAGGGAATGGCTTTTGGCTGGCTGAAGTCCTCTGGGCACTACCCTGGCTCAGCCCTGGGGACGTTTTGCTGCTCCTAAGGGGACCATGGGGACCCAAGGATCCCCTAAATGCCCCGGCCGCAGCAACCCAGGGCATGCCCAAGCCCGTGCGATGCCTCCTGGGGTACAACATTTGCATTGAGATGAGGATTTTCCCCATTAACCCCATCCTGCAGCTCACAGAAAGGTTTTTTTAAGGGCTTCATCGCCCCTGAGCTGACACTGATAAATGCTAGCGGTGGGCTACACACCGCTGCTGCTGATTTACCCCCCCCACCAATGACGGGGGGGGTCTGACCTACGCCCGGCGGGGTGAGGATGAGCACGATGAAGGCTCTTCATGCAGGGACCAGCACTGTTTGTCCTCTCGCCCAACCGGGACTCGCACGGCGGCTGCGTGCCCCCGATGGCCGGGGCTGCCCGGAGGCAGGAGGCTGCTGCGCCCAGCAGGGGCACGGGAACGAAACCCCAAACGCTCCCGGCTATGAAAGCCGGTGGGAGAAATAATATTGCAAAGCTAAACAGCCTGGGGAGGAGCTGGCGACGCGGCGTTATTTCTCTCGGGCTGGGTTTTTGCGATGGGAAGTTGCATGAAATTCATCATTTTGGGGGGTCAGCTGAGGGATGCTGCTCATGTGGCTGCGGGGACCACACGGGGTGCAGCGTCCTGGCTCCGTGCTGCCCAGCCCCTGTCCCTGACGCTGATTCCATTCCCCAGGTGGAAAAAAAATCGCTGCTTTTTGCTCAGGTTGGTTTTCCACTGCTTTTCAGTGAGTTGGGTGAGTTCAGGAAGGGGTCTGAGGGGCTGCGATGGGGACGGGGGGACACCACCCTTCCATGCAGATGCGTTGGGGTTGCCCGTGCTTCGAGCAGGGTTTGGACCAGAGCCCCCCAGGAGGTCCCATCCCACCTCCCTGTGCCTTTCTGGCCAAAGCAGGGGAGAAGGTAGCAGGGGCTTGAAATGGGCCAGAAGGACCTTTATTAAACATAGTAAGTGGGGGCTATTTCACCCCCAGGAGGTACAGGACCAGGCCATGTCCATAGCTGGTCCCAGAGCTGGTGCCGGTGAGGATGGGGACGCTCTTGGAGAGTGGTGGTGGCTGAGGAGCACCTCTGGCCCACAGCACGGTGATGGAGAGCATCCTCAACGTGGGGTTTTCTGGAGAAATGGGTGAGACCAACAGCCGTGACCGCACCAGAAACCTTCCGCCGATGTCTGCTCTGCTTGCGGATCAACGTGGAGCCCCCAACCCTCCTCCAGCGCTGGTCTGGGGGTCTCAGCACATCAACCCTATACAAAGAACGAAGATGATCGATGTCTTTTCTCCAAAAACCCTTCTACTTACTTTTTAAGGCAATTTTTGCCCCCAAACCTCTTTGTGCCATCATCGCAGACCTTCCTCCTGGTTATCCCGTGCTGGGACGCACCACCCCCAGCCCTGGCAGCACGCTGCTGTCCCACGGGGCACACGGGTGTCAGCTGTCCCCCCCATGGCCACGTACCCACCTCGGCATGTGCCCAGCTGCGGTGTTCCCCGAGCAAAACCCCCTTCACGTCCCCACATCGATCCCAGCACCCGGGCGCATCCGACCACACCGTGGCACTTTCAATTAGCTCCTCGGGAAACAAAATCAGCCAGAGACATCTCCAACGGCAGCCGCCAGCGGTGGGCACTTGGTGGGGCCGCCAAGTATTTGTGTCATCTCGCTCCAAATTGCTGTTTTATTGAAAGCGCGACTGCACGCATTTAGCTGTCGCTCAAACCGCTCCGCAGCTAATTATTAGCGCCAAGGCAGAGCTCACGCATCGCCGCCTGCCCATGGGCGATGCTGTGGGTACGTGCTGGGGGCACGGGGATGGTTGGGTGGGGGGACATGGATGGATGGATGGATGGATGGACGGACGGACGGACGGATGGATGGATGGATGGATGTGCATGGATTGCTGCTCTCCGTTCAGCCCCGACTGGACGGTTGCAGCTGGTTTTTGGCTCCAGTGTTCAAGAGGGACCAACAGAAAGACCATGGATGGATGACATGGTGACAGAGGAGCCGCTAAAGAAATTTTCATTTTTTGGGGGAAAAATATAGATCTGACACCAATTATGCTCCAACGCACGGTGTGTCATCCCTCTTACATCCCTTCCGTGCCAGGACCAGATTGCCACGCTGAAGATGGGCTTAAGCCCAGCATGGGCAGGGAAAATCGGCTTATTAGCACCATACACCGACTTTCTGGGGGGAAAGCTCTTGACTTTGGGCAAATCCCTACCAACACTTCAGGGCAGGGAGTGAGTTTTGAAGGGGAAGATTTTAGGAGGTGCTGAGGGGAGCGTGGGGTCCACATATACAAATACACACGTGCACGGGCTCAGGGTCCAAAACCCACTCAAACACAGCCCAGAATTGCTGGTTTTGTGCTCAACCTTTGGGGCCAGCACCTGAAAGACCGGGGTTGGGGGTGTTGCAGCCACCTCCCCACTTGTCCCCCGACACCAAGCTCCTTCCCACCAAACAAATCATCCCCATGGAAATCCCGGGTGCCGTGCAGCCCCGTCCCGCAGGCGCGCTGATGGGTGCGGGGGGCTTTGCCTGAGCAGTCGGATTGAAGCCACCGGCTCATTTCCCACCCACTGCCCCCCTCCATCAGACAGCCCCAAAATCCCCGCAGCCGGCCCCCGCTGCTCCACACTGCCACAGGGGGGAAAAAGGGGTTTTTCTGCTCTGTTTGGAGATTATTTTCTTGCCATCCACACGGGACCCAGACCCCGCGTGTCCCCACATGGGTGACACTCAGTGGGCTGGCTGTGACCGAGCAGCCTTCCCCAGCAGGGGAGGTAATTCAGTCCTCCATCCCCAGGATTTTCAGCCGTCAAACTCGCCTTTGCAAGCACAAATGAAGAAATCAGCCCCGGTTTGGCTCCCGTGGTGCCGAGGACTGTTAATTCCCGGCTGCGCCGCTGCTTGGTGCTCTGGCAGCCCTTCAATTCGCAAGCCCTGATGTGCTGGGATGCCCAGCAGCGTGCCCTGTCCCAGCCGTCACCTTCCCCGGGGCAGCAGCGGGGTTTGGGGGCAGGCTGGGGGTTTTGAGGTGCAGATGATGCTATGTGAGAGCAGGGGGTGGCTCCGAGCACAAAGCACCAGCGCGGATCCGGGCAACTCGCGCAGCCCCAAGTGCCTCCAACCAGGCTCACGCCGGGGAGGAAGATCTTGGAGTTTAATGAAACAGGTTCTCCAATCAATAAAGAAAAATAACCATAAGGGATTACTCGGCATCTGCGAAATCTCTCATCCCACCCAGCGCCCACCACTCTCCCCACGCGCCCCAGCACCCTCCCAAGGGGCCTGGCCACAACACACCAAAAAAACCCCCAAACCCCGGCACATCACATCGTGCTTTCCAAAGGAAAAACTGCTACATCACTGTCGTCTTTGCACATAAAACCTCTGAGTCACCGGAGGGATGTGCAGTGCGTTTTAATAGAGTCCAAACTGTCCTGGTGGGCTCGATGTTTAACGTTCCCTCTGCTGGGCTTCGATTTAGTTTATCTTTATTTATTTAGATCTCTCCATTAAAATATCCCCATTAAAACTCTCCCGTGGAAGGATCCCGGTGCTGCTGGCATTGGTCAGGAATACAAACCATACAAAATCCGAGGTTCACCCACATATCGCGTGGGTGAGTAAGGACAGACAGACAACCCCACTGCTCCTCTGTGTGCTTCTCTGAATTAATTTATTAATCTGAATGTAAAGATAATGGCTCTCCCTGTTGCTCCAGGTGAGGGCAGGGAGGATGGACCGGTCGCCCCATAAGGGATGGGGCATCAGCCTGGGATGGAAGCAGCTTGTGTGCATGTGCTGGGGGTCCATGAAACCCTGCGTGGGCAGAAAAGTTAAAAAGGGGGTGACTTTTTGCAGGATGAGGGGCAGAAATGCAGTGAGCAGATGGATGGGGATGGGACGAGGCTTTGCACAAGGAGGGAGGGGCTGGGGGTCCTGGCTGCGGGACATGTCGCGGGATGAAGGATGCTCATCCTCGGGGATCGGCAAGCCCTGAGGCAGCGGCTGGGCCACCAGGGATTATTCAAAAATTAAAGAGAGAGCAGCTTTTGCAGCGAGACATCATGGTAATCGCCCTGCTGTGCTGCATGAGGATGTCAGACACCACTTTTACAGGGTTTGGGGGGTTGGAGGTGCTCGCTGCAATGTTCCATGGATAAGCGAGGCTTCGTCTTCAGCGCTGAAAACCAGCCTTTGCCTCATTTTTAAAGGAGAAGGGAAATATTTCAGACCACGGCCACGCTTTCATTTCATGCTCAGAGAAATACCAAACATCAGCTGTTATTAATCCCAATATTAAGGGCGTCTGACGGCCTCTCAGCAGTCTGCCGCAGGGACGGAGGGAGCCGGGAGGGATCCCAGCGGGAGGAGGGGGTGCCTCGCTGGTTCATACTGGGAAATGGGGGGGCGTGCACAGGGTGACGCGCGGCAGCACCGCGGGGTTCATCCTGCTGCAATTCCCCACGCAAGTGCAACGTGGGTGGACGCCCCAAGCGCATGTCGCAGGGATGGATGTCCCGTCAGAAAATGGTCCCGTTTCTGGTGAAATCGGATCATTAGAAACCATCCTGTGACTATAACATCCTGCAGGCGTTGCAGCCAAACCCCAGCCCCACATCGTCCCTGCATCTCATGTGGGCACGGGCATTTCTCTCTCCTTGCTGCAACACCGGGGAGGACAAGCAATGGGCAAACAACGCACAGTGAGACCAAAAAAAGTGCATTTTTACACCTGAAAATGCAGCAAATGAGCGGAGATGGGCTGGGAATCAGCGCAACCCTGCCCTCACCCTGCATGGCCCAAGGGGGAAACACTGCACGATGCAGGTGCTGGGTGTCAAACCAGCGTCGTGGCTGGAAATCAGGGGGTTGCCCCAAATTTGGAGTGAACCCCCAAACGATGCTCTGCGACGGGGCCATGGCCCTCTTCCTCTCCTTCTGATGATCCTTCCGATCTCTCTGATTTCTTGGGGGCTGCACCAGGAGCTGTGGAGCCGGGAGGGCCGGGTACCCTCGGGGCATTCCCCACAGCTCAGCCCCGGGAGGTTTTGGGGGGCTCGGGGACCCCCGCCAGAGGTCTGCACCTCTCCCCAGGGAGGGCACCACGCGTTTCGCGGAGGTTTGTCCTTAGCACGCACCCATCCCTTGCCGCAGAGTCTGCTGGGATTTATAGTTTTCCCTGCACCGTCCGTCCACCACGCATGCGCAGAACTCCCCGCCCAGACAGCTCAGGCTGGGGAAAAGCGAACCGCTCGCCGATTGGTCCCGGCGGGCGGCCCGCACACCGCTTGGCCGGTTTGTGATTGGCGGGACCGCGCCTCCTTCCTTCTAGTTGGCCGGCTGCGGCCAGTGGGCGGGGCCGCGAGGCGGCGGCGGGAATTGCGACGGCGGCGGGGCCGGCGCGAGCGGTTGCAGCAGCGCGGTGAGGGGGGGG
>VXAA01001729.1:287515-397424 GCA_013399115.1 Anseranas semipalmata | reverse complement strand
CGAGGGCAGCAGCGGGTGGGCTGGGGCAGGGAGTTACGGGATTGGAAAGGGGCGTTTGGGCACAGGCAGGAGAGAAAGGCTCAGTCGGGAGAAGGATTAGTGTGTTGATTAGGGCCAGGTGATCAGAGGGCTGGAACACCTCTCCTGTGAGGAAAGGTTGAGGGAACTGGGCTTGTTTAGCTTGGAGAAGAGAAGGCACCAGGGAGACCTCATTGCAGCCTTCCAGTACCTGAAGGGAGCGTATAAACAGGAGGGGGAACGCCTGTTCACACACGTTGATAGTGATAGGACAAGGGGGAATGGTTTCAAACTAAGACAGGGGAGATTTAGGTTGGATATTAGGAGGAAGGTTTTCACTCAGAGGGTGGTGAGGCACTGGAACAGGTTGCCCAGCGAGGTTGTGGATGCCCCATCTCTGGAGGCATTCAAGGCCAGGCTGGATGTGGCACTGGGCAGCCTGCTCTAGTAGTTGGCAACCCTGCCCAGAGCAGGGGGGGTGAAACTAGATGATCTTTAAGGTCCTTTTCAACCCAGGCCATTCTGTGATTCAAAACCTGGGGTGGTGCTGAAGTGCATTGCAGAAGGGAGATGAGGGGCGGACAAGGGAGCAGGGCTATTGGAAGGGGCAATGGGACAAGGGACCATGAGAAACACAGAGCACTAGAGACCGAAACAGTGACCTGGGATATGAGAAAAGCGTTCAGGTGGGACAGGGAGCTCGAGGTGGAGGGGAAGTGCAGCGTAAGGGTCGTGGATGGGGTTGGAAGAGGGTGAGGGGCACCTGCAAACAGAGCAGGGTTTGCTGGAGAGAGCTGGAGGTGAGGCCCTGAGGGTGGAACCGAGTGGGGCAGTGGCTGAGGAGCTGAAGAGAGGAGGTCTGGGGCAGGAGCAGGGGCTGTAAGCAGGAGGGATGGGATGGGATGGGGTAGTGATGGTGGAGGGGGCCCTAGCGATCACTAGGGTGGGTTTGATCTGTTCAGGTGGACGGGGGAGCTAAGCTGGTGGGGAGGGAGCTCTGGGATGTGGAGGGAGGTAAAAGGTTGGAAACACAAAGGACTTGGGATCTGGCACCAGGGCATGGGCTGTTTGTGAACGTGCAGGGGGATGTTGTAGCCGCTGATGGATCAGTACAGTTACATGGGGGAAAAGTGAGGCTGCAAGATCTCGTGCCAAACTGGCATTTCTGGCTCTCTTTGCTTCTTTAAAAGTCAATTCTGTTAAAGTAAGTTTGGCTGTTACCCAGGAGGTCTTGTCCTCCCTTTCCTGCCCTGCTCAGTAAACGTGTCTACATAGTTCTTTTTCTTTTTCACAAAACTTGATCTGCTGTGGGCAAATCAATGCTGCTTCCCATGTTGTTGTATCCTACTGTGCAGTCAGGATTGTACTTGATAATGTCTTGAAGTTACCATGGATATAGGCTTTCTCTTAAAACCCTGTTCTAGCTGTCAGCCCTGGTGCAGCTGCATCCTGTAATGATGTACATACCACTAGCATTGACTCCAGCTGGAAGTATTTGCACTTGATAGTTGGTAAGCTGCTAGGTTCAGGAGAGTTTTAAGCCTTTTATCCTCTTCTTTTCTAGGGTTCTGCTGCAGGTGGCAACTGATTGTCATGACTTCAAGTATTTTCCTCTGATTTGCCATTCACTGGGCCAAAGTGAGAGATGGCTACAGAAGCCAAGTACAGCATTATTCGAGAAGTGGGCCGAGGGAGCTATGGGGTGGTTTATGAGGCAATTGTTAATAAAACCAGAAGCAAAGTAGCTGTAAAAAGGATGCACTGCAACGTGCCTGAAAACGTAGAACTGGCTTTGCAAGAGTTCTGGGCCCTGCAAAGCATCCAGAGGCAACATGAAAATGTGATCCAGTTGGAGGAGTGTATCCTGCAGAACGGCCAAGTCTTTCAGCCAATTAGTCATCGTTATAGGAAATCAGACAGCCACTTGCTGCTAATTGAGACCTGTCTGAAAGGGCGGAGGTGCATGGATCCCAAGTCGGCCTGCTTTCTGTGGTTTGTGATGGAGTTCTGTGACGGTGGAAACATGAACGAATACCTGCTGTCTCGCAGCCCAGATGCCCAGCTGAATAACAGCTTCATGCGGCAGCTCAGCAGCGCCGTGGCTTTCCTGCACAGAAACCAGATTGTGCACAGAGACCTGAAGGCCGACAATATCTTGATCTCTCATAAACGTGGAAGTCCCATAGTAAAGGTAAGGGGATAAAGCTCTGCTGTAACACGTTTGTGATCTACGTGCTTGGGAATGGTCTTTTGGTAGGTTTTGCGATAAGCTCTACGTGTAGCTTGCGATAAGTATATTCAGAACATCTGATGTCAGCTGTGAGCTGGTTTTTAGGAGGATTGGAAGGAAGTATAGATCATGATGGTTTGTATCTGGAAAGTCCTTCATCCACTGCTTATCCTGTTGAGAGCTGCAGTTCAGGGTTGTCTAGCTTCTGCATGCTAGATAATCGGAGAGATCACAATCAGCCAAAGATGAAGCAATATTTTCTCTTCCCTTAAACTTTAAGAACATACTGTCCTGTTACACCAGCTAATGCTTCCAATATTGCCGCCTCAAGCACATGTTGATGTTCAGGGGAGGTGGGGAACGTCTTTGTGCTTCGTGTGCGTTGGTGCCCTGACTGAGGTAAAGATGAGCTAGCTGTGTTTCTGGTAGCACCAGGCTGAAAGCCTGTTCTCTGAAAAGCAGCTGTAAAGCTGGGAGCCAGCTTGCTCCTGAACTTGCAGTCCCAAGAGTTCCTGCAGCTGGACATAAAATTATGGCTCAGTGCATTGCAGATAATTCATGTCTTGACTACTCGGATCAATAATGATATTTGTACTTCGACCTGTAGAGCCATCAGGAGACATTTAAATCAATGTCATCTTAATCACTATGAATAATAACAGCGCGCTCTCCATGGAACAGTAAGAGCCACTTCTGCCTTAGCTGTTGTTCATGGTATGTTTATGGCCAATTAGATTTAGTCGGAATGAACTTCACAGAAAGATAACAATCAGAAATTTGGTTTGCCCATCCTAGCAAGGGGAGCAAACAACAGGAAAGGGGTGGGGAGTGGACATCTAACAGGAAATGTCAGCTCTCTCTTCCACTAGGGTTGCCACCCAACGGCTGTTAGTGCTATGCTGTGGGGGATTTCAGACTGGAATTTATTGAGCTGCTGTTTGTAAATGCGCTTGTGAACTTGGTGTTTGTGAGTAGCTGATTTTGCTTCTCATCTTATGCGTTGCAGGTGGCAGATTTTGGCCTCAGCAAGGTGTGTCAGGGGAAAGGGAACGTGAACCAGCACCGCTTCTCCTCTGCATGTGGGTCAAACTTCTACATGGCTCCAGAAGTGTGGGAAGGTCACTACACGGCTAAGGCTGACATTTTTGCCCTTGGCATCATTTTCTGGGCTATGGTCGAGAGGATCACCTTCCGAGACGGGGATACTGAGAAGGAATTGCTTGGTGAGGATTAGTGCTGTTCTCGTCTGGATGTCCCACAGGGATCCTCTGAGAGGTGTTCTACCAGTCACAGTTACAAATGCTTTGGCATGTTACTGGATGTGGCTCTTCTCAGGAATTTGCACGCACCTTGCTTTTTGCTCCCAAAGCACAGAGCAATCTCCCTTTTCTCTAGCACACGTTGCTCCTAATTTGGCTGCCTTTTACATAGGGTTTCCAGGACCTGAAGATATATCAGTAAGGCAGAGGGAACGCTTCTTATGTTTACAAATCATTATTTTGTTCGGAAGATCGTTCCTTCTGCCAGTAAGTGTGGGTTTTATGTTTTGTTTTTTTCCAAAAATACTTTGTGGGATTTAAAGGTTAAGGGAAAGATCGCTTTTGGCTTCTTTGCTGCCAGGCTTTCCTTACCCTGAGGAATGCTCTTCAGAAATGGGATTGGCCCCTATGGACACCAAGGAATTTTAAGACAGAAAGCTGTTGGTAAGGTATCTGTCTTACAGCTCTATTCTTCAGAGAGGATTTAGTGTCTGTAGACTGCCATTTGCTCAGAAGTGCTTTTAATGCTCTTAAAACCAAAACCCGTCCTGCTTGGAACTGGTCTTATGAGTTTGCATGTATCTTTGACTTGGCACGTCCAAGGGACGGGATCATTCAGAGCACTGGAAGGATGTTCCAAGGAGCCAAACTATAAACTTGGAAAGGATGTTTAGATGAGCTTCACTGCTATCTGGCTGAGTTTCCTCAATTTAGAGACGCAAAATCTCACAGGGATGACTCGTCCGATGGCCCGCTCTCTTTGTCCGCCTCCTTCCTCCAAATCCCCCACATATATACACGCTTGAAATACTTTGTACTAAATGATTTCAGAAAAGTATATTGCAGTGGGAAAATCCATCTCGAGAGGAGAGAATGCCAGTCATGCATATTAGCATAATAATTGAAGATATCTACCCAGGCTCTGAGATCATAGAGTACCTGTCTATCTTTTAAATGTTTAAATTCTTAACTTAAAAGGAATTTCTACATAGGAACTTTGATAAGCTTTTGCACTACCCCTTTAAATTTTTTTTTAAGTAGGCTCAGTTCTAATTGTATTATTTATTTCTCTTTAAAATGCCAAACACTGATAAATGTTTTAGTTCCTGCCTACAAAAGCAAGCAAATGGTTGCAGCTGAGACCAAAGCATGAACAGATTTCATTAAAATAGCTACCCGCCAACTTGAGATAAGGAGTTTGCGTGGCCAACCTTTTCTACACGTAGACAGGTCACTGCCTTTGAAACATTTATTCTTTGATTGGTGCAGGGGCAGAACAGCTTGAGTGAGCAAATCTGTTTTTACTGTCTGTTTTGGAAGCAGGTTAATCATTTTCAACAACCGGTGAAATTATTTAGATGACCAGGAGTAAATTTACATTTCCCTTCCTTAATCTTGCCGAGGAGAAGTTGGCTAACGGTAAATGGCATATGCTGTCATTTTAATTGAAAATTGTTTGACTTACTGAGCAAATAGGTTTTGCGTTTAACTCTTTCAAGTCGCCTGAGCCAAGCACAGTCTCCTTCCTTCCCTCTTCTAGAGCTTCCATGTCTGTGAAACAGAATAAAATGGAGGAGGTTCATTTCAGTAGACTGTTTTTGTTGCAGGTGGTTCATATAAGTGCTTGACGAGCATGCCGTGCTTAAGCTTGTTCCCCCTGGTCCATTCATGGTTATTCACGCAGCCTTGTGTAACATCTCGATTCCTATTCGAAAGTAAAAGCCTCTTCCGATAACAGCCTGTCGCTATATTTGACTTGGCAGTCACCTCTTAATAAGTGATCTTTCTGGTAATCTTTTGTTTTCCAGATTGTCTATCCGTACTGCACACGGCAGTATTTTGTGTAGGTTTTCCTCTGCTTGTTTAACCTGACTCCTTCTAACCTGTGTTTAGGAACTTACATCTGCCAAGGCAAGGAGCTTATTCCTCTTGGAGAAGCGTTGCTGGAGAATCCCAACATGAAGTTACAAATTCCTCTGAAGAACAAGAAGTCCATGCCGGATGATCTCTGCAAGCTCCTGCATGATATGCTAGCTTTTAACCCAAAGGAAAGATTGGATGCCTTCCAACTGGAAGTCCGAATCAGGCAAATCTCCTACGGCAAAAAGCGTCAGCGCTTGCTCTCGTAGAGACAAAGGGCATTCAGGTTAGTGTCCCTGCCAAGCTACCCTCTGTCTTGTGTGGGTTTACAGGGGTTTTCTGTTGTTGACCTGCTGGCCAAAGCCCTCTAAATCGAACGTGACCTGTAGCAGTTCTGAAAACTTAGCTCTACAAAGATGCAGTCAAACTAGAAGAAACCACCTTGATAAATGTTTGGGAAATTTGGTCGAATTACCTCCAACAAAGAAACCTTTGTCTCTTTGATGGTGTGTGTGCAGGGAATTGGCTGTGTTGAGCCTTGGTCTGTGTTTGGGTCAACCTGTCCTTTGTCCTAAATTTCGACTATTTCCATAAATGAGGGCAGATTTCTGCCATCACTCCAGCACTTACCTGTGCTTGTGTTTTTTTCCTTTTGTAATATATTTGCTAACTAAATAAAACCCAAACTGGGCAAAGTTACTGTATCTTTTTAGGTGTGCACCTTAAGTATGTTTGGGTATGA
Source organism: Anseranas semipalmata (assembly GCA_013399115.1). Lineage (NCBI taxonomy): Eukaryota > Metazoa > Chordata > Aves > Anseriformes > Anseranatidae > Anseranas > Anseranas semipalmata. The sequence continues at coordinate 391,315 of VXAA01001729.1, read as the reverse complement.
TAATAATTGTTAGATTAAAGACAGATTGTGTAATTAACATGGTGCTGTTACTGCTGGGAGGATATCAGAGCCTCCACAAGTGCACTGCAGCATAGAGGAGCTCCCTGTCCTGGGCTGTTTAACACACACAGGCCTTGATCCAGTCTTGCAATGAGGCTTATTTTCATGTGCACACTTTTTTTTAAAAAAAAAAAAAAAAAAAAAAAATTCCTAATCCTTGAGTTTTTGACAATCTCTCTAGTATATCTACATTGATGGAGTTTTGAATGTCCAACATAAAATTCAGGATGGTCTGTTAGATTCCATGTCTTCTAGCAGTTAATGGTGAAGACATGGAAATACAGAAGGGAGTTTCCAGGATTTTCAAGTCCTGTCTTCTGCTGTCATGGGCAACACATCCTAGAATTTGTGACGTGCATTGTAGCAATTAAGGGGTTTGCGTCTGATACTGTCACTAAGACTGCCTTATAGCTGAGGTCATTGTCCTTTGCAATACAAATGCATTTCTTATCAGTTTAATACTCTTGATCTTGTGACAGACTTGTCCTTTAGCTTAAAGTGTTTTTTCCTTCCACATGTTTGCCCACTCTGAACTATTTTTTGGAGAATAGTTGTAACTTTTAGCAGCATTTTCCTTTGGCAGGCAAACCTCCTGTCCAAGGTTGGTTGGTTCCATTAAGGTTGGCTCCTCCGTGTCCTCTATATAGGAATCATTTCTGCACATACTCTAGATAAGTCTCTTCAGGTCCTTGTAAAGCATATTTATTGTCTAGTCTGGAAGTCTTCCTCCTGATGTATTCCAGAGTCGCATCTCTTCTTTCATATCTGTATCACTTAATCCTCTTACTCTGTATCCTAAAGCCCTTTTTGACTTGAGTCATTTCAAATCAGTAATGTTCTGGGTTATATCAAAAACTGTGTCTTCTATTACTCAGTTTCTTTTCTGTTCAGTTAAAAGAAACAGTGAATGACCCTGAATATTTCTTCACCCTTTCTTATAATACCTCCAGCTTTGTATCATTGGCACACTTGTAATTGTGCAAAGGATGTTAGTGAAAACATTTAATTAAACAAGTCTGTTCCCAGTGCCAATCTTGATAAAACTCTGCTCTAGCATCTTCGTTTCCAAATTATCCACTTCAGTTTTCCCTTGGGCCAGGTTAACTGCCTCACATTTTCCTCTTTACTAATTGCAATCTTTTCCTGTTTATCTAACACTTTCTCATGTGGTACCACATCAGACGCTTTACTGAGATCTCACTGGACAAGAGCAATGCTGCTTTTGATCTAGGAAAATCAGTTCTGTCACTGAAAACTAATTGAGTAGGCTGGTGTGATCTGCAGTTCTGGGGACTCCAACCTGACGCTGGCCTGGCATACTGTGATAGCAACAGTACCACTAGTTGGCAGGCCAGCCCTGAAGTGGTTAGTCTGTTATAGAGGAATTTGCAAGAACAAAGAAAAAAGGTTGTATCAGCACAGTGTCGGGTTTACCACTCTTCATTCTCTGACTTTCATCATGATCCCATAATGGTAAATAGGCTTGCAGACAAGGTACAGAAGAAAAAGCGCAGCACAGTTGGGACGTACAGACTTCCCTGAAAAGCCCCATCAGTCTGTCTCAAACCTCTTAACTGACTTTATTTTCTTATTAGGTAGGAAGTTATCTGAATACCTACAATACCTTCCTTGGGCATGTATTCTGAGCTGATGCAGCAATGGCTTGTGGCACAGTGCTCCATGCCACAAGATGCCATTCACAAGCTGTTGAAAATGCTGTCAGCTGCTGTGTTAGTGTGGACTGACATTAAAACCAACTTGCCTTTCAAAAATGGGGTTGTTGTAGACATTCTTAGGCTCCAATTCATGGGTGCTTCAGTCCAGAAAACAGACCCATTTCATATCCTACTTTCCTAATCTAAAACCAGGAGTAGCACAGAATCTGGATAGGGTTTCTCGCAATGCAAAATCTAGGTGCTTTAGAAAAAAATTCTTGAATCAAACAAGGCATAACCTTTCCCATAATGCTTTACTGTCGTAGGGCTGTGAACACTACGGTGTAGGGTCAGCCAAGCCATACATCTCCTCGGAACAGTGTGAATAACATCTAAATGAGACTCCTTCCATGAATTTAAAGACTAGGATATAACCTGTAATTCAGAGAGTCCTTCAGTTAAATACTGCCGAGAACCAGGATTTTCACTGAGGAAAGTCTGTGTGTGCACCTGCTTTTCCCCAGGTGTGTGCTATTGCTATTGAGGCAGAACAGTGGGTATAGGGACCTTTGGTATGGGCCAGTGTGCTTGCCAAGAAGTATATTATTTTGCAATTTCAGCATGTTTCTCTCGTAGGTGTTGTGTCCCACTATGGTCTGGAGGCCTCGGAGATGGTGAACGACTCTGATTTCCTTTGGAATGAGTGGATTGATCAGAAAAGACTGAGATACAAATCTTGCTGGCTTCCAGTTTTCCAAAACGGTTGTATTTAAATGGACAATAACTTTATTTATTTGTACAGTAATTTTAAGAGAACTACAAATATTTTATTTTTATGCAAACCTTCCATGCTTTTTGTACTTGTGTTCTTCTATGCAGCAAGTAGATAGGTCAAAATGTGGCTGGAATGACCCTGTTTGCCCATATGTGGCACAGTTACATAGGAGCCTTTGAACTTGTTTTCTTTAAAGCAACCCTCGTGCATCCTTTTGTTGCCATGTTGTGACTGCCCCTTCGAAGGACTGCGAAGAAATGGGGAGAAACCATCTTGAAACTGGCTTCTCTGCCCTGTTGCGTGTTGACTAGCTTTCCATCTCCGGCTTCTTGCTGATAATGCTATGTCGCTTGTCCTTGGCACAGAAGACAGAAGTTGTCTTTACAAGGTTTAATTGGAGCTTTTTGTGTAATTCTTCGCTCTGTGTTGCTGGGCCACGTAGCTATGTGATGTGTGCTGAATGAGCTGGCAAAGTGTTCAGTGTCTGTTCTGAAAAGTTTTAACAGAAACAAAAATGTATTTTCTTCGCGGTAGCTTTTGAATATTCTTGCTTAGATTAACTAAAATGCTTTCTTAAAATAAATACAAAGAATGTTAAAGATGCCAACTCTTGATTAGAACGTATGCGTCACTAACACTTAAAGTAGCTTAAGGAATCATGCTTCCTGCTGTGTTAGCTGCTTGTGCCAGCTGTTCTTACAAGGGAAACGAAAAGGACTGAACTGGAATCTTGGCAGGTAAATGGGGAGTCTAATTTGCACCCTGTTCGAAAAATATTTTTGTGTCTGTAAACTACTGCTGATCTTTGCTTTTCTTAAGAAGCTGGGAGCTCCCGAAAGATTCCTTCTACGTTCTTCTGTTGTGCAGAGGTGAAATAGTGTCCTTCAGGGACAGCTTCCTTTTATAGGAAAGGAATAAACTGCCAAAAGAAAGTAACTTAGTGAGCCCCTTTGCTCTGCCTTTGCCACACAGAAGACCTTGGCTGACTATTTCCCCCCCCGTCCTACTCTTAAGATTGTGACTGCAGTATAGAAGGCTGGTTTTTAAGCAGTGTGTTGTAAGCTAGATGCATGGAAAGGATCTTTCTTCCTGCACTGTCTTTATCCAGAGGCTCTGCTGGCCTTCCGTGGGGAAGTGCAGCATTTTCTCACCTGCTCCCTTAGACTGTAAAATACAGCCTTTAGGTGTCCTGCTCCAACAAGCAGCAATTCACCTCTCCCCCTGTAACAGATAACAACCGGGCTGCTGTATGAGTGGCCCCTGAAGAGAGCTGTTGCAGGAACATATAAAAAAAAATGTTAAATCATTAAACTAAACTTGGCTTTTGAATTTAGAGAATCCCTCATCCGATGGCGCTACTGTATGAAGTGTGTGCAGCAGTGAAAGACTGGTTGCTCCGAAGCTTGTTCAGCACTTGAGAGCTCTGTGCTGGTGGCTGGAAGCGAGGTGGAAATGGGCTTGGAATCTCTTCTGAAGAGCCATGGTGACCCTGTTCAGGAGAGCATTTTGTCTCGGTGCTTTCACAGGGCAGGTCTGGTTTGGAAAGCGGCTCTGCACCTGCAGTACAACCCAGTTTTACCTAATTCTAGTTGTTGCCTTGATTTGTAACTTAACTTTGTTTTCTGCAGAATCCTAACTTACAACTGTATGTTGCGTTTTCCTATACGCAGCTTTTGGTTACGAATATTGTTCTGCTTTGCAGAGCTGCTCTTCTGAAGTAGTTTCTTCGTCCTTCCCTTTCTAGTCCCATAGCCACTGCACCTCTTATCTGTTCTCTGCCATTTGTTCTCAGAGCAGGCAAATGCTGCTGGCCTTACCGGCCTGCTTTTAGTTGAGACCAGGTTCCTTTTTCTGGAATGCCGATAGGTCTGCACACCCTCATAACACATGGAAAAAAAATGTGGCACACAAGAATGGTTGTTTACTCATTTTCTTCCTTGTTTTGCTATGCTAGAAGAATATCCTCACAGCTGCTGCTGTTTTTAGCTATCTATACATCACTTGAATCTCTCTGCTTTATAAATTAATAAAATGCTGTGGAGTTTTTTTTTTACTAATGCATTAGAGTGCAGTAACACATTTTTTTTTTTTTTAAAAAGTGTCATGTGATTCTGGGTACGGTAATTTAGTAAGTCTTACTCTAATACCTGGTGAATTGGTAAATGAACATATGCAATGACAACCCCTAATTTAAATGACTACTTGGGGAAGGTGGGGGAGAATCCTGGAGCTGCTGTATGTAGCTCTCTGAAAACAAGCTGAACATTCAGAAGTGATCTAAGGGGTAAATGTAATGTCTGTAACCAGGGAAGGAACAATGAAATGGAAGAGAGCATGAATCCATGGGATTCCCCGGGTTCAAAAGCTGCATGCAGCTCTCATTAATAATATTACAGCAGAGCAAAAGGGCAATGTACAGAAGAGCTTGACAAAGACCTACAATTTGGGAACGGAGGCTGGGGAGAACAGGGTGGAAGCTTGTTCAATCACCTTTGTTATGGAGACACTGAATGAATTCCTGGTTGTTGAATGCACCCTCCCTCCTTGTGCTACCCGAGCCAAGGGGCGCGTGGGGATGCGGAGACTTGGCACAGTGCACGACTGGACCGCTGAGCTCCCTGCTGGTGGCAGGAGGGGAAGAGGGCTCGAGTCGTACAAGCTTTTGGAAGATAAAGCTGTGAGTGGCTACTGAGCGGTGATTTACAGCAACCTTTCATTTGGGGAGTTCCTAAACCGGTGCTCAGCTGCTGCTGTCTCTGAGGTGCCCTGATCCCAGACAGTTTTTCATCCTGCTCCTGGCCCTTTGGGAGCAAGGCATCGGGCTGAGTGGCAGTGCTGCTTTCCTGAAGCATCAAGCCCTAAATATTCCTGCATAGTGCTCCTGTCGTGGTAAAGCAGCTGGGTCTTGGTTAAAGCTGCTGCTTTGGTGACTGAAGGAAGGTATTTGCCAGTGAGAATTGCTTAAGTGACTTTGGGTGCGCAGGGCTGAAATGGGGTGCCTCAGCTCAGCACCCCGCTCGCTGGGCTGTGATGCTGTTGGCGTTTCCCTAGGTCAGAGCACAGACCTTGGTGACTAAGGATGCACTGTGCCACTATCTATGGTCATGATCTCTCTTGAAGAAAAGAGAAAAGAAGAGAGAGGAATGTGGATCTATGATTCAGCTTTGCATTTCAAGGGAACAGAGAGTGCACGTGAAGCTTTGCTCTTCTGCTTTGACTGGGAAAAATGTGTAAGTTGTTCCTCGTTTTTCTTCTCTCCCCTGCGATGAGCCTTGTGTGCATCAGAGCAGTTCGTTAGAATAGCCTCTAAATGCCATTTGTCCATGCAGGCACTTAAATTGATTGCTTTGGATTAAGGATGCTTCAGACTAGTTAACTTTTTTTCAATGGGACAAAAATAACATCACTCACAGAGATGCAAGATAGCTAGGGGCTGAATTTATCAAGGGTAGAATTAAATATTTGCTACTGTCCCAGTCAGGATGAAGTCAGTTAATGCTATTCTATTTTTCTCTAAAATTAAGCATTGCATCCCAATCATTCATCAGCAGAGCCCTCCATTAATCACAAGTTCCAGCACATCTCACCAGGTAGCGGAAGCAGAAGGTCTTTTTCCTATGCCTGTTAAATACAGCGTAGTAGCTGGTAGGATCACAGCTGCTGGGAGATCTGGGGGAAATAAATGCCCAGGTCTGTTTATCACAAAGACTAATGACGGCACTGCGGACACCTGTTCCCAAGCAGTTATCTACAGGCAACAAACATGCACATGGGGTTGCTTGAGGTACGTAGCACTTGCAGGGGCACGCGAAGGGGTTGGATTGTGTCTCATCTCAGCAGGGGCTCAAGATGAGATAAGGAAAGCAGAGGCTTGGCGAGGAGGGACAGTAGGTGTGGTGGTTTGCTGCACTGGAGGCTACAAGCCACAGCCACTTCTTCAGCAGCTGCCGCTGGAATTTGTTTTACAAAGCATCTGTGCCCATGTGATCCTGATTCATCAGCTGGAAACACTCCTTGTGCAAAGGGCTTAGGTGAACAACTGAATTTCCTTGGGCTGGAGAGGTAAGAGCAAATGCATTAAAGTGTGTGGGTGCAGAAGTGAACCACGTATATCGCTCACAGACGGAACCTAAAAAAATAGTTTTGCAGAGTAACAAAAATGTGGGAACTTGCTGTGGCTGTGTAACCTACCGCAGGAATACAAGCCATTCTTGCTGCTGCTTCCACTGGAGGAAGATAAAGACAGACTATTTCCTAATTAAAAACCCAGTGCTCCAGAAAGCCAGTGTATGTGGCAACCCTCGTCAGGCAGTCATGCCTTTAGCACTCACTCAGTTCACATTCTCAGATGAGCTATATTGTTCCTCCTCTCTCATCCCAAACTTTGAATACATTGCTCCTTTGTTCCATTAAATAGCTGCTGCCTTCCCCCATCAAAGGAGGCTGTTTCTGTAGTGCATAAAATACTAACGCTGTATTTGCATTCTATTTGCAAAGCATGATACAGGTACTCTCGCAGGCAAAATGTAAAGACACCCACGTGCCCCCGCTGACGTTGTGCAGGAACATCATAAAGAGTTAGGATTTGAAAAGGTAATGAGCTCGTACGGTTCAATCTGTCAGTCCCTGTTGTTCTTTCAAGATTCTTCATACACTCTTAATTGATTTTGCTGAGGCTTTTGAAGTTGCAAGCAGTGGTTTGCTCCCTTTAAGGCTTACTTAGCTCTCCGTTATTCTCACAGAGCTGCAGGATCAGAGAATTTAGATTAAATTGTTTTTAAATGGAAACAATGTGCAGGCTGCTGGCATTATTCACACCTCCTCGCAGTGCCCGGTATGCTCGTGCACAGCCTCGCGTTTGCTGCACATTCAGACGGCTGTTTTCAGAACAGCCTGTGGTGCAAAGCAGCCAGGTTTCCTTGGAAGACAGACCCGTGGGGAGCCTCTGTCCCGGCACGTGCTGGTGCGGTGGCAGTAGGACACAGGCTTAATACCCAAAAACCATCAATGCTTTTCCTCTTGCAGCTCCTCAGAACGTTTGGCTTTTAAGAAAGCAGTTTTGTTACCGGCTTTGTGGCCTCTTGCAAGCTGAGCTGTGCTGTGGGTCCCACCCCGTATAACTGGTGACACAGATACCCTGCACTCTGTACTGGGATCAAGACCCTGGTTTCATGGCCTTGCCACCTCCTTTTTACAAGCTCCCCTAATCCCAGCAAACCTGGGGAAATTGCCAAGCCAAATAGCACCAGGGTTTACTTAAAATACACTAATGGGAAACAAATTCCTAGAACTACTTTGATACATGCAATGATGCAGGAATTTGAAATCCCAGTGTCAGGGGAGGGGGACAGATCTGCTAAAGATGCTCCTGCAGGAGGATGTCCCAGGAGCTTGAATTTCACAACCGGCTACCCAGGAGGTGAGGTGAAAGAGCTGTGGGATCCATCAAGTCCTTACGGGGTGAAGAGAGGGCTTGGACCTCGTTCTAGCATCCAAGAAACAGCAGTGGGCGTTACACTGCTTACTAGAACACCTGCCCATAACGAAGTCTGTTTCATTTTCATGATGATAGCGGCTGGATTGGGACAGAAGCTTGATTTGCACAAATGCTGGGAGAAAGCGTCAATGGATGGAGTCCTTACCAAAGGCACGCAGATTTTGGACTGATTTGGAGATGCTCCCTAATGCAAATAGGTGTCCACAGAGGAATTTGTACACAGTGACTTCAGGATAAAAAAGAAAATCTTTTCCATTTGCTTATCGCCAATACCTGCTGAAGACAATCCCTAGCCCAGTTCAGCTGTCAGCTTGTCACTGAGGAGTCTCAGCTTTTTGCTTAGATGAAAGATCGAGGCTACAACCACCACATTTAGCTTTTCCTCACAATTATTACCACACTGAAAGAGGGGAAAAAATATAAGGAAAGACAACTGTGGTGCTGCAGGAGTTTAAAACCACCAAAGCAGCTCCATGGGTCAATGCAGAGGCTGGTGGTCTTTGGAAGGGGACTTCGGGAATGGAATCGCACAGAGCCATAAAGGGCCCTGAACAAACCCGTGCCCCTGCGAGAGCCGGCTGAGACGAAGCAGGCAGCAGTGCCGACACATCGATGGCAAACCACTTCTTTCACACGGGAAAGGACGAGCAGGAGCCCAAAGATTTCATGCTGCTGCTTACCCGAGGTCTGAGTGCTGCTGTTTCACCTTGGCTTTGTTTTTTTCGAACCACTCTCTCCCTATTCTCATTAAATGAAGCTGATGAGCCCAGCCTGATTATGACTGCTGTATTTTTTTAAATCAGGCTCCTTTCTGGCTCCTGCTTCTCTTGATTTAATTTTCTCCTTTTCTTACAGAGTCGCAGCAGATTCCCCGAGCCCCTGGCGTGACGGCTTATTGCACTGAAGGCAGGAGGCAGCCCCTGCTGCTGCCACACGAAGGACGCGAGCAAAGAAGAAAAACAAAACCCGAGCTGGCAGGAGGGGCTTGATCCTTGGGTGCAGGCCGGGTGCCTGCCCTCCTGCACCGCTGGGCACCGCAGCGAGCACTGCGCGGCCCTGCGCCTGCCGCTTCTGGGGTGTGAGACCTTGCAGGCACCAGTGAGGCTGCCTGGTGTCTTTCTTTGGGTATTTCTGTTGTTTTTTCATTTGCTCGTTTCCTATTCCTCTTTTTTTTCCAGTTCACTTTTTCATAACGGATAGAGCTGCTGGGGTTTTAGGAAGCAGTGGAGCTAACCGTGGCTTTGACTTACCAGCTGGACGCAGGGAGGTGCCAACTAGAGGCTGACAGTGGATATTCGTTATTTCCCCCCAAGCTGAACATTTGTTCTGCTAAATTCATCCCTCTCAAATGGAGATGGGCCTGCTGGATGTATAAATTGCCCTTAACGGTAATGTCAACAGCACAGCTCAGCCACTCATCCACTGCCTTACCATGTTCATCCCCAACGTGGTGTCCTCTTGTGTTATAGTGCAACTCCTGTAAGTGATGCTTCATCTTGGCCACCTTAGGCTTGAACCCCTCCATTTTTTGGTGGCATCTCCCAGCTGCTCTTCACTTTCCAGCTTCCTGCTGTTACTCAGGTTGCAGTCAGACAGCCTCCTCCTGGAGCTGGCTCTTCATGCAGAAGTTACTGTCCCGAGCCATTCAGCACTGCTCTCTGCCAAAAGCCATCAGCACATCAGACACTGTGGCTCCTAGAAACAGCTTTTTTTGTATGAAAAGGTTGTTGAATCACTGGGCTCATCTCATTCATTTTGCTTGATCTGGGCTGTGCATTCACACACGGTTGGAAGGAGCAGCTGGGGGGCAAGAAACACTTCAGCCAGCAAAGCTACAGGCAGAAAGCGCAGATACTGCACCAGGATGGCCAATGGGCAGCTGTGGCCAGCAAGAAAACCTGCTGGATGTAGCCACATGTGTGTTTTTGTTGGGGGCAGGGGGCTGTGCAGGTGCTGCCACATCTCTCTTTTCTGTGCTGCAGAGCTACGCAAGCAGAGCGATGCCCGTCGGGTCCTCCAAGCTTGGGCTGAGCACTGGAGCAGCAGCAGGCTGGATAGCTCGGCACGACGCAGCCACCCCTTGGTGCAGCGGTGACGCAGGGAGAAAACAGAGGGGCCCGGACCTGCCTGAAGAACGCAGGCACGTCCCTGCCTGTCTCCACGCTGCTAATTTAGAGCTCGCTCGCAGCAGGAGCAAATGTTGGATGCAGCAGTGGGCTCACGGCATGCTTTACCTGGGCATGCACCGTGCTTTCTTCATGAGGGGGACCCATGCAGACGCCTGCGTGACCCGGACAGCAGCCCTGACGCCTCCTGCAGCTGCCAACCACCGGTGGGACACGCGGCAGCGGTGGCAGGAAGCAAGGGCAGCAGCCCTGTGGTCCTGCGGGCTGGAGGGAGGCCCTGGAAGCAGCAGATGGAGGCAGTCCCCCAGCCTCAGCAGGCCTCCTGCCGCCTCTGCCGGCAGCAATCCTGGGCAAACGCTGGCTCCTTGCAGCTGTGGGGAAGCAGAAACCTGCTCTGCAGCCCCGGTGCTTACAGCAGGAGAGGTGCACTTAGCAGGCACTTGCTAATCGCTCCAGCGCTACCAAGGCAGGGGCAGAAGATAGATAATTTTAAAGCAACAAGGAAAAGGCATATAAATAGAAGCAGAAGAAATATCGAACCGGGCAGAGCTGCTTTTCACATCAGAAAGCACAAAAATACAGCAATGAAAGCAGGGCGCGCACCCTGGTGCTCCTGCCCCAAGCAGGTTATTGCTGCTCCAGCTGCACCTGAGCTCCCCGCCGCCTGTCACCCCTGATTGCAGAAGGCACAGAAGATTAGCATCCCAAAAAGTTAGACCAGGAGAAACGCAACATGCTAAAATTAATGCAGAAATGAGCATGAGTCACCTTTTTCTTCTTCAAAAAAATTTAAGCTGGTCACCAGTGTTTGCCCACTAAAGGAGATAACAGTTTTCAGTAATGACTTGCTTTCCTTACGGCTTTTGGCTTATTTTTATCATCAACTGCGAAGGAGTTGGGCACAGGCAGAGACGTACACCCCTTTCTGGGGCTCTCTTGCTGGAAAGCATCAGCCTTGAAAGCCTTTTGCCTGACCAAGGCTGCGATGGGGACGAAATGTTGCCACCTTCAGCCTGGAGCAATGAAACTCAGAGCCTTCCCACCCCAGGTTTCACTCCCAGGTACGGGAGCAGCCACAGCCCTCAGCCCGGTTGGTTTTACAGGCAAATCGCATTTTATTGACTTCACTCAACTTACGACTGGTTTGCGCAAGCCCTTGTTTGCTTAATCTAACTCATTTGCACCGTGGAGGGAGAGGGAGCTGCAGCTTGCCCACCCCAGTCGCCCTGATTGGGTTTGCTTCCCAAGCAGGCTTCCCCACGCGCTTCCACCAAGTCCTGCGGATGCTGGGCCAGCAGAAGGCGATTCTGGCTGCATCTGGCAGCCCTCGAGCTGCAGGACGGGTCAGGGCTGCCCAGGACAGACACGGTTCATGGGCTGCAGCGAAGCACAACTGCTCCTGGCTTTCAGCAGCGCTCCCTTTTGCAATTAATTGCAGAATGCAATTAGTTGACTTCCTACAACATAGCTCTGTAAGGAGGAGGTACCTGTTCTGACATGGGTGCTGTTTTAATGAAGGAAAAACAAACTGATGTAATAACCCAAACTTTCAGAGTACTGCAAATTTTTATTATTATTATGCCACAGCCAACTAGAAAAATCTTCGTCGTGGCTGACCCTCTACCTGGGCCCTGAGACTGAGCAGCCTGGCCAGGAAAAAGCCAGCACAACTCACCCAACCCCAGCCAACAACGTCTCTTGTAACAAAGTTTTTGGTGCTCAGCATCGCTTCCTCCCCACTGCACGCCCAGGGCGCAGCCCTCTGCTCATCTTCAGCCAGCGGCAGCAACTTTTAGGTGGAAAACAAAGCCTGTCCCAGAACCAAGACCAATTTGTTTGATTTATTTCCTGGCAGGGAGTGCAGAAGAGGTTAGACACAAACCATGCCAGCGCCGAGGGGAAGGACTGGGGCACTGACAAGGCTGCATCGCGGCACGGCGCTGCTCTTCTGATGTTGGGGAGCGCGCCACGGCGTTCCCACAGCCACGTACCTCAGCCCAGCCCTCCCCGCGTCCCCCAGCCCCTGTGTCCTCGGCCAGCGTGGGGCCAGGACACGGCCCCAATGCAGGGTGCAGATCCCCGCTCGGTCCCCTCGCCCCTTGCTCCTCACCGCCCCTGCACCGAGCACGGCTCGACACACGTGGCTGGACACCAGTGCCTTGTCACTGGGTGCCACCATTTGCTAGCAAAGAACTCATACAGCATGTCAGTGCATGCTTATTAAATTTACAAATTATACTCAAAATCTTATGACATTGTTTCCTAGAAAAGGCTTGAGAGGCTTGCTTTTTTCTTTTTAAATACCAACATAAAGCCTCGAGAGGCTTCAAGCGGTAAAATGCGTGTCAAAGCAGTGTTCAACTCTCCTCCGAGCCCTACGGTGGTACAACCCCCACGACAGGCAGGCAGCACACCGCAAAGTCCAAATGACAGCTCCCAAACACCTGCACTTCACCTAAAGGTGTGAAATTTGTTACAAGCCAGCATTAATGACACGGAGCACAGGGAATGGCCTGGCAACGAACATGACCGCGTCTCTTTGCACAGAGCGGCTCTGGGTACGGCCGAGCAGCCCCAGCAATGCTCGCTGTACGTGGGCTGCCGGGGGGAGATGCTGTGTGCCCACAGCCCCACCAGGAGCCCGCTGGACTCCCTGGTTCGTTATTTGGGTACCAGGTCCCACGCTGCCCCTTTGCCCACCCAGCATTAATTAAGTTCAGGGAAGGTCACGATGCTTCAAGCGTTGGCACAGCAAGGCACTGAGCAGCCCCTTCTCTCCCCCAGGTCTCATTTCCTTTGCTCCTTCCATTTTTGCAGGTACAGACGTCTGAAACCTTACCAGACCTCACGGATTTGTTGCTGTTTGTTCCCAGCGTGCTTCAAGCACAGGAAAGCCTGAAGCCCAACACAACGGCTTTAGCGGGAAGCGTGGTTTGGCTTTTCCCTCCCGCCGGCCCCTCCGCAGGCTGCAGCGTGCACGGCAGGAAGCGATCGTGCCCGGGCTAATGTCCAGGCAACCACGGAGCCCACGAGCCACGCTCCAACCCGCTGAGAACTCACACATGCTCCAAAGGCACCTGCTAACACATCCCAGCTCCCTGCAGGTGACTGACACAAACCAATGTATTTTTAAACTCAGGCAGACGCACAAAGTGTGCGAAGCAGGAGCTCGGGTGGCCATCCCGCACACTTATCATCCCCCCCCAAAAACCACAAAACCAGCAGACAGGACGCGCATCGGGAAGGGGCTTTGGAGGAACTCCCCGTACCCAGCAGAAGCACAAGCTCAGGGATAAGTACAGACGCGCCCTTCGTTCGGCTGCATTTATCCCAGCCGGTCAGATCAATACATCACACTTCAAAACCAACCTGAGCCTCTGCAGACAAGCCCGGCGAGCCGGTTGCGCAGAAGCTGAGCCAGTGCAGCATGAAACCACCACAGAAAGAACGCGCAAATGGGAAGCTAAAAATAAGACCAAAAAAAAAAAAAACAAAAAAGGTTTTATTTCTTGATAAAGCTGCTAGCAAGCTCAAAAAGGTTTGGCCTTAAAAAAAATAAATGTATCCGGTATTTCCTGGCTTTGCCAGAGGGCCAAGCTTTCAGACACATGGAAGTGCTGAGCTTTTCTGGCCAGTAACCGAAAACACAGGGCTGTCAGAGCTGAACGCATCAGAGTGATTCATAATTCAGTCAGCGGCACCAGAACAACCAAATTCTGCAGAGAACCTCAAGGATTCTGCACAGAAATCGCATCCCCTCGCAGTGCATCCGTTCTCATCTCCTCTGCTCTTACAGCGTCAGAAGCTTAACATGCCCCATTTACAGCGGCTGGGAGGAAGAAAAAGCAGTTCAACAGATCTAAACGCAACAGCCTCCGCCCTCCCCCTTTAAATCAAACCATGCGTACAGGGCGCGCGGCTCAGCCACGCTCAGGCTTTGGGTACCAACAAGCCGGTGTGTGGTTTTTCACTCCCCGGCCCTTAAAACGCAGGACACGGGAGTCCACCCTCGCTAACGAGGCCGTTACTGCCAGGTGTGTCAGCTCTCCCCAGCAGGGACGCGCTCCGCACGCGCTGCCCAGCCACCCGCCGCCTTCGCCGCTCGTGCGTCAGCGGACGTCAGCGCGGTGCTCGCCGCTGACCCCGCCAGCCGCGGTTCGGAGCGGCAATAGATCACGGTGGCAGAATCACATTTACTGCCTGGCGCGGCAACGCGACCGCCAGAGCTTTCCTCGCGGAGCTGCTCCGAGTTAATCACGTGTGGCCGAAGGCTCGCTATTTGCGAAGCTTCCAGAAGGCTCCTGGTAGAGTCATTTATCAGAGTAACGCCCGAAATGCCAGCTTCTCTACAATCCGCTACGCCGGCTTTCAGCCCTATTTCTGATTGAAATACTACAAAGCGGCAGCAGAGGAGTTCAGAGCTCTGGCCGCCGCTTTCTGAGCGCGCCGGCTGCTGCAGCGGAGTGTTTCTGCTTCACGGCTCCCACGGATTTCGTAAAGCCAAGTGGGCAGCACCCAGCACGCTGCCTTTTTGAATCGCTCACGTCAACAGACACCCACCCGCCCTGCACCTTCCTCGCCCCACCGAAGGGCTGGGGAGAGGCGAGGAAGGCGCTGAGCTCTTCCCCCAGGGCCACAGCTCGCTCTCGCATCTCGCTCCGTTTGTGAAAGGAAACTTTAACATTTCTACCATCTCCTGCCGAATGAATCCCGCCCCGGGGAAAGTTCGGGACCAAATGCTCCCCAGAGCCATTCCCAGCTGCAGGAAGGAGAAGGGAACAGAGCTGGCGAGGTGACGGCAGCGTGGACAAGGGAGGGCGGTCGATGTTGTGCACCTTGACCTTAGCGAGGCTTCTGACACTGCTGCCACACAGCATCCTTGTGCCCAAATCACCGAGTTATGGGCCAGAGAAACAAACGATTGGGTGCGGGAAATGAAGTCTAAAACCGGAGCGAGGCCACCAGGATGGTTACAGTGTTGGAGTACGCCATGGGCAAAGACAACCTTAGGGACCAGAAGTGGACCTTCCCAGAGGTGCACAGTGACGGGCCATGGGGCAGCAGCACAACTTGAAATGTGGTAAACTCCACTTAGGTATTAGGAAAAAAATTTTTTCATGATACAGGTGGTCAAATATTGAAACAGAGAGCTAGATGTGGGCTCTCCACCCTGGAGATATTCAAGCATTGGCTGGACAGGACCCTGAGCAACCTCATCTAATGGAGCCTGCTTTGAGGGAGGTGGGCCTGGAGACCTCAGAGGTGCACCTCTATTCATCTGAAAATAAGACCAAATTTAGGTTATGTTTTAATCTCAAATCCTACCACTAGCAAGGATGGTAGTGGCTTCCAATCCTCAGTGGCCTCCTACTGTAAGAGCATCAAAGAGCACATCTTGGGATGGACAGAGAGCATCCAAGTCAGCATAAATGTATAGGCAAAGAGAAGGAATTCATTCATGTTGAACACAATTTCAATGCACATTAAAAGCCCAATGATAGCATCATAGAAATAATGGACATTTGTCACACTAGGCTGCTTGATAGGACCCCCACATTCAGAGCTTTCAGTTCCCCTGTGCTTCAGTCCTGTATTTCAATGCATCAGAGCCAGCCCTGGAGATCCGGCAGGCTTATGTGGGTAACAAGACACGTGTCATGTCCAGGACCTCTCCTGGGGCAAGGGCAGCTCTCAGGAGAACTGCGCGCCCCAGAGGAGATGCCCCATTTGCTGCTGTGGGCTCTGGCACAAGCCAGTCCTCTGCAGCTGGCAGGCTTTGGTTTCCAGCTTACATCCATCACCTTGAGCCTTCCTCCCAGGATGAGTCTTGTGTCTTCTTCTCTCCTCCTAGCAGCCAGTGGGGGCGAGGAGCTCCCGGGGCTCAGTCCAGCCTTTTCACCATGTACGGCCCTTCCAGCTCATAGCCGATCTTCCTGTAGTAGTTCCTTGTGCCAACACCTGCAAGAAGAACGGCAAAAAGTTTTGATTCAGTGCAGTAACAAACCAGTTTGAGAAACCAGTGCCAGGCAGGGAAGTCTCTTCTGTGGAGGGATGGTGCCGAAAGGAGCTGCCTGCTGTGACCTCCCCGGCTGCCGTGCCAGGGCAGGGGTGTTTGCTCTTTAGCATCTGGACTGACTATGCTGTTTTAAAGGGAGAAAATGCTGTAACGTAGCTGTTCTTCCTGAATCATGCACCCTGTCCTCTGTCCTGAGAAAGTCTGCGAGCTGTGAGAGAGTAAGGAAACCACAGTGAAACATGTCCGAGAGCCAGGAGTTCAGAGTACCCCAGGTACAACAAAAAACAAAGACAGGCTCTCGAGAGGAGGCAGCCCAGCTGCAGACACCATTACCAGGAACTGAAGGGCTCTAAAGCCTGGCAAACTCCGTCCCATCGCTCCCAGAAATGAGCTCAGCTGCACTTCAGATAGACAAGTGGGCTCCACCATCACAATCCAATTTCCTCATTGAAAAGACAGGCTCCGAATGCCTCCATTCTCAAACAGCCTCTTCCCTCGCCTTCCTCTCTTAATGAGACCCTGCAGCGGCCGAGCACAGGGTAAGCCCAGCCCCACCAACAAACGCTGCCTCTCACGCAGCATCCTGCGGCAGGACAGGTCCATTACTGCAGCCTTCCCCCTCACCTTATCTAATTACTCACAGATGCAGACATTAGTCATCAGGAGGAGGGAGGAAGGATTCAGCATCACGGCATCATTGTGAGCGCAGCTGGTGGGCAGGGACAGAAGGACAGATAGGACACAGCTCTACATCAAGAAAAGCAGCCCCTCTTTCCTCTAATCTCATCCCTCCAGCCAGTTCCTGGAAACTGTGGCACTTGGAAATGGCTCTCCAGGAACCGGCTGCACCTCGAGGCGCAGTGACCCGGTGCAGCCGGTAACCCCGCCTGTCCCCACGCGCCGCTCCAGCGACTCGGCCACGGCCGCTTGGGCAGACTCGTTGAGCCGAGCCGCAACGTGTTTCCCAAACACACGCTGCGGTAGTTACTGGGCTGCTCAAGCACCACAGCTCCAGACAAACGCCCAGCCAGCGTCCCAGAGAAGCGTTACCTAAGCTTGAGGTCTGGAAGGAGATGCGTGAAACCCAGGTGTGAAACAACTTCATTTTCCCTTGTTCCAGCTGAAGCTGAAGGGTCCTGAATTCATTTGGCTTCAGCATGAGCCTGAAGGCAAGGAAAAACACCAGTCCACTGCACACCCTTCCACTCCCTCCTCCTGATCCCTGCCCAGGAGTCAGGATCTCTGATCTGCAGCAACCTATCACCTTCATCAATACCTTGCCTAAAAATCCGCTGGGAAATGTCTGCTAATGAGCAGCGATGCAGGGAGATGACACACAGATTTGGGCAGTAAAACAGCAGAGCCACCCCACCAGCGGCCCAGAACAACTTGGTTAAACGGATTTGCGAAATCTAAGCTGAAGAACAATCCTCTTGAAGCTAAAGAACAACTGGAGTAAATTCAGCTGATGGTTTTAAAGCCACCTTGACTAGAGTTATTTAACGCTCCCCTTTTTTCTCAAGCTCTTGGGAAATGTGTGGATTTTAAAAGAAGGCACTTGAGGTTGCATCGGAGCATTGTGTGCTGCCTCCATTAATCTCAGAGCTATTAAGTGGCACTAGTTAAGTGCCAGTTTGAGGGCAATGGGTTCAAGCCATTAACAAGAATGATGATGCAGTTGGCCGGCCTTTTGCCCCAGGGGTCCCACGCAGTGCTGCCCCGCAAAGCACCTCAGTCGTCATCTCAGCCATGCTGGAAGCATAACTTCTTGCACAGAATTACCGTCCTTCCACAGAAAAGTCTTCTACAAAGAGGAGGCAGGAGATGCCTCAAGCTGAGGGCTGCAGGTGAAGATACAGCGTGGCTTCCCTGCTGCCCGTCTCCAACTTGGGGCATCTCGCTAGCTCCAGCACTGCAGGAACGTTTTCAAGGCGAGAAGCTTTTGAGGAGAAAAGCTCTCACGAAGACATCTCCAGAAGCAACCACTGGGTTTGTGTACGGAAGTGTGGAAGCCAAGCCTCCAGGATTACGTCCCCTGGACCACTGGCCTCTAACAGAGCTGGTAATTCAGTGCATGCATTTAAAAGCAATGGAAAGAGAAAGGCGGGGATGCGCTGCTTCCAGGGCAAGTGGGCAGAAGGCAGAGCCCATCCACGAGAGGCTCCATCGTGTTGCAGGCGCTGGTCAGGCACAGTGGCACTATCTGCATTTGGAAGGGGGAAAGCAGGCAGCTGCACAAAGACTTCTCGCAGCCTAACCTGGTGTAACAGCAGCAGGTCGGTAGATTTTGAACCACTTGGTGCTCAAGCCCATGCATCTGCACTGCATGGGACTGGGGTGCTGACTTCAGGCTAGACTTCTGCTGCCCTGGACTCCGTGTCCCCAGCACACACATGGTTTGAAGCTGGCCTAAGAGCCATGCATTCAGACCGCTCTGCCCCTTCTGAGTGTGGACTGGGCTTGATCTACCCCTGGAGCACAGCTTGTGGTTTAATTTCCTCTGAAAGGAACCATGCCAAAATGCAGCAAACCCTCTGTGAAGCAAACCGATGCACAGCAAGTGAGGATGAGCAAAGGATTCACTTCAGCTGCTCTGAATCCAAAGGCTAACAAACCCAGCCTACGAGATTCACTAGGATGCTATTCATACGACGGCATTTCTTTGTAGTCAAAGTATATCAGGAAATCACAGCCAGAACGGAGAAAGGATGTTTTGCGATCAGCGTGACATAACTGGAAAAGAAACAGGGTGTTGAAACGTGGAATTAGAAGCAGGCTGACAGCCAGAAACCACTCTGCCTTCTTCATCCGCGAGAGAAGTAAAACCCAGTAGGCACTGCTAAATGGAGTAAAAGATCTGTGGGGCACTAATAACTGCCTATAAATCATCTCCATTGTGAAATTATCACAACTTTGTATGAATGCAAAGTCCAAAGAACAGACAAAGGAGCAGGACTATGCTGCTGGCTTCTGCTCAGGAGAGGATCAACGTATGAAAAGTTAAGAAAATCGCAGCTATTAAAACAACGTGCCATTTCGTCTGCTCACAAGTCACACTAGGGCTAAGGGCTGGAGAAGCAACCCGTAATGCCTAACACACACACAATACTTATCTGTAAAACGTGCCAGAAAGGAAGGTCTGGATGGCACCAGTCTCTTCCCAAATCCTCGCTGCTCTGATTACAGCACACCGACCCAGCCGGCCGGACCTGTCAGGGCAGCACTTGTCCCACTCAAAGTCACACCTGTACTCGTGCAACCAAAGAGGCATCGTCCAAGAAATATCACAAAAGAAATACCACAAAAGAATGGAAGAGTAAGGCCAGAAGCTGTCCCAAGAAGCTTTTTGACTTTCAAAGCCAGAATTAGCTGCATCTCTCATTCTAGGTTTTTAAAAACAGGGTTTTAAATTTTAAATATCCCACATCAAACTAAGCAGGCGAGCTGCGTTTGAACTCAGCAGAGCAGATTTCAACCACCTCCAGAGGCACCGCCAGGGACGTGGTGAGGGGCAGGGGCTCCCACCACACTGGCCTGGACAGAAACCCGCGGCCAGGGGCCAGCTGAGGCGTTTTGGAAGCGTCCCTCGCCGCAATCTTCCAGTGACACATCCTCTGGCAACGGCTGCCAGTCCATCTAGCAGCCTTTTGTTCTCTTCTTTTGGTAGCGTCTGAATAACGGTGAAGCCTGCTGATAAAACCCCCAAGCCTGGCTTTTTACCATAACATTTACACCGCAAAATGAATTAAATAAAAAAAGCCCGCCTGTGTCAGAGGGCGGAGAAAGGTGGCCACTGGGTCAGGGTCAAACACCGTTGGCCCAGAAGGAAGAGGGTGGAAATCAGCTTTCATTGCCCACGAGCAGCCCCCCTGCCGTGACCTTTTCTGTGCAGAGCCCATAAACACACTCTTCTGACTCAACTCTGCCACACAGAAATATTGCAATGCAGCAGCAGAGGCCGAGTATCCTCAAAGATTCCTTCACCATGGCTCACTAGTCACAGAACTAAGTGAAAATGAGACTGTTTTCAGGATCATTAAAGAGCTACTAATAGTTCATAAAATTTCCATAGCAGAGACTTACTGAGGCACACAAGAGAATTATCTCCAGGCAGGCCTCCACATCTTTTGGCAACAACTGAAATCCTTTCCAAAGAAGCGCCGTCAATGCATATAACATCTCACAGCTTCCTTCGCCCTCAAAGTATTCCTCAGAGGCAGTTACTGGAGCCCTGTGTGCCAGGCAGCACAAGGCAGAGATCCTGGATCAGCCAAACTTTCCAAATTGCCTCCAACCATTAACGTGACAACCGCAGTTCTGCCGACAGCGAAACCTCTTCCAAGTTCTGGGGGACTAACCACCTCGCTCGGTGCTCTGCCTTCGGAAGAGAGAGCTCTGGGCTCGCTGTGTGGGCACCCGCGTCGTCTGTAGGATCTGTCGAGTAGGATCGTCCTCCAAGCATGCTGAGAAAGGGGTTCTGGGTTAGTGCAGGAGACAGGGCAGGAAAGGGAGACGCTACACCATGAACTTCACCCAGAACCGGCAGTGAATCTCAAGCCAGCCTCTGGGATGTGGGACGGCAGAGGCTGCTTCGTTCGGTATCAGAAATGCCACCCCCCCCAGGAGCACCAGTGCAGCTGCTGGCCCAGCGATGCTCTGCTGTGGCAGTGATTCCGCCACAGCTGGAATGTAATTTTTGTGGTTGCCAAACGGCACAGAGAAGGAAGCGACCAAAGCTTCCAAGGCACGCACAGTACTTGCATGGACATCCGTAAAACAGTGACCGCACGGAGCTGGGCTGGGGGCTTGGAAGCCGCTGCTGCCACAGGACAGACCAGAAGGATCTGCGTTTTCAACACAGCTAAAAGAGCAAAGGAAACTAAAGCTCTGAGAGAACCTCCTTGGTCTCCAAGCACGTCTCCCGTGATTGGACTGATGCTGCCAAAGCGCTAGGAGCATTCAAAGGCCATCATTCAGAGATCACAAAGCTCACATTTTGGAGCTCTCAAGACTTGGGGTCGGGTGACTTGGAGTGTGATGTCAGCGGCGAGCGAGCAAACACAACCCTCTTTTTCCCCATGAGTGTTGGTGGAGACTCTGGACTGCTACTAAAAGAGAAGTTTTAGGTTTTTCTTTATACTTCTTGCCTTGACCTGCACCAAGTCCAAGAAGAAACTTGGCTGGCTGAAAGACAAACGCCTGGTTGTGAAATCCGCTGCTATTCAAAGTCGTGACTCCGCGCAGGACTTCAAAGCAAAGCCGACAGTTAATGGCACTTGGCAGCCTCTCAAGCGAGCGTCCAGAGCTCAGGCAAAGAGAGTTCTTCAAGTTGGTAGGACCCGCTTAGATGAGGAAGGGTCAAAACCATGGTTTCAAATACATAAGAGTGGCAGGGAAAGATGAGATGAGAGAACTTTTTGTAATCTGTTGTGTACTGGACACGAACTAAAAAAAAAAAACACATCGCATTTCCAAAATGATACATGAGTTAAGAATGCACAGAATATCCATCCATGACCTCTGATTAGTTTGCTTTGGCACTTAGAGTTTTCACAATGCTGGATTTTATCTTCAGGGAAAACACAAGGCTGTTTCATGTGAATCACTAACAACCAACCGCCGAGAATGGTAACAATGGGAAAAGGCAAAGGATTTGAGATAACCAGAACGCCTTATCAGCACCAAGGAAATGGAAAAAAACCAACATTATTAACATTGCTGAGGAAACCTGAGCGCTTCAGAGCAATCAGGAAAAACGTTATTAATTTAAGAAACCAATGAACAATCCTTACATCAATCCCTGCAGCAAAGATTTCTTTTTTAGATTAGGTAATTGGCAACTTATTTCCCCAAAGTTCCTAAAGATACTGGGAGATAAAAACCTCTGAAAACTGGAAGTAGGGGCTTTTGGAAACATTACCCAGTATCTCACAAATGTGACACTCTCCATTTTCAAATTAGCATAGAGAGGAAGCACAGACATGCTCACTATTCTTTTAAAACAACAGATTCTGTTGAGAATTATTGAGAACTACTAATACTCTGGCAGTCATCAGAAAACACAATCCAGGAAATGCAAATGGAAAACAGGAACATAACTTTTTTAAAAAAAAATAATTGAAAATATACATCTGCTTTAAAAACTGAGCACGGGAAACTATTTTTAATATTTTCAAGTATTTTGCATCTATAAGCACATTACAGCTCTGGGGTCTGAAACATTCTCCCTGCAGAGTGATTCTTCCCGTGTTTTTCAGCAGCCTCTGGAGGGACTAAGCGCAGACATGGGAGAGTTCAGTATTTCGTGACCTCCTCCTGCTGCAGCAACCACAAAGAGCTAATTAGCGTCACAGTTAGAGTTGTGATTTAGATATATCTTTATGTACTTACATGACTGTTAATACCACTGTGTGCGAAGCACTTCATAATCCTTTCTCTAGTAAGGGCTAAATGATTAACAGCACCAAACCCACTAGCAGCAATTGTGCCTAACCTGTATTTAGTTTGTGTTGCCGTTTTTTGAACCTGGAGGAGAAATCCACACCTGAAAGCCTCTATTGCTTCTGTCAAATGAAAGTTGTGCTTTCTTCCTGCACAGATTGCTTCCCAGCAATTTCAAATTACTATTTTCACAACACCTCTGTCTAGCAGGGAGGTACTGTCATCACCACGTCCCAGAAGAAGAGCCAAGATCCCAGGCAGCTGGGTAATTTGTCTGAAATCACAAATCAAGGCTGTGATAAAAAGCATTTTGAAGCCTGTGTCTCTCTTCATCAGCTCACCAACTCACTTCTCTGCTACAAAACACTGATGGCTTTCAGATTTGAGACTGGATTATTTCTGAAGCCACAACCCACGAGCCCTGAATATCCCTTAGCACCCCCGCAGCCAAATCCAGACCCTGCTCTGAAAATCCACATTAGAACGAACACTGTGGATTTGATGCAAATGCAAAGGGATGCAGTCCCTTTCTGATAAAGCTGATCCCTCCTCCAGCTTGTGCTCAGCTCTTCTGCTTGATAAACCAAACTGATGGAAAAAAACACCTCTAAGTAACAACAGGGGAAGCCTTTATTCCCTCTTTTGCAACCTGTTCTTTATACACTAAACCTTTAATTTAATTTAATCCAATTTAAATCTACAATGGCTTGGCCTGGTCTATGACCTGGCCAATTTGAAAAAAAATCTTTTCTTGTTTTGCATCTCCCATATGAAAGGCAGCATCCCCTCATTTAACTTCTGGAATGACAAGGTGGGAGGCTGGAGGTGTCTTTGGTATCCTGATAGAACAATTTAGTGAACTGCTTATGAAGTTTTACTAAAGCCAAGAGGATATACCACATTCCTCTCATCCTGTCACACTGAGGAGTCTGTGTGTTGGTAACGGTACAAGGAAATCCACAGCAAAAGCTTTAGAATATTAAATGGCTCACTCGGGCTGATTTATTCATAAAGCCGAATCTCAAACCCAAGACTGTCACCAATAAGAATAATAATAAAATATGTAATAAATCTAATGGCAGGATTAAAGAACTGGTTTTGCAGCATTCAACTTTTGGGGTGCCTCTCAGCACACAGGAGATGCCCTGGTTATACTTGCAGACTTGCCGTTTAAAAATCAGTTAAGAACCATCCTGGAGCTTCCAGATGGTGAGATTACATCTCACTGATCTCTTTATTACAGAAGCAATATTTCATTAATGACTACACAGGCCTGCCCCAACCCAGCTGCACTGAAAGCATCCGCTGTCAGGAGAGAGAAAGCCACCACGCCAGCACTGCCTTTACCTGTGACAGATGAAGCCAGAGCTCACAGATCTTCTGACTCTACACCAAACAAAATTAAATATTTAAGAGCTAATACCGTAACTTCTTTTACACTTTAACAAAGTGCTGCCACTGTGGCCACCAGGCATTGAGAGAGACAGGGACAGCAAAATGTTTCTGCTACTAAACCCCAAATTTGTCAAGTTAAAGGTTTGTGAGATTTCAGATGCAGAGGCTATGTAATGTCTTGAGGCTTCTTCCAGAGACAGTTGCTGAAATATTCAACCCATCCAGTAAAGCATTACTGAGAGACTGGGGATTTAGGATGACTCAGCAAGCATCGGAGGAATTCATGATCAATTTTCTCTCCTATGGCCTATGAGATTTTAAGCACCAAGGAAGAAACACTCAGCAATCTTGAGAGCAAGCCTACCAGTTATTAAACCAGCAGCGTACCTGTGCACCCACCTCATCCTATGGCAACTCTCCAAATAAGCTCTCCCCACGCAGCACGCACCTTCGGGACTTTGTTTCAGCAGCTGCCCACTGCAGGAAGGTAGGGTCTGAAATCAGCCTTTGCTTCTGAACTCCCTCTCTTGCTCATCAGAACCAGGCGGAGGCCGTTAGCGTTACAAATATAACGTCTGTACTGAGGAACAACTAAAAAGGTTCCCACAGATCTACAGCTGAATAGCTCAATCAGACGTTAATGACCTCTGGTGACTAAGACTAGTGAGAGAATAGAGCAGAAAGACAAGAGCAGAAAGGCCCCCCACACCTATCAGGAATCCCTGCGATGTGCTCCCGTAAGCAACAGGCACGCTCAGCAGTTCAGGTGGCTCTGCCTGAAGGTTATTGCCTCGCACATTTTTGATAAAAAGCATCAAGACACTTCAAAATACACTGCTATTGATTAACAAGAAGTGAGAATGACCAGGCAGGGAAAAATCCATTAGGATTTAGTCTCATTTTTGCCTCTGTTTGCTTTATTGCCCCTCTTGCAAATTCCTGATACCATTCCTAAAAGTTTGTGTGTTTGCCTGGACCCCAGGAGCAACACAAGCAGACAGAGTCACTCGAACATCAATTATGTTTGCACCTCTGCAGTGCGAGGAGGCCCTTAAAAGGCTCCAGTGTGACAGCTGATGAACGAGTACAGTTCAGGCTAGCTAGCTTCTCGCTTCACAACTGTGCAGACATCACCCCTTACCTGCTCTGCAGAAATACCGTTCGGCTTTGTTCAGAACAAAGCACCCGGCCATGGGCGGTTCATGAGGGCTGCACACATTTTTCTCCGGCTCTTCCCCAGCTACTCGGCTTCTCTGCTGATCCAGCTAATGAACCAGGCCGGCGACGCTTGACATCACCTGATCCTACACACCCACCATTCAGAAATCCAGCCTGCCTTCCCATCACCACCTTCAGCCTCTGCGCACTCAGGCGTGAAGCATTCCTGGCCTGTGTCCATGTTAATTTTCTACTTGACAGAACACAAATAGAAACCTGGTCTGGGGGAAAACTGATCATCTTGCCGCATAGTAATTAGCTTACAGCGGGGAACGGCGGTGGTGCCAGACCTCCACACCACCGTGATAAGGCTGCTACGTCACGGGGATGGAGCGAGGCTACAGTGAGATCTCGCTGCAGGGAGACATTAAACTACTGCTTCAGAAGATGAGGCGTGCTGGTGCGGATTTGGCTGCCGTTCCAGACACCTCTCCGGTCTCGGAGTAAATTATCAATGAGGTTCGTTTAAAGGCAACCGGAGATGGCGTAGGCACAGGTGACAAAATGCCTGCACTTCAAAGGAGAAAGGAAAGGGTGTTTGTTAAAGGACCTCTGTGCATTCGGTTTTAACAGGGCAAGCACCTGCGATAGGGGAATTCAATCTCATCCCCCACCCCTCCCGAACAAGCGTCTTCTGCACAGAGATAAGGAGACAATCCTGTTGGTACAAGCCAAGCTAGTCTGCTTTTCTGATGCCAGCATAAACAGATAACGCTGACAGACGTCACAGCAGATACTGCAGTCGAAAAAGCTCTTCCGTGCAAGAGCCCTGTATTTATAGAGCTGGCTTTTAGTGTTCGAAAAGTAATTTACAGTCTTTACAACGCATAAATACTTTGTCTGTGCATTCCTGGCCCTTGCCTTTGGAGTTGCCAGCAGTCTCACCTACGGCATCTCCGCTTTCAGATTCACTAAACCAGGGAGCCAGCTCACCTGCTGCAACCAGCATGCTTTTCAAGGTCAGTAAGACACCAACCCTTTAAGGATGACATGGCAGCATAAAGGTGTTGTCTGTCTCCTTTTGGCAACTGATTTAAGACAGGTAGATAGGGATAGAGACAGCTATTCAGCAGCTGGATACCTTCAGTTCCTCTGCTGTGAATAAAAGGAATCCTCAGTCACAGCCCCATCTTAGCGTGGTACGTGAAACTTGGATTACAGAGGTAAAACAAATAAACCAAGTACTGTCGCTGTTAAATGACACTGGTACCAAAACCACCCATCTCTGCTGTCTCCATAGCAAGTGCAGGTGGAGGGAGTTGCTTGTGCTGACATATACCTGGTGCCTATAGGGCTCTCTGCACGTGCCAGTGCTCTAAAGCTTAGAGGAAAGTGGCTGTCACACAGAGATGTGCGTAAATATGTGAAGGGCACAGAGAGGCAGTGCTGGACAGTACAACTAGTGTTTTGAGATGATACCAAATGGAAATCCACATGTAAAGTCAGTAGCTACCCTTGAGGCAGGAGGGGACATATCCTTTAAAACAAAAGGAAACAAAAAAACAAACAAAAAAAACCAAAACACACAGCAATGTTACACCCAGAGTCAAAGCAAGGTGTTTTGGTGCCAGGACAGGATGCTGGTTTGGCACAACCCCAGCACTTCTCACAAAGAGGAGCACGAGATTAAGGACTTGGCGAGGAGCTAGCAAAGCATAACAGCCCAGAGCGTGCTCGGAGCCAGAGGAGCGGAGCGTAAAGCCAGGCTGCCTGGGCACGGGCGAGCTCTGACGCATGGATGTCTCGCGCTCGTTTATTGCTAAGCCGTGTGTCAGCACAGGCTGGCCAGAGCTGCTCGGGTATCAGCCAGCGCGCTGGGCAGCTCCAGGGGCACTGAGTCCTTGTGAGGGGGCTTGAGCACATGTGCGTGCTGCCGCATTCACTCACTCGCACCCTTCTGTCTCTGTAGACCCGCTGCTGCTCATTTCTGTCCAGGTTTGGCTAAAGTGAATGACACATGCATTAAAAGAATAGAAATATTTGGGATGGGAACTTTCTCAGAACTGCACCTGCATCCATATTATTTAAGTTCACAAAGGTTATTTTAAAAGGAAGTAGGGAAACATTTCTGCTACATGTTTTTCAGTATCATGTGTAACTATTGCACTTTAAAGAGAAAGGTATCAGTCTTGAAATTTTATTTTTCAGATGCTTCAAATAATTGGAAAGCACTGACTTCAATCTCTCTGGTCATCATTACTGTAAAAGGCAGCCACCAAAATCAGAGGATGACAACAGATCAAGTTGATACTTAGAGGAAAAACAAAGGACCCATAATGGATGAATTCCATAATGTTTAAGTACATCAGGTCAGGAGCTTTATGCTTCTATCATTTAGGAGGGGGAAGACTCAGGACTTCCAATATTTCAAGAAGTATAGCTACATTTCACATGCTCATCACTGGTGCTGTTTTAAGAAATAGTGTAATTCTTTAAACATGCGACTTTCCTGAAACCAAAGCACTACAGTGAAAAGCACAGGTCCAGCTACCTTACCTTGGGTCACTAGTGTGCCCATCCCCATACGACTGCCTGAAATACTTGTTACATGACTAGGGTCAGATGGGGCTCCTTATGGGACGCCAAGCAGCAAAGTCAAAATAATGGTAATAGGAATGCTCAAGGTGACAACATAGAAGATTTTGAAGAGGGCTGCCCTTCATCCACCTTTACTTAGGCTGAACAATGACTTCTCCCAAGCTCAAGGTAAGACAGTCAGGCATTACAACCAACACTAGAAAGCTCATGAAAGAGATGGGGAGAGAAGTTTATCAGTTGTTGCAGGCAGACAGACTGGCAAGGCAGAAAGTCCCTCGAGGCTATCAAATACAAAGGCACTCTCTCTGACTCTTGAAGTCCTTGAGCAACAAACGGCTGGAGGGCGAGAAGACGTCTGTATGCTCACCCGATATTTACTCCCTTCCCCAGACACCCAGCATCAGCAGTGTCAGAAATGACATATTGATCTGACCCACTGCAGCACGCTCACGTTCTTCTGACAGAGGCAGAGTCCGGAGCAAATACGTTGCAAGTTGGATCAAAGAACAACAGGTACGAGGGCTGCGCCGTGCTCATGCCGCGGGCTGGGAGGAACACGGGTAACAAGCGCAGAACTCGTTTGTTTGTTCTAAATCATCCTCTGAACGCTGTGCAGTTTCTGACAAAAAGACTGTACTGGTTGAGTCACTGCATGCAACTGCTCTTCACTGACTCCCAAAGGGAAGTGCCGAGATCTATGGACTGCAAAACGGGAGGTACAGCCTCCACATCGAGCTCTCCAAAATCTCACCCCAAACAAACAGATAGCGGTCCACCACTGGAATGGTAAAAGAGGCCCAGAAGGGACTGGAGTAGCATCATCCTTCCAAAAGGAGAGGAAACACTAAATACAGAACTCAAGCACTAGCTATTGCCAAAAAGGAAGAAGCAATTATAAATTCAACAAGCTTACTGGCCCATCCACTGGCCCCAAACACCAAGGTTGTTTTTTTTTTCCTCCACACTTTCAGTGCCTAAGGACATGTGGATAATGGAGGAGTAACATGTTTAAAATTGTTTTAGTGTAATTTAGCTTTTGGGGTGCTTTTTAAAAGGGAAAAAAAAAGATGCAAATGCAAAGTAGGTACAACTAGAAGCAAAAACAAAAAACAAACAAAAGACAAAAAACAAAAAACAAAAAAACACACCACCACCAAAAAAAAAAAAAAACAACAAAAGGCAAAGAAAACACACATGCAATTACAAATGCTGGAAAATGGAAAAACAGACATTTCAGATCAGACCTCCCCAGAGCTCTGAATAATGGAGTGATGCCTCCAGGGTCTACCATTCAGCTACCCAAGCCTGCATACTAATATACTACTCACATCAGAAGAGTAGAAAGGCACCACTCATGCAGAAAATTACCTTAAATGAGCAACGACTTCATGATAAACAAGCCACTCGCTTTTTTACTTTGCTCTTTGATTTAGGTGGTGGGGGGCACCTCCTCCCTACCGCTAAGGAGCAGAGAGCACACTGCTGGCTCTGCACAGAAACCCTGCAAGCAGGTCCCCACACCACCCCGTTGTTGCAAATATTTAATTCTGGTTTGTTTGGTCAAACAGCCAGACATGAGATTGCACTGGGGGGCGAAGGAAGTACCTTGCAATCACCAGCAGGCAGGAGGCACGCTTTAAAAAGAGCATTCAGAGAATCTGCACAGCAGCAAGACCAGAGGTGTAACTACAACATCATGGAAAACATGAAATGAGAATATCCATGGCTTTTCTTGTTTCCCATCACATCAGTACCCTAATTTCCCCGTATGGTGCCAGAATCTAAAATGCCCTTCCTAACCTGGCTTGCAAATGCTCATCTTCCCTTACAAATGCACTCCTAGTGCATTTGCCATTGATTCTATAGTCAATTAAATGCAGTTCTCCCACCGGTCCTCTTCAAATGAAGTGATATTTAACTAGATACTCCACGAGGCAGCTGCTGTACAGCCTAGCAGGCTTTGTGCATCATTCACTGGTTCATTGCCTGCGATGACTCCTGGGTGCCTAATGCAGGGGACCTCAGATTTTCCTTTGTTTGGAAGTAACCTTGCATGGGTTTACATACGGTTGTGATAAGCAACAGCAATCCTATTAAATTCTGCTCCATCTTTTGCCTTTTCTGCCTATAGATCAAACATCTCTAAAAGCAAAGAGACAAATTATGAGAAGACAGGTTCAGCTGAACCTATTTACTCCAGGAACAGCACGGAGAACAAAATACTGTGGAAATAGTCTGCTGGGAAACACTGAATTTTTTTTCCTAGGAGTGCAAACTAACGGACTCTGAAGAAGTGCAGGAACTGATGGCATTCATTTGTACAGTCCTGGTTGGTATGTGCTTGAAAAGGAAAATCTGCTAACTGTCTCAGGAGTACCTCAGCTCTTGACACAGGGAGAGGTTCTCACCCTGCTCTGCTTAGGGCGATCGCAGCTGATGAGATGCAGGATGCTACCCTGACCACAGGGTGAAACCGGTAAACCAGGGAGGAGAGTTACTATTTCTATAGCAGCCTCTAGAAGTGAGCAAAGCGCGCTGGAGATAAGCCTGCCTTAAGCCAGAAGTAATTCTTGGCTAGAGCAGCAGTTGAAAATCTGGACTGCAAGCCTGTATCAAATTTGGGTTGTAAACATGACAAAGACGAAACCACGACTCAACGAACTCTACACTCAAAGCTTTGACTAAAAACAAGCTTTAAGCCCTTAACCCCTGTGCAGCCTTGAAAAGGAGGATTACCACTTGTGGGCAGTGTAAGAACACTGCCGGTCAGAGAGGAAAATTCCCATGAAATAAAACTATATTTATTTTTAAATCCCTAAAAACTGCTATTGCTCACAGTTCTGATTCAAGTCTATTTATACCGCTGTGTATTACAAGTTGCTTGTATGGAAGTCACCTCCATTTCCTCATGAATCTGATTTCTAAATACTTCTTGCCTGATCCAGTCTCATTATTTGTGGGTATTTTTTTTTCCAGTTGTTTGGGTTTTCTAAACTAGGGGATTGTTTGGGTTGAGGTCGGGGAAAGGGTTGCTGAGGAAGGAGGGAGCACAAAAGGCATCCCCAACTCCTGCCCACCAGATTTTGTGTCAGGTTTGTCTTACTTGTTCTTCCTCTGCCCCCTCTAAGGAAAGCTCCTGCAGATGGAGACAGGAAAAATGTGATGGAGCTCACGCTAGCAAGGAAAGCATGCACGGAACAGTCAGAAGGATACACACCTCTGAGTTGACCAGATTTTCAAAACTTAAACAGAAAAATAATAACAAGGTATCTCAGTGCAGTATTGCCTAGAGATTGTGGAATGTCCATACACACAAAGCCTTAACAAATGATAATAGGTTCCCACTTTCCAAAACATGCTCAACGGGAACAGATTCAAGATAGACGAAAGTCTCGGTCTGTATTATAGAGAAGTTAGGCCACATGATTATATATTTTATATACACAGAAATATAAAAGCTTCCTACCAAAACACACTTGCAGAATGCTAGATTTTGCAGCAGTGTCCTTGCTTAAGAACAACAATATTCTTGTTCATGCCTGTACTGAAATCCCAGTTAAGACACTATCAAGCCTATTTTCAAAGCTGTTACTTTCTTAAACCTGCAAAACTGAAGTTCATTAAGAACTAGGGGATTGCACACAGTGGCTATTCCACAGCACCAATCTGCTAGTGTGGGTTTATCCTTGGCTTCTCCCAAATCCACCTAATTAATTTTTTTCAAAGGCCATCAGTCTAAAGCAGACAAACATCACAGAGTCATTTCATTAACATCCCAAAATTTCCACTTATCTCGGGCCACTTCTTCTCTTATTAATAGCTACTAAGATTGGCATTTCTAAAAATAACCAACCAGCAATGGAAATAAAACTCCAGGGAGCCCTACCGAACCCCATCAATCCTCCCCACAGTACTTCAGAGCCTCGTCCTACAGTCTCCTGAGTACACCCTGCCAGTTGGCAATCTCCGAGGCAGACCATGAATCAACATCCAATATGAACTATGAGACACTGATTACTCAAGTAATTTATTACTTCTAGGGTGACCAAAAGGCTATTTACATGAGCAAATTAAGATACTTTAGAGTACCATCAAATGTGCCCTGTAACTTTACCTCTGATTTATATGCCAGCTCAGTTTCCCTTTCCTTAATGTTTTTCCTTGCAGGTGAATTTAACACCAGTATGATGCATCAGATTTACTTTTAGAAAGTTCTGAACCTTCGTCTTTTCCGTAACTGCAAAAGGCAAAGGCACAGTTTCCTTAAACACATGAGACAGTGTGCTCAAGCAGCACCAACAGACTGGGAGATGAGTCACCGACTATAATGAACGATTTTATCTCTCGTGGAGACTACAGAAAACAGGTGGTATTAGTTTAATTTCTATTCACAGCCTTGTGATTGTGGATTCCTGACTGTTGCGGTATGCTTAGGAGAAAGATGTTGGGATCAGTCACCCCAAACTGATTATTATGGTCCTACTGATCTTAAACAGGAGGCAATCATGAATTACTCACTTGTCTCCCATTTACATGTTTGTATCAAGTGACTTTACAGTACTGCCTGATACAGAATATGAAAATGTGAACACTTCACAGTGAAATATGCCACTGACTCACTGCTGAGGGGGAAGGAATTTTAGCCCTCCTTGAAGCAAGAAATGGGAAAGTGCAAGACACGACACCTGACCTAGCGAAAGGGACATCCACGCTTGCAGGGAAGTGAAATACTGCTTAATTAAGAGTATTGACTAGGTTATATGTGGGAAGGAAGCAGAGTCAGAGGGGAAAAGATTATGACTGAAGTCCTCCGGGGCATCTGGACAAAAGAAAATTGGCTCTGGCAGCTAACATGCTCTGCCATGGAGAGAGGTTTCTAGCAAGTGAGGCTCTAATGGACGCAGTCCGAGATGTCAGGAAATGCTGACTACTGCCCTGATCAGGAAGGGCAGCAAACCACCTGGACAGGAGAGAGATGTTTCTACTGTAACCTCACTAAAAGCAGATCAGGCATGTTTTTTTGTTTTTCTTTCTTTCCTGTTTTTCATAACAACTTGTGACAGTATTGCTTGTTTTGGATGTTGTACATAAATACTTCCATTTGAATTGACCTTAATTCTGGCTTGAATTAAATGCATTTCCATTACCTCCAAACCACGCTTCAATCCAAGGCTGTGGCAAATAATCAGCCAGAGACTCCTGGAGCCCTCTGGACACACCCAGCTCCCCAGATTCCTTCTCTAAAGGGTGAGCGGGCCCCACGCCAGCCTCATGAGCTAGGGATGGACATCTGGCCTGGAGAGAGGGAAGTGTCTTCAGTGATGGACAGGGCAGAGCAAGGCTCCCTGGCACGCAGCAGGGTACCAGGGGACACCCTGCCATTCGGGGGCCCTAGGAAACGTGCTGCTCTAAATCAATCAGCAGGAGATGCCCTACGCAAAGCCAAGGTAGGGAAAAGTCACAGATGACGACTGCTGCTAATTTCTAACCAGAGCTGAACTTGAACTGATCTTAGAGATGAGCTCTAACCTACAGCCAATAATCACAATACTTCATGCAGTCTTATCTTAAAACCACAAGCGTTTATTTTTGAAGAAATGAAAGAGAGATGAAAAATATTTCTAATTTGCAAAGTAAAAATTATCAGAGTACAGAAACTCAACCATCCACTCTGCTACTTTGCTAGCAGAGCCTTGAGAAGGTTTTGGTCCAGAAGGACTAGCACTGACCCACACAGTTCTCTGGCAGAGAGCACGCATCAGCGTGCACCAGGGACCATTCCCTGACGAGGCAGTTTGGATGTTCTGGCACTATTTAATTAACTAGTACTGCTGTAGCCATTAAATGCCAGCCTGGAAAATACTGTTGAAGAAAAGACACTGTTAAAGAAAACATTGCAACAAAGCATTAATAAAAAACATGTAGTACTAATGAGATAGAGAGCCCTGTGAGAGACATTTTCAAAGCAGATTTCCCTTACATGCTTCTCTCTAGACAGTAGTGAAAATTTTGCAACATGTGGGAGACCTAACCTTGCAATGGCTTTCCAGATTAAAAATCTATTTTGAAACCAAAAGCAGCAAAAACAAGTTCATCCTCCAATGGAGAAAGAACTTCTGGCTGCATTTGTGTTTCAGATAAAACTTACAGGAGAACTGAAATTCAAGTGAAATCATCTCCAAGGAAACAGCTGGAAAACTTCTGTTCTTTGCAGATGCTGTAGTATTCTGTTATAAAGACAAATTGTACCATATCGTACTTTGCAGTCCAGGGGAAAGAAAATAAAAATCACGGACAAGGTCTTACTAAGATGACACAAACTGTGCACGCTGCAAGACAGACTTCTTGCACTGCATTTTGATGCAAAGAATACATTCTTCCTATCAGTTTGCTAAAATACAGCTAAAATTAACATGAATACTTTAACAGATCATTTTTTAGCAATTGCTGTATGTTTTCTGTTCTTGTCGAACTAAATGTTCTTTAACACAGACAGATTGCTACTACCTCTCTCCATGCATCCCAAGCCAAGATGTTACTAGCAAAAAAAGAAACCATTTCCACTTTTGCGCCTCTGTTTTACTGAGGAGCTACGTGGTACAAACTTTTCTTAACCATATGAAATTCACAGTTTAAATTGACTCCTATGCAGCAGCCATAGGGAAACACGATTGGCCTAGGTCTTAAGAAAAGAAGAAACAGTGAAGCCAGAGAATATAGAATTATCTTCAAGCATCTGGCTACTGCCTGCACGTTGTCCTCACTCGGACTCTGGCCCTTGTCACAAGTACTTATTGAGACAGCTCACTTCAGCTATCCTACACCCAGTGACATTGCACAGCTGGAAACACACACAGGCTGTTCACTTCAGAACTCTGCAGCTTGGATCAGATTTGTGGTTTTCTGCTTTTCAGTGTTTTTCATTGGGGTGGGAGAAGATTATTGTTTTTTTAAATGGTCTATACTACAGCTCTTCTTGTCAAGTCCTGCAGAAAAAATGAATCTTACACCAACAACAGTTTCTTTCCCCATACAATTTGCCAGCTTCCTCTGTTATATAGCCTATATGCCTGTAAAAGCTTTCTGTAACTACCATAACTGCTAATATGAGAATAAATTAATGCACAAAGGTAGTCCTGACCTTGACTTCACACACACACACAATGAGCTGATGCCACTCTTCTTAGTCACAATGCCTTGAAAATGAAATAGGAGAAATGGCTGCAGCTCTTTCTTATACAGCTCGCTTCTTCATGATAATGCTTAATGTATCCTAAAAGCACATCTGTCCACCCTAATGACGGTACTTGCAGAAAGGCTCGAAAATGGAGGCTGGCAATTTTCTATCCTCACAAGCTCTGGAAAGCAGCCCTCAGCAATAACAACCTGCGACGGGGCCAAATCAGTGAGTTCGGAAATAGCAGCCTTTGGAGGAGGAAGCCACCCATGGTCACGCAGTCTGTCTCCTTCGGCACTAAGAGCAGGATGGTTCCCTGCAGCGTGTCCTCTGGTATGCTGCTTACAATAATAGTATTGTACTGGACAAAGCTATGATGGAATTTGACTCCGTTACTAAGAAGCATCTGCTGATGCTCATTTTCAAGCTAATACGATGAATGTTCACAGCGGTGGTGTTGGCTGTAGTGGGTTTATTTTCAGATTAAGATGAAAAAAAAAAAAGGATAAAGCAAAGGTACCTGAAATTACAGCAATTTTCCATGACCCATGCTCCTCCTTGGCTATTCTTTCTGCCTCCTCCATGAGCAACATACCAAATCCCTGTAACGGGAGAAATAACAGGAAGAAAATATAAGTTCTGTAAAAATAGAAAGTATAAGCAAGGTCAGAATGTTAAGCATTAGTACATTTCCAAAAGACTTATG
This sequence comes from Anseranas semipalmata, assembly GCA_013399115.1. NCBI lineage: Eukaryota > Metazoa > Chordata > Aves > Anseriformes > Anseranatidae > Anseranas > Anseranas semipalmata. Next base: position 355,711 of record VXAA01001729.1, on the reverse strand, counting down.
TTCAGGCACAGGAATGATCAAAATCTTATTGCACGAGAGGGCAAAGTACAACAGCTCGAGAAGAGTACTGCACAGAGGCGTACTAATGCTGAACTTCACAGTACAGCTTTCTCAGGTGGTTTTTTTTTTTTTCAGGTCATGAAATTATTCGCAGGCAGTTCTAGTGCCTGACAGCTTCTCAGTGGCAGAAACAGAATGAAGTTAAATCCAGTGATGGTAAGTCAACTTGGTACGCGTCCCATGACTCCTCGTGCTGAACAAGTCTATCCTATTGAAATTACCAATCCCAAACAACAATCACCCATCTTGACGGCTGCCTTGATAGACCTGGCTTTATGCTATACCGTCAAATGGCCATTCTGACTGGGGACACCAGTTGCAATGGATGTGGCTAGACCGTTGCATTTTGCTGCAGAGCCAGGGAGCTGCTGTTGGCTCTTCTGATATAACTGTTGCCTTAGCACTTCACAATCTTTATTTCCACTGCCCCTCTGGGAGACCGGAGCTGTTACTGTGCCCGTTTCAGGCTGAAGAACCAAGGCACGCAGTGGCCACGGGCCTCATTTGGGGCCACCCTCAAGGCCCGTATCAAGTCACCTGTGTGCCTCCTGCAGACCTGCACCACTCTCCAGAGCTCATGGGACAGCTACGAGGTTCAGCTTGTGAAATAGAAGATGTCAAAGCAAAAAGAATTGCAGAACATGATAATATTCTGGACCAGATCCATGCCTCTATTTATATTTGGAAATCTTGCACAGCAGGGGTGCTACTGGAATCAAAATAATGCTTCAAAACAAGGGAATAGCCTTTCCACTCTATTTAACAACTTAGTTGTCCTATATATCTGGGCATAATTGATTGGATTAATTCACTTCTAACATTAGGATGCCGGAATTATCCTTGGCTTTTTGTTCATCTCTTTTCCTGACAAGACGTACAGACTCAGGCTGTGTTGAAACTGAAGTGGATGGAATTTAATTCTAAAAACACTTAACACTTACAGGCATTTTTAAGTTACACACAGAAATCTTCATTCTAAAACATTCTTCTAATCAGAAATTGTCCCCACAACTGCAAAGAACGCTTTCTGCTTAACCTCTTGAACACTGACTGTTCTGAATGAACATCAGTGCGTCATATGCCATGAAATTTCAATTTCCAGCCTATTTTAAGGTTTGTAGTTGGCTACTTTCAATTGATTTTTTTTTTAATACTTTGGATGACCACTTTTTCCTTCCAAAATTTTGAAATGTTAGCTATTTTACAATGGATATATTCACTATTCCTTTATTATTATTTTTAAAACAGCCACTGCATTATGGCTATACGTCATCAGCGTCCAACAAAACCGTATCTTAATGCATATACTGAGAGAAAGATTAATAAATACAAGGAAGTTAATTTAAAGCATCAGCCCTGAGCAGTTCTGGCACAGAGGACAAAATGATTGGTTTTTTAAAAGCTCAGTTGAAAGATTCAAAATCTACCAGGGCAAAATTTAATTCACATTTTCGCTCGCCGCAAGCCACAGCATGTTACATGCAGCAGAAGGATAATGTGCAATTTTCATACGACTCACTGCAAGGAATTAGAAACACAGCTTTCCACTCCATTCTTTGCATGCTTTAAGATAAATATGCCCTTGTTCAGTAAACGTTCCCTTCAAGGAAAACTGGGAAGGACCAAAAAATCTCGCCTTCCCATCTGTAATTACTTTAGATTTCAGAAGTGAAATTCATCTATTGAACAAGATCCATTTTAGAAGGAAATAAAAAGACACAATGGATGTATCCCCTTCGTTTTGCTTTTACTCAGTTTGCAGTGAAGTCTGATGTACAGTACAGGATATCACAGGAAGGATACCTCAGAACCAGAGATACACAGCACTTGAAAGCCAAATTAGCACCGGCTAATGAGCTCTCATATTGTATGAGCATGAGTAACGCAGATAGCATTCAGCCATGCTTTTTTATCTCAGAGCAGTAGCAATTGCCTAAGCACTATCACACTAGCAAGAACTCAGAAGCAGCAGGATTTCAGCACATGAAATGCAAGAAGGGGCTTGGATTCAATTCTGTTTTTACTGCACCAGACTGTAAACCAAACAAAGAATGAATCCCAGAGATTAAATATAATTCTTCTCCAATTATATTGGGAGGGGTGGGGAGGAGCAGGGTGCAAGAAAGAAGCACAGATGAAAAACAAAGATGGCTTGAGGTACCTGGTGCTGAAATTTTGAAGGATCCCGACTGCTCACTGGGACCACGCTCCCATACACATGCAGCTCTCGGACAATAGAAACACCTCCTTTCAGCTCAGGTCTGAATGACTCCTCTGAACACTTCCGCAGTCGTAGAAGGCCAACGAGAATATCCTGCTCCGGATCTTCATAGGACAGGAAGGTCTCCCAGCCACCATTAGCCACATAATCTCTTCTAACTAATTCAATCTGGTCAAAGAGAAGAAGCAATGAAGAATACAAAGAGGAAAAGAGAAAAGAAAAACCTGTTAAAAACACTTCAGCAACATGTTGAACAGACCATAACCAATTTCATGGATCCATAAACTATTATGATTCAGAGAAAAAATGAAGTGCTTTCTTAAAGGCCAATTTAATTCTAGATAGATTTTAGCAGTACTGGATAAGAACTGATGTTCCTGCAATCATATTGAAAATAAAAACATGGACTACCTTAATAGAAATGTACTTGACAATGGGACAGAACTAGTCTTCTATGCCTATTTGCATGCTTCCAGAAGGGCTGGTAACCTACATGGTTACCTGTTTGTAAGTCAGCAACCTAAAACCGTGTTTCTTAAGTTATTTTTCATGATCACTGCAAGATCAATGGGGGCAGCAACTCTTTCCACTAACCTAGGGACTTGCTGTTATTGAAATTCGGTTCCAATAACAAATTAGCTAATGTAGAATGAGTAGTTTTGCATCTGCCTTCACTACACCTGCATTTAGGGCCATGTCTTTACCGATTTGCAAAAGGAAAGACTTGAGGTGTCTACAGAACATGGGTTTTCTAAGCAGCAGCCAACCTTACTGATTATCAACTGGTTCTTTCCAGCAAACACTCTGGATATACCTACATGAGCAAAATGCAACAGGGGTCGATCTGAAGGATCATGCTTGGGTAGAATAAATTAGTTCTGCAGAGTACCTAGAAGCCATAAGGAGTAACTGATGGAAAAGAGAGCAGAAAGAAGAAAAAACTTCTTTTTCAGACAGTCATGACCTACCATCATCAAGGAGCTGCCCCAGGACCCAAGAAACTACACAAGATCAGACTTCCTTATGGCAACACAAGACCTGATCAAATCTCACATAATGGTAGTTGTGTTTGTTTGCAGCAGAGTTAGCACTGAGTTAATTTGATGCATCCTGTTGCTGATGATAATAAAGTCACATCTTTGGTGACAAGATGAGTCACTCTATTTGTGCTCTGAATTGATCTGGTGTAGCTGAAATAGCTACCCATCCTTGCTGCAGGGACTTCCTTGCCCACCTGCAACAACCAGCTGCTAAGCAGACTAAAATTATTTCCCAAGATGAGTAGCAGCAGCCCTTGCTTAGCCTGTGATATTGAGGACCTGATGACCACACAGTACATGTTTGGGGGTTTTCAGTTCTAGTCTCACCCCAAGAACTAGGCACCCATTAATGTCTGGTGTACATTAGGTGTGCTCCTGGAAGGTACCTTCTAAATTCATCTGAAATTAATCAGGTTTTTGTGCTTCCTTATGGTTTTGAAGTAGGGAATGATCAGAGCATTTGCTTCAAAAGCCTACCCCTGAGCTAAACTAAAAGCATCATGTAGATATACCTCCATCACTTCGAGATACTCCTTTAACTCTAGGAATTCAAATGTGAATGGCCAACAGCAGCGGATGCCCTGTGCACAAATGTTGCACTGGTGCATCTAATATTCACTTCCTGATGGTACAGTACAGGATTGATCCCTGTGTGTACCTTCACAGAATCCCAGAATGGGTGAGGTCGGAAGGGACCTCTGGAGATCATCTAGTCCAACCCCCCTGCCAAGCAGGGTCACCCAGAGCACGTTGCACAGGATCATGTCCAGGCGGGTTTTGAATATCTCCAGAGAAGGAGACTCCACAGCCTCTCCGGGCAGCCTGTTCCAGTGCTCTGTCACCCTCACAGGAAAGACATGTTTTCTCATATTCAGCCGGAACTTCCTGTGCTTCAGTTTGTGCCCATTGCCTCTCGTCCTGTCACTGGGCACCACTGAAAAGAGTCCAGCCCTAATCTCTTGACACCCTCCCTTTAGATATTTGTACACATTGGTAAGATCCCCTCTCAGCCTTCTCTTCTCCAAGCTAAACAGGCCCAGCTCTCTCAGCCTCTCCTCGTAGGAGAGATGCTCCAGTCCCCTCATCATCTTCATAGCCCTCCACTGGACCCGCTCCAGGAGCTCCATGTCCCTCTTGTACTGGGGAGCCCAGAACTGGACCCAGTGCTCCAGGTGTGGCCTCCCCAGGGCTGAGCAGAGGGGGAGGATCACCTCCCTCGCCCTACTGGCAACGCTCCTCCTAATACACCCCAGGATACCATTGGCCTTCTTGGCCACAAGGGCACAGAGCTGGCTCATGGTTAACCTGCTGTCCACCAGGACTCCTAGGTCCTTCTCCGCAGGGCTGCTTTCCAGCAGGTCAGCTCCCAGCCTGTACTGGTGCATGGGGTTATTTCTCCCTAGGTGCAGGACCCTGCACTTGCCTTTGTTGAACTTATTAAGGTTGTTCACTACTACTATAAAGACTCGAGCAAAGGATGTCTGTATTTTTTCTGCAAATCCTCTAATACTCAGAAATCCATGAATTAAAGATTTGTTTACAGAAAAGCCATAAGGGATTCTGTCGCCTGCCTGCTCTACTCCATGACGAAGCCTGGGTGAACACAGCTCACAATTAAATCCCTTACTGACTACAGAAGCAGGGCTCATTTCAACACTGACGTACAGCTCACAGGGTAAGTGCCCGAACAGATGTCTGCCAATGTGCCAAATTCTCTGTGAGCACAACTACGCTCCAGCTTGCTAAGGACGGCTGGCACAGGCTGATCCAGATCTACCGTTGTGTACATAACACCACGAGTAAAATGGAAACGTACAGGAAAATAAGAGAGCATGAGATTTTTTTAAATACCCAGATTCTGCTGCTAGTATCATATGAGAAACTCACTGAAGAAAAGCAGTTAGGTTAACGCTTAATTCTAATTTAAAAAACAAGGAAAATGTTATTACACACTGCTATACTGAGAGTGCAAAATGGCAAGACTTGAGAACTTCTCATTTCTCCTAAGGACAAAAACAAAACAAAAAGCATGAAACACGGCTCCACTGCTCGTTCTCCAATAGGCCTAGATGCCCTGTTATGCCCACATCCAGCCCAAAAGGCGCCTGTAGACAGAGATGAAGTAAAACTGCAGGAACCTTCACCGGGCGGCTTTATACTACATGCATTTTCATGGCATCATAAGCATGTACCAGACAACCTGATCTGCTCAGAAAAGTCCCCACTGGATCAAGTCTTTTGTATTCCCCACTTTCCTGGGCATAACAGAGGGTCCTAGGATAAAAAAAAAAATCCCCGACTCATGAGATGTACAAAGCCTTTTCCTTCTGGGATACTGGCAGAAACTTGGCAAAAGCCAGCCTGGCTCACCTCCTGGTCGGCTGGTGCATAGCTATGTGCGGCAGCACGCTGCAGTTCCCAGTGTCAGCCCCTCGTCCATAAACCACCCTGTACGCTGGGTAAGAATAACCTTCGTTAGGGTGGATGACCATTTCAATATGCAGACCTATTAAATGTCTGGTACAGCCTGTCTTAAACTTACTTTGACAAATAAAGGGAAAACGCAGGTGCAGATTACACTCGACCTGAAGCAGCTACTCCCAACTTTGAAATCTTCCTTACTCTCACTAAGGCTCTATATTGGTATAATTATCTTGATACAAAAAAAAAACCAACTGTTTTGCAGAAACAGCAGCTTCTACCTCTTACAGGTATGAAGCTATATTAGTATTAAAGCAGAAATTGTAACAGAGCTGTCATTGCCCCTTGCCTTTCAAAAACTGTCGGTCTAACATCTCTTTACAATAACAATCCACCAGAGCATTTTTAAGGCTATTACGTAGCACTATACAGCTTTAACCATTCTGAGAGCAAACAAATACCTTCCGCTGCTATGGAGAAATGCCACTAATTGAAAAGGGAGCTTAGAGACAGCTCTGTAAATAACCAGCTACAGGCAAGTAATATACTTCAAATTGATTTTTTTTTTTAAAGACTTTTAAAAGCAGACACACCACCACCATTACAAAAAATACATACAAACTACTGATCCTTAACAGAAGGAAGTTGCATAAAGTGTAACTAATTATAGGAAACGATTAATTTATTTTAGATCTGACATGATAGCCTCTCTTATCAAGAGGATGTGTTGTTTATTTATGAAGCCAAGAAAAACATCATACCTTGTCATTAGTCTAAAGCTCATGAAAAATTATACCATTTTCTGAATATTTCTCTTGCTTGCTGTCATGATAAATTTTGCTAAGACTACATAATGACATCCTCCTGCCACTCAGATAGATGAGTTTAACAAAGGGAATATTCAACATAACGTTGCTTTGAAAACCCTGTGATAAGCTATTTGCTAACTACTCAAGTAATTTACAATTTAAATTAGATTAGCACTGCTGACAACAGACATCTTTGGAAGATATTTGTGAAATGACCACAGATTTGATAACAGGAAAAGAGCAGAAAGGCTGCATGGCCTATGTACAAATGAGTCTGTACAGCCTCAGCACAAATCTAGTAAGAACAAGATAATTTATTTGGGATCATTATACATTTCCATGTTGGATTTCTGTTATGCAGTCAGCAAGATGGGAAATATTCCACTCCAGCTGACTCTACATAATGGCAGGAGAAAAATAGAATATGGCTCCCAGTAATCTCTGATTTGCAAAGTGAGAACATCTTTCAGATACTAAGCTCAGAGAATATTCATGCTACTTCTGGCACCTAACTTAGAGCCTCTTTGAAGCCTAAATAATCAGCAGAGCTTCCAAAATGCAACTGAGAAGACCTCTGTTAGGAATCTCTGTGTTGACACATAGATTAGTCCCAGTTTAGTCACTCACATTTAGAAAGTGAGTGTGTGCCCACTGCACAGTGTGAGTGTCATTCTGACAGCTCTCTACTTGGGAGAGGCAGTACTTTCTGTCTGGCACAAAGAATTCATGTTTGAAAGAACAGACAATCTGTGATGGAGAAACCCTACAATCATTTCAGTCCCTCCTTATTGTCAGCAAAGGAACAGGAAGAGAATACTTCCAGGATGTCATTTATTGGCCACAGCATACATGTATACTAAGATTGATCCCACCCAATGTGATCTTAGAAAGCTCATCTCCTTGGTCCCAAACATGGCCATGGACATCCTGACCACTCTCTGGAAAGATCAATCCCTTCTTGTAACTAGAGTGAGATGGAGGACTAGTTTCCTGAATTGAATGCTTGAAGTTCGGCAGTGTATATTTTCATTTCTATAAAATAAGAATGGCAATCTTTTTGTGGACTATTTTAGGAAGGAAAAACACAACATGAATGTCATATGCTAAATGGACCTACTTGCACCAATATATATATACATACACATGCAGAAGTGGATTTATACATGCACTGTTTGCCTATACAAACATGTACATTCACACAAAAGGCTGTAAATTTGCCTTGCTAAATATTCGTTCCTGTTCAGCATGCACATACCGTGGTTTTGCTATTTTCTAAATACAATTATTTTAATGAGGGGGGAGAAAAGGGAAGGTTGAGAAGCAGTAGAAAGAGTTGCCTGTTTTGTTACAGCAGTGCAAATACTCAAATAACTGGTGACTGTAATCAGTTTATTGAACATGGTGGTCCATAAATTTCAACGTGACTGCACTCAAACAGAAGACATTCGAAGCTGCGGCAAACATAAATGGAAAACTTGATCCAGCTACAAAGGCAAACTGCAGGACTGGATGTGCAACAAATGGGTCCCAACGCCTCCACACTAAATGCACATAACAAATTGTGTCTGAAGCAAGCTTTCAGAAAACAGACAAATCCTACCTGATACGGTCTCACTTTATGGTGAATTTCTTGAATTCCAACCTCTCTTGTCCTCACATCACGACACTTGGAAAAGAAAGGGAGAGAAAAATTACATGGGAGAAATACATTAGGCTCTGAAACACAGAGATTTCCAGCCAACCATTGGGTTCAAAACTAAGCCGAAATAGAATGAAGCTGCAAGGTTCGAAGCCTACATGGGTAGGCTTCAAAATAGAAATGCTCACCAGTCCATCCCTGATATACCTTGGAAAGAGGTCTTTGTGCTAAATGGGAAGACATGCTGGTAAAAATCAATTCACTAAGCAACCATTATGGCTCTTGAGGAAATGTACCCTTTGATTCACAAACAGCAGGGTCTGGAAGGAAAGTCAGCATACATAAAAGAAGAACGGAGAAAGACTTTGGCATAATCCATTTTTACCCTACGCTGGAAAGATCTAACATTGGCAAAATCTACACTAAGGCATTAGAGTCCTTAAATAGTCAGTTTATGAATGTCAGCAACCCTTTTCTTGCTTTTAAACAATCTCACAAGAACTGTTGCAGAAGTCCTACCCAAGTATCAGAAAGTAAAGCTAACACTGACCTGGCCTCCACAGAGCATCGCTGAGGCTTGGGACCAGGAGAAAGGAGATAACAAAGACAGCCAAAAGAAACCTTCCCTCCTTTAGGAATCAGACAGAGGAGGAGACAAAGCTCCAAGCTCAGTGCTTAAGAGATGGGTTATAGCTCGCATAAGCTTTTGTGCTTCTCAGCAAAACCAATGAAAGTTGAGTTATTTGGCACCCATTCACGTTAGTGAACAGTTGTGATAGTATTATCACTCCTACTGCAGAGACTAAATGCATTCACATCTTAGCGGGTTTATTTTCAAGTCCAATGCAAAGGTTAATATAACTTTTGTCAGCCAAGTGCAGCACCAACACTTTTACCCAAAGCAGCTGAGTTTCCAATGCTCATTTCATTCCACCAGCGCTGCTGTATTTGGAGGGAAGGAAGACAGCCTTCACCAACGGGCTGTAATTGCTCTATCAGCAACAACGCCTCCTTGTCCATATATTTCCAAAAGCCAGACTTTTAGACAGGAAAAGAATGTGTGAAAATCCAATTCACACAGCAACTCAGAAGATCCACAACCAGCACAGCTCTATCTCATGCCCTGTCCTCTTCTGAATCCTTTTAAATATTATTATCAATGTAAAATAACAATCTCCCAAACAGCAGAAAAAATTGTTGTTTTTTTCTGTTTGTTTGCTTGTTTGTTGTTATAGTGGGCTATGCTAAAACTGGGATTCACTGTAGCACCAGGATTCTAGAGCAAACTCTTCTCTCTTTTACAATTTTTTGACTACACAAACAGCACAGTAAAAGGCAGAGCAATAGCCACTCTTTACTAAGAACCCCAGACATGAGAAAGGACAATGTATTCTTGGATGATGGTTTAAAATTCTGTGTCCCGATCTAATGTTCTCATGTCTCTAGCTGCAGTCAGTGGCTGGCAATCACGAAGGCCAGCATCCTGTGCCTCCAACAAGGCTGCTCAGGAATAATTTCCTTCCAGCAGTCACAGAACCAGTTGTGGTGTTGGCACAACCGATTCCCATCCCTCATACAAACTCCTCACCAAGACATTTCCCAAAGATGGGATAAGCCAGAACTGCCACAGCTGGCTGATCTTTACTATTGAGCCTACATATATATGATTCCTGAAAGTTCCTTCCTCATCTTGGCCTTCTCTCTTTTTCCAAGCTAAGAGAAAAAAGGACAAAGCGTATTTATAGTTTTCTAATCTGACACAAGAAAATCACAACAGTACCTTATATTTTAAGCTATATTACAGCAGACTGCCTGGTTCCTCATTCCACCAGCTGCAGTGTTTCTGCCTCACTAAATTAAAATCTATAATCATCCGCACAGCAGCAATTTTTTTTTTTTTTACAGATTTGGTTCTTCTAACAGCGATGACTGCCAGCTTGACAAGCCCTTTAATGGTTCAGCTCAGTTACTGGGCTCAGCCCTGACTGCCATCAGTCAGATATCCCTGCTTCTCCAGCTGGTCTTGATCAGGTTCAGATCAAGTGATGTGGTTTTAGTATCAAACCCAGGGAAGAGTTCACTACTAGCCCTAAAGAGCTCAATTGAAAAGGCTTAGCTGCAGCATGCAGGTTGTCCCCCCTGCCTGGTTTTGAAGTGAAAAGTCAGCAGGAGGGATGGAAGCTTTTGTGGCCAGCAAAGCTGACTGCCAAATCCTGGCTTGCTACTGAAGAGAGACTGGAAGGAATGATTTAAGGAGAAAGTCCATGGCATCAGCTTAGCAGAGATTAAGTTGGTAGAGAATGCCCAGCTGGAAGGAAGACAGTTTATTTGCTGATCTTTTGCACTGCAACTGCAAGATCCAAGTGAGATGGCAAAGGCAGTATGGAGCTACAAGTAGCCTAGAGAACAATCCATGTTAAACACCAACAATACAGTTCAGCAGCATAAGTTTATGTGGGGCTACAGGTACACAATACACAGCAGAGGAGCTGAAGCCTTTATTATTGCTTCTTCGGTAACCCTGGTATATAAGCAAAGAGATTAAAGGCTAGCTTGTGTACATCTGCAAAAGCTCTAACTACTGTATTGCCTCAAACCATTCCTTTACGTTTTTTTTTCCTAAACCCTCTCCACCCCACCCTTGTGCCCCAATTAGAATAAAACAAAATCTAACTCATCCAGAAGCACACACAGCCACACATCTGGATTTGGCTTTCATGTCCCTCCTAGTAAACCAAGGCTCTCACTATAGTCTAGGTTGCCTCATTCTGGCCTCTTTCCCATCCCACCGGATGCAGCAATGCCTCTTTAAGGAAAGGTGAGCTGGAAGGAGGGAGAACTAAATCACAATACAGATGCATGGAACAGTTGTGGTGAGGATCTGCCTCTGCACCTGGACACCAAAGCAACTAAAGCCCTTTGGAACAGTCTGAAGGAGCACAGGGTTTGTGTGATGTTTTGTCTACGGAGCTGGGTGTCCCGAGAAAGGCAGAACTCAGGCGTAACTTCACTGGAGGCTACAGGATCTGCAAACTGTGCCTAACAACTGGGTTTCATAAGGAGGTTCAAATAGCAAGCAGTGTCAGAGCAGACCATGTGGGGCACTGTGAATGCTGACTGCCACAGCGACCGCCTGAGGAAAATCACAGCTGGGTACGCATACCTGCCTCTGACTTCAAATATAAATGCATTTCCTCCCTCCTCTCCTTCTCTCCACCCCTGCTCATATTTTTATTTGACCTTAGACATATCAAGAATATCAAGTCTCATTTGTCTGAGCTGAAATCTCTCTTTGAAGATTTGTCTGGCCTCAGACTAAGAGCTTTTCTTCCAATTGTTAGTCAAGTAAGTGCATGCGTGGGAAAGAGAAAGGAAGGAGAATTTCTAATCGCTTAAATTAAAAATAAACTCTCCTGCATTCTCTCTGGTTTAAAAGGTTTCATTCTGTTAAAAACTCGAATATCACAAACTAGTTACCAAGTACCTTCAGGGACGGGAGCAAGTTCTAGACTAAAAACCAACAAAATATGTCAAACAAAACCAGCCTTTTTTTTTTTTTTTAAAGATCTTTGCTGATCATTTTAGTTCAGCAGTGAAACTGGCTCCTGTTGTGTCTTCTGGTCATTACTTTCTTCTCAGAAATGATCTGCTACTTTGTGTGAAGTTATCAAGCAGCTCTGCCTCAATACCAGCTGACAAATATTTTACCTGTGTCCCAAGATCTTTCATCCTGGCCAAGGCAAGCTCTCTCAGGTTCCCATGCTCCACTCCAGAGCTCACTAGTGGCATTGGGATATCTCTGCGTATAAAAGGAGAAACAAAAACCTCAAACAACTGCATTAGCAGACAATAAACCATAAACTACCATTATGGTCACCTAGGCCAAGATTCCAAATAGCTGACCACAGAACTTACCTGAATTACCTTTGTTTCAAGTATTTGGCTGAACAAGAAATAACACAGGCAAAAATCAACTAAAAGCAGGAGGAAAATGAAGGGAAAAAGCTATAGAGTTCATTTTAGTAAAAAGACTGATGACAAAAGTAGGCTTTTACAACCCTGAGAAATAGGCTATAATTTTGCTCTCAGTTCTTCACTTGGAAAACTGAAAAAAGGATCATCCAGCCTAGCCCGTGCCTAGTCTAGGACTCCACGTCAGATGTTCTTCATGGTATCTGCTGCTGGAGACCAACACTTCGGAACTAGAGCGTGTCTTTCTGCTGTGTCTGAGGTGAATGCCTGTCAGGGAAAACTCATCAGAATTACAACATTTTTATGTTGGGAAGCTTGCTGCTTAAAAGGGAGAAAGTTTTGTTTAGCTAATGATTTTCAGCAAAGCCCATCCAGAAAATCTAGGGGGTCTTTCTGTGGGAATGTAAACCAGTGAGTCTGCAAATGGCAAGAGTCCCTCTTTCGGCTCTCCAAGGGAGGTACTAAAATGAAATTTGACAGGAAGACCAGATTTGGCCTCTCCACTGTCTTCCACAGCAGTTTGTCCCACTAGACATTAGGAAAGCAGGATACCATCCCTAGGGAAAGGAGGATTTACTCATCCAGATCAAGCTGAAAAAGAAGCATGATGATTAGCGGGACATCCCAACCACACACCCCTTCTATCTAATGCAGTATTCCACAGCAATTCCACAGCTTCACCTCCCTCCTCCCGCTCAAACTCCACCCTGGCACTTCTGGTAACACACCACCCAAGTGTACTACTGTATAATTCGAAACTCCTCAGATCCTCTACAGAGGGCTAAACAAGGGCTATACAAGTGTGAAAGACACTCAGTACGTTGTACAACAGGCTGGTGTTAATATGTGGCTCATATACGTTCTTTGGTGAGTATTCCTCCTTTTTCTTTGTCTATGCAAGCATTCAAAAGAGTAAAGAACAAAGTATCACAAAAACGTGCAGAGAATGGGATGGTTCAGGGAATTGCTAATGTAATTAGCTTAATCCATCTTGGTTCCATAGCGATTGAAAGTCATCACCATCTAGCAGCTGTCTGATGACCTCTCTAAAATGTATTAATTGATCTATTCAGTTCCTTGGGGACTTGCATTCACATCATGGCCACCATTAACAATTACTGGGTTTGGCAGTAGCCGTATAAAATAGAAAGGTCTTCAAGGGTCCTAAAGACTTGATCCTTGTGCCGATTTAGCCTTACAGAAGTCTGAGACAATGGCAAGGGGGCAAGAAAAGGAGTTTTCTTTTACTGTAAAGAACGAAAACAAGTGCTTCAGACTGCAGCGTTCTCCTCCCATTTCAGCATCACACACCAGCTTCAGTACAACTTTCTCCTGCATAAAGCTGTGCCCGGGGGCCTTGTGTTTTACTTCCCCACCCTGTTTTCCTTGATATTCTTTCTATAGAAGCCAAAAGATCCATGAAAAATTCCTCGCCTCTTACCCTCGTATGCCAAACAGTTGAGGCAAAATACAATTAGCTAGCCAGTTCATTTATTCGGTGGATTTCTTTGAGTAAATACGACGCTGTAGAGCCAACATAACATACTTCAAAGAGCTTCAATTAGAGGAAATGAGCACTTCACATGGTGACTAAAGGACACACTAGAGGAGAACAGCATTTTCATCAGGGCATGTTAGATCTACAGTGATAATCTAACTAAAATGCCTTTCTTCTAATTATGGAACAATTCCAAAAATCAGACTGTATGTATTTCTCCTAGAGGGACGTAGATATAACACCCTGACATCTTCCAGTACTAAGTCTTTAGCTAAATCCAGAGTCAGCTATGAAATAGTAAATAATCTACTGTAAATAAGTGAAAGATTACAAGATACAGTAACTGGAGCCTCTCATCTCCTTAGTAGGGAACAAACTAAATTAAAATATGAATGTGAAAAATAAGCTTTTCAAGAAAAAGAAAGCAAGAAATAGCTTTTCTAGCTGCACTTCATCATTGGCGAAGTATTTAAATAAATACCCTGTGTGCATCACTAGTGTACACCTTAATGGCCTACTTTGAGCTGCCACCAGACAGCATCGTACTAGTGATTTCAGGAGCTGTTAAAATGCTAAACAAATTGAGGGATATGGGAGATTAAATCCTGACCTTACTAAAGTTCATTTGCAATTTGCCAGAAGCTTCAACGGGGCCTATTTCATCTTCTATCTTTCAAATATTTTACATCACTTAGGACACTTGTGAGCCAGTTGATTGAAGCACACAGCGGAAGCCAAAAAACCTTTTTTCTACTCTCAGCCATGACTTGCTATAGGATCTCAGTTAAGTATTTTATTTCTTCATATCTGCACGTCCCCACCAGTCCAGCGAAAATAACATTCACATAAAACACTGAGATCCGCAACAGGAAACGTCTCAAGGTGTGCGGCACCACTGCTGTCGTTTCACACCTCCTCACACACCAAAGCACTTAGGTGCTAATCAGGTTCACAAACATCCAGGACAAATACAGTAATAAGCATCTCCAGAGTTCCAAAGTAACCACAAGGAATTATTCCCCTCCAACCAGCCATCAGAATCTTAAAAAAAAAAATAATAATAATAATAATAATAAAAAAAAATAACGTAAAAAACATATTAAAAAAAAAAAAACATACTTAACCTGTTTTCCTGAAACAGAAAGACTTCTACAGTGTTTTGTCAGGGACACCTCTCCTGTGCTCTCCCAAGTCATTAAAATGATTATTTTGAACATGTGACACTACAAAACTATCAGTCCCTTATGTTTCCTGAAAACCTGGTACCAGGGACCAGAGATCTCAGATAGTGGTCCTAGTAAGGAAGCGGACAGATAGCTCAGCCTTTTTCTGATGGTGTTTGGTCCCAAACCCAAATGCACGTATCACAGAGCCAGTCAGCGTGCAGTGAGCTCAGGACAAGCTGCCTTCCAGTGCACAAGCTGAAACTGGCAGGCTGGTAGAAATAGAGCCTGAAATGCAAGATGTGAAGGAGGGAGGACCTGTGGAAGCAGACAGGAGGGAGATGGAAAGGGAAGGTTGCAGGGGGCTGCAATGGGGAGCTGGAAACAGTTGCTATCCTCAGTGAAGCAGTGTTGGGAACAGGCCACGAACGCTTCAGAAATCTGGTTTGTTCATTATTCTGCTGCAGAGTCACACAATGACCCTGAAAGCAATTTAGATCAAAGTAATAGCTTTTGGACTTTGCACTGGAGGTGTAAAAATCTGTAATCACCAAGAACAAGTTTCAGATAACATTGAGCCAGTCAGCAAGAAAACAGCTATTCCACTGGAACATAATAACTGACAACTGGATGACAGCTGGACGGAGGCTGCTGCTGTCGACAGAAGAAACCCGTCAACAAGCTCTGGGAAACCAGCACACCAAGCAAACACTTTTCCAGGCCCATGTTTTTCAGGAGGAGACCTGCTAAGGCTGCAGACTCCTGCATTCCTCTAAGAATAAAGCCATTTGTTTCAGATACAACCTAGGGTAATAGCATCGTGAACAAACAGGCCACTATGTCTATACTGGAATCCATCAGGAAGAGGGACGTAGGTGTGCAGAGAGAAAAGACAGGAGTTTCGCTTTTAATAATGCTTCTACAAACGATGTGAAATGCCTGTGGGAATACCAAGTAGATATTTCCTGTAAGACGTGCTTTGCCTTCTTCATCAGCATCACATCCTTCTTCTCAGAGCACAGCTACAGCCACCAGTTTCTCACAGTAGCAGAGATCTGCAGAAAGGATCTCCTGGTCACTGAATCCGAGTCCTAGTTACTACAGACTGCTGGATCATGATCACATTCATCAGCCTAAACAAGCTTTACCATATTCATATTCATTCTTCTCCTCCTTTTTGGTAATTTTGCAAAGCTACTCTAGAATCTTATTCCTTTAGCTGACAGAAAATACCCAGCTTCCTGTGTCGCTTTATGCAAGGCTATTTCCTATTTTGTTCTGTGCCCAAATCAATTTTCCCATTTCTTAAAGGTTATTTTCCTTTTCTCAGAGATTTGCAGAGATTTTCTGTCCAGCTCTATCCTTCAAACAAAAGACTGATGCTCCTCTGCACATACTTCCACAGTTCATTTTCTTGAAGATGGGGATTATTCCAGATAACGCCTTACCAAAGTCTGTCTGCATTAATACCTCTGTCTCTAAAAAGTTATCTTGGGAAAAAAAAATGCTTTTCACAGCTGCATTCACCAGTGGCTTATTTATATTGCAGACTGAGACACTAGAAACTTTTCCTCCTCTGCTATTTTCACATGGTGATCTCCCAGTCTGCAGCACAACTCCCTCAGAGTTTGACCTCAGACTTCTCTGAACCGCATCTCACCCCGCTGCTATCACTCAGCTTCACCACCACCAGATCCTGCTCGTGCACCCTCTCTTTCAGTGATGCTTCCCAGCTCTGCACCATCCACTAGGTCTCCTCAGTGACCTATTACTTCTTGTGTTATTGTAAATAAATACAATTTTGAGCAAGACTGGTTTTTAAATGGATTTTTGAGAAACTCCACTATTAAGCGAGAGTCCATACTTTGTCAAGGCTACCCAACTTCCTTCTCTGCCTCATTTCTCCACTTATCCCTGCTGCAAAATACATTTCTGAAAGGGCACAAAAATCAAGTGCACACAGAAGTCCAGCCAGGTGAGGTCTAAAGCACAAGGCTTTCTCATTCTGCACACTCTCAGAGAGCTAGGCACTGGCACTGTTTCTGGCTCACGTAGCTGGAAGCCAACCGAGTAGTGCCTGCACATGCAAAAATAGGCAAGTGTGCTATAGCCTCCCTTCCTAATATCAGACACGTAGGAGATAACAGAAGAAAAATAATCCAAGAAGGACCTCACACTGAAAACACAGTGCTAGGGCAAGTATTACCTATTGCCCTGGGAAGTGAGGTTTCTGAATGGAAATAACAGCGCTACCATAATACATTTATGAAAACCCTGCAATGCCCACAGGGAAAGACAGGAAGTCTTTATAGCCAAAAAAAATAAAAGAAATGCCTCGTAGCTCCTGTAATAAATATAGGAAACTTCGCCCACAGCCAAGAGGCAATTATCCATCACTATCATTAGAGTACTACGTGTGCCACATCCTATGCTCTTGTCTGACTGGCAGTGAAAACGAGGCCTCCAGAAATCTTGAAGTTTATGGGTGCATTAGAGAGGCAGTTCAATTTAAATAGCTTCTCATTCTACTTGGCCTTTCCCATTCTGAATAGATAGGAAGCAGTTTAAAAATCTTTAGTGCATTAACGATTACGACTGAAAAATAGTATCAGGCTGAGTCAGATCTTGCTGTAATTAAAGGAAAAAATCCCTCCAAGTGCAATAAATCAATACACAAAGCCCACCACAGAAAATTACCTCTGAACACGGTAAACACGAGTCCATGGTGGGACAAGAGCCAGGATTCTGGCCACCAGATCAACAAGAGTGCTAGGAGGGTAGCTCTTGTATCTTCCAGTCTTCCAGAGCTCGTACAGACCAGTGCCACGGATCACTAGCGTTGGATAGAGCTTCATGCCGTCTGGGCGAAAAGCAGGATTCTCAAAAAACTCCTGCAAAAGTGGAACAAAAATGTGAGTCAGAGAGAAACAAACTAGATTTCCTGGGGCTTCAGTGCCCCAACAAAACTAATTTCAAGACAGGTTCTGTAAAACACAATTGTAAGTGTGACTTAAGAATGACTAGCTTACACTGAATTTCCAGTATTTATCAGTTTACAACATTTTTAGAAATAAAAATATATTATAGATTTAAAGAGAAAGCCATTGAAGAAAAAAATCCCCATGACAATGCTACGAATCAAATCTGTGCATTACTGCTACCTTTCAGCACGAATTCAATAGATATTGCTCCATTTATTGTAACAGACTCTGCTCAGAATTAGAACAATAGAAATGAGCATACTTATCTTCAATCTCAGCAGACCACATTTAGAGATTAATCAATGTGTCTGGGACACATCATTTGAATAGCAATGAAGAAAAAAAGATTTATTCTACAATGATGTTCTGCACAATCCTGGAGAATGGGAGGACACACTATCTCCAGCTAACTTCCATGACTAAATCCCAGTATAGAGCTGCAAACGGAACAACACTAGCTCGCACTACACAATCACAGATTTTTTTCTTTGCAGATTAAATTTCAGTAATGACAATTAAAATCATTTACAAAAATAATAGCAATATTAAAAAAAAATAATAAATAAAAAACATGCAAGGCACCCTGAACCAAACAACCATTAAACTGACTTAAGTGACGGTATGGTCCTCCTCCTAACTGCATCTACAGGCCAGACATAATATTGGATTAGACTACTGCACACTTGAAATCTACAGCTTGATCCCTCTCCAGCATAGTGTTCTTATCGTAATAAAAAAAAAAAATCAAGTTTATTAAGCTGAGTTAATGGCTGGCTATTGCGGTCCCACCAGTTGCTGTGCTAGCTTTGGTGCTCACCAGCACTTTGCTTTAGTGCTTCAATACATCCTCATGGCCCAGCCCCACTCAGAGACTTTGCCAGGTTTCCTGGCGCTGCTGTGTTAAACCAGCTCCTGGAGTGCTCCAGCAAGCCCTGACGCTAGAATAAAGTGCCATGAGCAGCCTGCTGGGAGCAGGACCTCCCTGTCCCGGCAGCACTGAGCGGCTCCGCGCTGCACAAAACCGTACTTTAACATGATTAAAAAAAACAAACAAACAAAAAAAAACAGCAAATGGTTTGCTGCCAGCTTAAGCACACCGACATGGATCTGCATGGGCTTGAATGCATGCTAGGTCCAGCACAAGGATGGGAGGGAGCGAGCAAGGCGAGAGGAACGGCAGGACGACGTCAGCCAGCGGTTAGCCCGGGCCGCTTCAGGCAGGCTCCCTGCCGAAGCCCGCTGGCCAGCTCCAGCAGCCCCTGCCCCGCACGCCCACACCGCTCCTCCTGCTGTGCGGCCACACAGCAAAACGGGTCGGAGCGAATCCAGCTGAAAAAAGAAAGTGGTCGAAAACCATTCCCAGGCAGACTGCCCTTCTGAGCCGTTTGTATACATCCAAACGGAGAGACCGGCACAACCGAGGAACCGGCCTGAGACACAGAACAAGATATGGACCACGGATCAGATCCGCACTGCTGCTGCAAAACTAAGCAACTGTCAAATCCTGCCCTTCTCCTCAAAGGGTATCCAAGACACAAGACCACCAACCACCCCACAGGGACAAGATACCCTGCGTGTGTCCCACTAAGCTGTGCTATTTGCGAAGTGAATGGTTTAAAAAGAAACAAGCCAAGCACAGACAGAAACAGATGACTGGACCCCAGCATCACAGCGCTCACTCTGGAGTGTGTGTGGATATAAAAGAGTAAAAAGGCTGGTCTCCTCCTTCTCCCAGGTCTGCTTATGCACTCTGTATAACACTCCTGTTCATCACGAATCTCATATCACCACCAGGAGATGAAAAACACACTCATCTTGCCAGCTTCGTGAAATCACCATCATCATCGCCATCATCATCATCATCACCACCTCTGAGGCTAGGACACAAATGAGTTACTTGGAGGCACTCTGGGCTGGCTTGTGCTCCCCAGGCAGCAGCTGCGATGGCTCCCTGCCCTGCCCACACCTCCTGCCAGCTCCGATTCCTGCAGCCCCTTGGCCAGGATGACTCACCTCACTGATGTGGGAGAACGCAACATATTTTGGGGAGAGAGCTTTTGTTTCGGCGTTGGACAGGGCTGCAGAGCAGCCTATTGAGCACCAGAGGTGAAGTGTCGGAAACAGGATCTGCCCCCGTGTGACGGCAGCGGGCTATGATGTCTGCTTAATGCACCTCCTGGAAGCGTGCATCCTCCCCCTTTGCCCCAGGGGTTCAGTCAGACTTTGCAGGTAAATACCGTCCTCCTGGCGGCTGTCAGTGCGGTGCCCTTGGCCAAACACTCTTAGCACTTCTTTTGTGCTGGCCCCGGCATGCATCTGACCCTCAAGATGCAAAGAGGGGAAAAAAAATAAAAATAAAAATCACCAGGCTCACTTTCAAACCAGCCAGCCGAAGCAGGTGTTATCCGAAGTCATACGGCATATGAGGCAGTGCGGGGTCAGAAAATAATTTGGACTAGTGTTGTCCTGGAACAACCCAAAAGGACAGACTTCCAACTTCTGTGGGTGGTCAGAGGTGCTCTAATAATAATAATAAACTCTAATAATAATAAAAGAAAGCAACTGTGAAAGAAGGAATAAGACAATCTTGCAGGAAGTGGCTGTTCTAATGAGAGGAGTTATATGGCCAAGTAGCACTGAAGAAGAGAAGGACATTATGGTAAGAAAGCAATGATGCTTCCACAATGAGATACAGAAAGGTAAATAAGCCACTCCAGCAAGGAAGAAGGCTTCCAGTTGGGCAATGTATTAATATTCGCAACAATACTGAGCTGAATGCAAAAGCATCTATGATTCACCAGTCAGAATATTTAAAACATTCACTGATTTACATTGCAGATTAAAGGCAAACACATCAACACAGCGCTAAGGTTAAAAACATCCAGCAGTCAAAGGCAAGGTCAAAAGTTAAGGTTTCTAATCACATCATGAATTTTGCCACTTCCTACATACTGCATATTTCATGTCAATATATAAAGCTAGCTGATAATTCTACTTCATATTTCAGTAACACTGGCATTAAAAAAGCAAGTGTTCCATATTTACTTCTTAAACAATTTCTCAGAATATTTCTCAAGTTTCATTAATAATTATTTTTGAAATAATTTCAAAAATACAACAAAGCAGTGTCTCCTTTCTTCCTGGACCCCCTTTTTTCAGTGGTAAACTTTAAATAGCTTCTGTAAATCCCAATATTTAAGGGCTTAACCTTTTCCCATTTGTAGACAGTTTTGATTAAGTCTCTCATGAAACAAAAGGAACTATAAAATGCCAACACGTTCGAAGCTTTAGTAGTAACTGTAGCCTTTTCTTTTTTAATTAGACACCTTAAAAGGTGTCTTCAACTGATAAAAATGTTCAGAACAGCTTACTACCAAAACAAATTAAATCCTTTGAACAGCATTTGTTCCAGAGACCACCATCCAAAGCACCTCTGGAGGCAACAGGAGGCTTTCCATCAGGTCTAGCATGCACTCCAAGACTTCAATCCACATCTGCTAATGCACTGTGATGCAAGAAGTTAAAGAAGACCTGGAGAGAAAGGATCCTTACGTATTTCCAGTCTTTTTGAATCACTTGAGGATGCAGTGTAGTGCTTTCACATACATGAATATTCCAAATGGAAACACATACAACTTCAAAGCTACTAAAGCAATTTTCTTTGAACTTCCAGTTTTCTCCCCTCTAGCTAAAGATTGTAGTCCAAGTAGCACTTAACACTTCTTGTATAATAAAGATGGGTGCTAGTGTAAAAATTTAAATATGTGTATACAGATGATGGACAGGATGTGAGGGATTGTTGTGGTGGTTTAATAATAATAAATATATCAGACCAGCCAAAGCTTTTAAATGATCTGGAGGTTCATAAACATGGACATTTTTATACCCTAAAATAACGTGTCATAACCTTGCCCAATTTATGTGATATTAGAGAAAAGTTGAGTACTCTTTCACAACAAATAATACACTGAGTAACCAGAGAATCCTGGAATTCACAATTTTTCTTTGCTTCACCTGAGCTCCATTAAACATACTTTACTTGTAGGAACAGCTGCTCTGTGAATTACGAACAATGAATCTTAATAAGATCCCATCAGCACACATTCAGTCTACAAGGTTATACAAGTTAGCTGCTAACATGTTTTATGAGAATAGTAATTGATTTTACTAGCATATGCCTTTGTTGTAGAAGTTCCCTGTTATTAAAGCTAATGGCATCTGTAGGATCCATTCATCCACCACCTCATAAACTCACTGCCACTATGAATAATCAGGGTCCGATGGGTGTAAAGTTAGTCATTTAGATGCCAAGAAGCCACTGATTTTTCCATCAATGCAGATTTATCAAAGTGCATGATGGAATCCTTTTGTTCAACTCCCATCAATTGCTTTGAGTCTTAAAAATTGCATGACATTGTAATTGTTGTCCAACAAAACAGACATTAGTTAAAAATCAAGTCAACGTTAACACTAATGTGAACCAAAAAAAAGCTCAGAATATGAAATGGAATCTGGAGATGAAGTCCTGAGCTCAAATATTTCACTTCCATATGTGTTTGCAGCAACCTTTTTGAATTATAAATCTGTCTGTCAACCATCTATCTGTTCACAGTTGCAACAGAAAGGTCAAATGATTTGGAATCATAGTGAGACTACACGGTGGTTTGGTCCCATTTTCAAGTTTGGTCATAGCACACATCAGACAATATTATAAGATTTCATCTTTCCATTTTAATCTGATTTGACTGACCACTCTAAGTACAGAAAAAATTAAAAATGTGTTCTGAAGAGACCCAAAAGCTGCAGTTCTTCCCCTCCAAAAAGAGAATGTTTTTTTATTGGATTCCATTTCATCATCTTACCAAACAGAGATTCGGTTGCCATCTTTAATCTTCCTGCTCTCAAGATGTTCAACAGTTGTAGGAGATATCAGTTACAGGACAAGTGAAGCATTTTATGTTAAGCGTTTTATAAAAATGTCAGGTTTTGTTGAAAATGAAGGTCACCAAAACCTAGTTTTTAATGACTGTCCACTAGAAATCAGCTGCCTCTCAACCCAATTCCATAAACATACTTGAATTGGTTCCTTTACTATAGTCCCTGCATTAAACAGATGATTAAATTCATGTCCAACTGCATTAAAATGAACATTATCTTAACTTTCCATATCACAGCATTCCTTATCTCCATCAGCTGTATTATTTGTAACTATTAATAGTGGTAACACTTGAAAGCTACTGCGTTGAGTGACACTTCCAACTCTACAGGGAATGAACAATCACTTAGTAGTTTAATTATATGCATTAATAGAAGCTTGTGGCTCAAAAATGTGGCTCCATTTTAACTTGAAATTTGCATTTTTCCCCCTCTTTCTTGTAAATGCTAGTCTAATTAAAACATAATGATAGCATCTGCATTCACTGATACTTACAATGGCCTACTGACCGAGAAGTAGAGACCGAGTAATGCCTTTTTACTGCATTTTGGTACAGCCTGCGATTATATACATTGTCAACTACCAGTTGTCACCTGGGAAGCAGGGAAATGCAATGCCAACAGCAAGCCCAGACACAGTCATTTTAAAGTCACTTAACATCTGTATCTGTCAATTGTGTGACCTTGGTCTTCCTATTAAGAAGTAACCAGGAAATAATGAGATGCTACTTTGTAGCTACTCTGAACACCATCTTTTTGCAGACTGACTCCTGATAAATTAGACATTTTCAGATACAGTTCACTACTCAGCAAAAGAATGGTGAAAAATATCATAATTACTGTGATGCATTTTACAAAATGCATGTGTGCTATACACTGTGATCACAGAATCACAGAATATCCTGAGTTGGAAAGGACCCAAAAGTATCATATCATAGAATCATAGAATGGTTTGGGTTGGAAGGGACCTTAAATATCATCTACTTCCAATCCCCCTGCCATGGACAGGGACACCTTCCACTAGAGGATCATCGAGTCCAACTCCTGGCTCCACACAACACCCCCTCAAAAAATCAAACCCTGTGTCTGAGAGCGTTGTCCAAAGGCTCCTTGAACCCCGGCAGGCTCGGTGCTGTGATCCCTTCCCTGGGCAGCCTGTGCCAGTGCCCGACCACCCTCCCAATGAACAACCTCTTCCTAACACCCAGCCTGACCCTCCCCTGTCACAGCTCCATGCCGTTCCCTCGGGTCCTGTCGCTGTCACCAGAGAGCAGAGCTCAGCGCCTGCCCCTCCGCTCCCCTCATGAGGAAGCTGCAGGCCGCCATGAGGCCTCCCCTCCGTCTCCTCTTCTCTGGGCTGAACAAACCAAGCGACCTCAGCCGCTCCTCATATGTCTTGCCCTCTAGACCCTTTACCATCTTTGTAGCTCTCCTTTGGACACCTTCTCATAGTTTTATGTCCTTCTTGTCTTGTGGCACCCAAAACTGCACACAGTGCTCGAGGTGAGGCCGCACCAGCGCAGAGCAGAGCGGGACAGTCACTTCCCTCGACCGGCCAGCAGTGCCGTGCCTGGGCCAGAGGCACCCCTGGGTGCCTCCCACCTCAACCATTCCCTAATTCTGTACATACCTTCCACGCAAAACCAGCCGAGCCCATGTGAACATAAACACAATGCAAAACAGTCAGTGACAATAAAGCAGATCAGCCCACTACGAAAGGGAAAAGCAAACTCTCTAGTATTTCACCTTTGGCAAGCTGGAGCTTGTTCTGCTGACTGTGCACATCCACTCTTCAAGGTATCTTTAACTGGCATCTATTTTAAATACACATAATTAAAATACAATTGAAATATTTCTGTAATATAACCTTGGGAATTTCCAAAGTTGCCTTGCATTTATAATAAAGATGGTATGCTGAAATCACTCGTGCCAAATATAACATTATTTCTGAGGCCTGTGAGGTAGAGGAGGCCTGTATTACTCATCCTCAAAGAGAGGGGACTTCCTGTCCACTCAAACAGTTTTTTGGGGAAGCGACTCTACGCTGCAATTAGTAAATCCTGCTGCTGCATCAGTGATGTCTGATGCAAACACACTACAACATGGCAACATTTTAATTAGGCTCCTCTGAAACGCATATGTTACAATGTATATGATATCATGAGTCTTTACTAAATTGATTCAAAGGCAGGCTTAAAGCAGAGAGAGATCAAGTCACTTCTGCTTTACGTCTGCACTCATGACAAAATCTCCTATAGAGATTTTCTGTAAGTTTCTAAACAGATGATCCCAACTTCCAGCTCTGCGGAGGGTAGCTGTAAAGCATTCTGCAATCAAGGGAGCAAAGACCATTTCCCAGTTGATTGTTATAATTTTCCTGTCTATTGACAGCTATGTAATAAAATCCTTTCAGTTCCTGATATATTCAAGCTGTCAAATTTCACCATAGTGTATATAAAATATGATTTTGGAAACTACTAAGCCAAGAAAACAGTGCCATAAAACCTTACATTTCTGCCACAAAAGGGTCAGTTCTGTGACTGTGATTAACACAGTTTTTTAGCCCATCTGCCTGCAAATTTCTTCAACAAGAGTATACATTAATGTGCAGAAAAACATCACGTCAGGGCACACTGTAGCACAACAGTGTACAGTGGGTGGAGCAGAAAAGTTTGTTTCATATTCATTTCACCAGTCTTTAAATTCCTAAAGGTACAGGCTCACAATACTAAAGAAGTTTATCAGTAGCACATCGCAGAGGACCCTGGTGTCTCATATTGAACTATGACAACAGCTCAAATTAACAAGAACATACTTTTTGGTTGCCACTTAACAGAACAATCTATATACTTACTTCAGGTTGTTCTATAATACCTCATTTGTAGCCTTTGAGTGCCAAATAAGATAACTGGATTGGCCTACTATGTCCAGAGAAAACATTGTAAAGGACCTTGTAATCCACCCCTCAAGGTGCAGAAAGCTGTTATTCCTCCACCCTTCCCCAGTAGCCTCCAAAACATGAAGTCCACAGGCCAAAGGGAACTCTTCCCAAAGTGTCTAACACAAGCTAATCCTCGTAATATTCAGCTTCAGTAAACACAAACAAAACACTCTTAGAGTGCAACACAACAATTATAGTGGAGGTGAACTAATTTACAGGAGCATTTAGTCCATAGATGAGATGTTGTCTTCAGTGAGTTATTTACCAACACTATGCACCTCAGTTTCATAAATACCTTAATTCTACACATGGCATAGGAAATTGCTGCTGCTGCATGAAGAGGGAACATGCCTACCTGCAATCCCATATTCTTTGTATCCCTGGCTGTTCAGATCTACAGGTTGCCTCCTGTCTAACACTGTTGGACAGTTGCTGTCTGCAAGGAGATCCTAGTCTATGACAGTCCCAAGCACCACTACAATACAACTCAATAATAAGAGAGACATTTAACATTTGGGAGACGCCTTGGGCATCAGCAGCATGACCTTGGAGCATGGTTTTGACTCCTGAACACAGCATCTATGCGAACACCAGACAAGTCTCTCCAGATTGTGCTCACTGCACCGAGCAGTCCCATCTGCTCCGTCCTGCAGGTGCTCCAAGTGACCCTCCATTTATTACGCAGTTTTGGAGAAACCCATGAGAATACCTCAATCAATTTGCTGTGAAGTTTCACCTTCACTTTTACCAAGCACAGGACTCTGGCCTTTACAATTCTGGGAGGGTCAGCTTTCCCCTAGGGCTAAGTACAGGAAATACAGCATTTTTCATTGTCTTAAGTTAATACACAAGTTTTGCAACACAGATCACTTTAAAGGATGTCTTCTACCCTAGAAATCATTGAGACCAGCAACTCTATAACTTTTTTGATAATCTAATCCTCCTTCATCAGACCTCTCCTTTCCATAACGAGCATCAATACAACCACACGCTCTCTCCCACCCGACTCAGCCCTGCAAAAGCTTCTCTCAGTTATTATGTTCACAGCAAAACCACTATGCTTTTCTATTATGCTTTAAAGAAAAAAAAAAACAAGTCCTTGAGGATTTAATTTGGACATCATGGTTTACCACCCTGATAGTAAACATACAGTTGCTGCTGCTGAGTTGTGCTAAAATACATATTTTACTGAATGACGCTGTTTGCCTAAATGCCTGGCAAATTTGCACTCTATCCAAGACGCATCCTTTTATTCTCGTACTCCTTTTCCATTTGGCTTTATGTTCCCAGACATATGCTCATTATTGACTTCAGCAGCAAGGGGCCTTAGTGAAAGAAGCCCAGAAAACAACTTCAGAATGCTGGCTTGAAAACCACCACTTGAATAGATAGAGCAACTGCATGAGCCTACGCAACCCACAGTTGTCTGGGGATTGTCAAGTGCCAAAATGATCTTTTAGTTTGGGTAGAAAAAGGGCCTCAACTGTACCTTTCTATTTATCAGAAGCTTTTTCTGAATGGGAAACTATTTTAAAGATAGCGATGGTTATTATCATAACTTTTATGGCTGGAGGAAATTGCGTGTGTGGACAAAATACTAATTCAGAAAAACAAAGGAAGCAATCCAAGACCCATAATAAATGCAGTTTTTCCACACAGCCTTGCAATTTATCATGTTCATACTAAAACGTACAGCAACATGTATTGTTTCTGTGCAGTACAATGCAATGCAGCTAAGATCACGCTGCCACTGAAATCCTCACCCTCTGCATTTTCCGGTTTAAGTTGTGACACCCTACCCATGTTATGCATGGATCCCCAAATGATGCAGAAGAGAAGGGACCAGTTTTGCCTGTACTATTCAACTGATTCAGGTCTTCTGCTCCCCCACATCATCACACAGAGGGTTGCAGCTTTAACTTTTACTTTTTTCTTACGTTGCACATATCCAAAGAGAGAAATTTGATGTGCTTTATAGGAAACCTACCCAGAGCTGCTGCAAACACACCCACTGAGCAAATAAAAGTTATTTCCACACAGACACTGGAGAGGGAGAGAAGCTTTGTGCACACAATTTGACCATCTGCAGAAGTGGGCACACATTGGGCCTTTATCTAGATATTTTATCCACAGAAATATGAGTGCAATTATCTGTGAAAATAGTTTCTAAAAATAGCCTGTTCCTTACTACCATGATTCCCATTAACATAAAAATTACCATGGCGTTGGCCATAGTTCATGAAACTATAATTGTTTCTGAACTGAAGAGCTTTTTAGCTCTAGCATTTAGTAAAACTCCAAGAGAAGCTCTAGTAACCGTTTCAGAAGGACTGATCATTAAACACTGCCTAATCTGTTTCTATAAATGTGCCCATGAAAAAAATAGAAGATTTTTTCAGAGGTAATGCTGGCTACCTGCCAATAATAGTGTTTCAATGAGACATTTAGTAGGAATTGAATGGAAAATCATTTACCCCACTAAACATTTCAGAGACATATTTAAAAACACAGATAATTGTCTTCCCAAAAGAGTACAAAAATCAATGGAGATCAGCAGTTTAAGCATCTTTTATTACATTTATTAAAAGCTCCTGATAGTGCTGTAATATATTATCTTCATTATGAATTTCAACTCCTTAATAAAAATGAGAGCCCTCAGGAAAACAATCTCCTTATTTACAGCTAAAGGTGATACAACAGTATTTAAAGTTTTACAACATCAAATACATTAGTGAGAAAGAACAGTCATATTACCCATTGCCTTACTTGACCGCTATTTTTCTCTCTGATGTTCACACAACAAAATAAGGCTGTAGCCCTCTGCTTAACTTAAGCTTGGATGCATCAGGCATTTCACTAAAACTAGTCTATTTCTGATAAATGCTTATTTAGCAATTCCTTCAGGAAAAAAAATACAGCCTAACATGACTGTAAGAAAAGGAATTTTTTACCAGACTAAAATAATTCAGTGATGGTGTTTTATTTAAAGGCCCTAAGAATGGCTCTAAGGAATTGAACCAAATCTCTTCAGTCTGATAATTGTCTCCAGCACAGACCAGTAAATGGTCCTGCATATGCTTTTACCATCATCTTTTTATTTATATGAGACTTTAGATGGATATAATGAAGCCAGAAAACCTCCCTACGGATCTCCTCAAGGAAAAAGAGCTTCTTAGCGCTGAGGGCCTATCTTACGTTTCTGGGCAGCATCCCCTAACTTTGTGCATGCCTTCAGAGTTGGAGGGTTCTGACAGTGACTTGCTATGACTCTTCCCCTGACCCTTCCCACACTTGAAATGTCTCATCTTCTGGCCCTCCTCCCTGTTTCTCTTCCTTTTTTCTGTTCCCCCAATTTATTTCATCTACACAGGGTCTTTGAAGTCATTTGAGATGGGCTTACAGCCACCCCTCCCAAAGGACCAAGATGAACCACAACAGTAAACCATGCTTAGGCAAAGTTCATTAAAAAAAAACAAAAGCAAACACAGCAATACCTTCTCCATTAATAAATGTTACTAGCTTAGTAGTGTTTATACTAGAACAGATACAGTTTATTGATGATACTATTGCCACTCAGTGACTCTGCAGAAACAGAATGAGGAATTAGCGACAGCGTCCTGGGAATTCTTTAGCCTCCTAAAGTTTTTGCTTAAATCCTAAGTTCTGCTTGGTAGCCCTGTTGGCAAGTGTGATTCATGAATCCTCCCAACCATTTACCCCTAGAGTCACCTCATCCCTCTCGTGCTACAACAGCAAAGCAGAGTGTTTATCGCGTTCCACAGAATGAGGTGTCTGCTCTGGTAACAATTCCATTATTCCCGCTGAGCCCTTGATTTATTCTAGCTATTATTCTAATTATTTTCTCCGACCACCTGCTACGTGAGGCACTGCAAAGCAGTCTTATCTGTTATGCCTGCATTTGCCAACAACAAGCAGCAGAATGCATGTGTGTGCGTGTGCACACTACCTGACACGAGGACACGGGTGGTGGGAGGAAGCAGAGCATGCTCCCTCCTACAGCGTTTTCCTGTATTTGGAACGGGGTGAAAAGACCTGAAGTAGAAAGGAAATCCTCTGAGGCTATAAAAAGCATCCATAGTAATGGGAAAAAAGGGACATACTGTTAAAAACAGTAACCGAAGTAATCTTCACAGTGAAGGCAGACAGAAAGCCAGCCACCTGCCGCCCACTGTAAGAGAGAATATATATATATAATGAACGGTGTATCTAATATATTGACTCCTATCAATAAATTACAGTTTTGAATAATTATTAATACACTTTCCAGCTGTACGGTTGCTACACACACGCACAAAACTTTGAAAACCTAGATATGCTTGCAAAGGAGTAACCGATGGGCATCCTACAGCTGCTGGATGGAAGTAGCAGGTAACACTTCAAAATCAATAGGTCATGAGGGACAGAAGCAATGTTACTCTTGAAACCATAATTACCTATTCAATTTGAAGAAGCACCCAGTATTTTTAGTACGCAGTCAGCACAATCAGCAAGTTATTATCCTCCCAGGAGAAACCTTTACACTTAATATATCAACCGGTAATGGAGGCAGTGTTTAGACCTCCTTCTAAAGTCATCTTGGCTCCTTTTTGTCCTACCCTACCCTGGTCTAAAAAGCACATGACCAGAAAGGAGGTTAGTATCACAGCAATTAAATTTATTTTCTCTAAACTAATTTAGAACTACCACAAAAGCAAAAATCTATAAGGATCCTTGGTAAGGTGCAGGTGTCTTTGTCCCAAAAAAGTTAGAGGCATCTCATAGCACGATATATATTTTTGTGAACTAGGAGAATAAAGAATCACAAACTGCGTAAAAGAGCACTACTCCTACTCGTGAACAGCTTGGTACTGTTGCAAGAACGCAACAGATGCTCTCCACTTGGTTCCTCTCTTTGTTCTCACATTATTTTTATGCAATAGAAGTGTCTAAATATTTACCAGCATGGACTAACATTTATACAGCACAAGATATAAGTTGTTCTTAACAACTCATGATATAAAATTTTGGGTAGGAAACAGAGAATGTACTATCTAGCTGAATCCCCAGGAAAGAAGGAATTACTATCTGCTGTATACTTCTATTATGTTTGCCAGTGCAGGGCTGCAGAAAAACAAAACAAAACAAACGGCTGTTTTTACGCTCCCTTCTCTCTCATTTAAGACAAAGGATCTTTTAAAAATAAATTATAAAGCATTTAAGATAGGATGAGAAAGGCTGAGGAGAAAGTAAAATGGAAAGGATGTCTTTTGTTTATCACTCCATCTTGAAACATGTCACAGTGATCCACAACCTCTCCACTCCCATTCCCTGCAGCTCCATCTTCTGAAAGACACAGCGATCACTTAGCTGGGCATCAGCCTTGCAGCTGCCTCTTTCGCACAGGTCTTCCTTCAAGCACCGTCCGGTCTCGGATCACAGTGCAGACCCTGTGCACCTCTTTAACACATGCATTTTGATTCCTTTTCCTCTCCTTTCCCAGACTTTCCTCTCTTTAAAACAACACAGCTACAATTCTTCTCCATGTTGCTGTGACCCATCACCTCTTCCCCAGCAGCCTGCCTCTCCAAGTCCTATTTCTCCTCCTCACTCTGCAGCATTCACATTACTTCTTGAGGGCTTCATCCTCCACACTGATTACTCATCCTCCAGCTCCTCATCTCTACGCTCACTGGCATCCAATCTTAATTTGATCTGAGAGTCCCACTTCAAATATCTGAACTCATTAACGAGGCTGTCACTTGAGCTGGTCACCCCAGCACCCTCTCTGTATTCTTGAATCCCCCTCTTAAGCTATCACCTGGTTTTCTTTTCCCACTGCTTTGCATTTCTCTTTCCTGACCCTCCAACCAGCCTTTTTGCAGATTCCAGCCCTTCACACCAAAGTTCTCATCTGGTCTTACCCCCTCCTTTTCTAAGAACAATGATTTCTTAATTCCATTCAGGCCTCATTCTCATCTATTCAGTCTTCCTGTCCTGCCCTATCACAACATGCAAATTCCTTCCTGCCATGTTCCAGAGCTGGCACACCATCACAACTGATGTCTTCCCAGCTCCTAAAGCTGAGAGACTTCTCTTGCAAAGGTATTCTAGACAAGTTGACCTTCTCTACTCTGCTTTCTCCTCTCGGTGTTCTATGCTAAACTCTATTTTCCCAGCTTTCTTTTAATCCGTCCCTCACAATTCCAGCCTTTTTACCACATTCTTGTCCCCTCTTCCTGAGGACTTTGCCTTCTGCACCTTCTATTTCTGCAACAACTGTCATTAATAAATGGACAAGATACAGCATGGCATTACCCTTCCCCTGACAAGCAGGGGAGCCCCCTAGCCTGCACAAACTGGAGGCAGTTCAGCATCACTTGAAGTTATACCTTTTAAGCAGACTGCTGGAAGAGTACTTCCCAAAAGCTCCTGCACTGAAACAGCAACTCCAGATCCTACAGTGGGAAAGCCCTAGCCATTTATCATGGATAAGCAGCAAAGAATAATAATCATTAAATAAAATAATACTTTTTATAGAAGCTTGAAATTCTGCCTTAAATAATTCCTCCCTCTTCCATTTTACATCTTGCAAATACTTTAGATTACTGTGTCCTCTTTGCTGGGTCTTATCCAAGGTTAGCTCTTTAAATCTTTTAGTCGGTATTGCTATTCTTCCATCATAAATTCTCTCCAACCTAATACTACTTCAGTAATGACAGGCCCATAAAGAACCCAGAACTACAGCTGCAACTTCACTAGGTATTGAGTCAGGTTTTGTCATACCCTGCAGCACAAGTAATTATATGAAAACACAGCTAATTTGATGTCCACTGTTTCCCTCTATCTCCTCCAGCATTATAAGAAAATAATCCAGGAGCAACAGCGTCTGGGGCAGGAATTTTGAGTTAACTTTCAGCTGTGTCACTGACTTCATCCCTAGTTTTGTGTGCATCACCTAATCACTTTGCCCCAGCCTCTCACGTTGTCACATGAACATAATATTTACTAAGTACTATGACCTTCAGTTTATGACGTGCTTAAGGAATTCTACACAAAACCGCTTACAAAAAGTACCTACCACAGGTTTCAGAACTTCCTTCATGTGCTGTACAGCTGCATTCTGGATTGCTTCTTTCTAAACGTGTCTGTCTGCAGCATACCAAGAGAAAATATTGTTTTCTGCCTGTACTTCTAATCAATATATTCCACTGCATTGATAGTTTTTTAGTGCCAGAAAGCACCCAGTCTGACCTTGCACACAAATATACCTGTGATTCCTACATCATGACTGCAATTTCTGCACTATTTTAAAAAGACAAACTATTGGGACTTTAAAATAATGAGATTATGAAAAAAATATCTACCATATTATCAGGTAAGTGGTTAATTCCCTACAATGTTTACCATTTGCTCTTTATTTCTCATTTCAATTTCTCTAGAAATAAGTTTATATTTTCTTCCACATCATTGATAAAGCTATTGAATAGCACTGAGCCAAGAACAGAGATGCTATATAATACACCTATACACTCTACTTTGCAATTAATTACCTTCAGGATAGTATGCTTTTAACTTTGAAACATGTACTGTTCTAAAGCCAAGGAAAGAAAACCATCTTGGAAAAAAGTAAGAGCCCTAGTTAACATCAGAAGAGCTATATTCCACAGAGACCTGAGTGACTCAGTCTTTCATGAGGCAAGGATATAATTTTCTGGATGAAGTAGTTCAACAAATCTTTCTTACCCTCCACCTTCAAAAATGAATTTTAAATTGTTTGTCCTTAAGAAACAATTCTGGCCTGGATCATAACTAATAGCTGAGCTAAAAAAGAGAGGCAGAATTAGATGGAACAGCTGGAACAAACCAGAAACTCTTTGTTAACCTAAGCCATACTCACAACAAATTGGTCCGTGTCCCTTTCAAGCCCCATGTTTGGTAAATCAGGCATCATGTGTGCCACCACTTTAAAGCCAGCATCCTTGGCTAAGTGAAACGATTCGCACACAGCCTTCACGGTGTGACCTCTGGGAAGAGAGAAAAAGAGAGATTTAGAGCCCCAGACACCCAAGATAGGCAACACAGGTCACACAGAATAAGACACGTTTTGGTATGTATTTAATTCAGATTATTCTCCAGGAAACGAGCAGGGATGATTTTTACTACCAGTTTACCACCATTCAAGTCTTGAAACACAGCTGCTATTAAGGCAAACTAAGCTAGTGGCTAAAAGTAGTCAAGTTTGCTGCTTCGGTAGCAGATGAACCACCCAAAGACTACAGCTTTCTAAACCACAGCCTGAGAAACTTTCAAAAGCTGCTTAAATTCAGTTTGTACAGCAATGACAGAAGGAGATGCCACAGCACAAGCTAGGACACACTGCGCTGAAGACTATGTATAATCAAAATAAACTGTAACCAGAAACTAAAGCAACAGAAGAGGAAAAGGAGAAGGATGGTAGCTACATAAAACCAGCTAGTTAGAAAATCAACCTGCAACAGGCTTGCCCAACTCTCAAGTACTCCCTTTAGAGAAAAAGGAACTCTCCTCAGTTTCTGAGAGGTATTAAACCTCCGAGACACAGGCCGGACTGGGACTCTGGAAGGATTTCATGTTCCTCACTGCCATTAAACCACACTAACTCAGGCTTGCTCTGCAGGAGCTCAGAGAGTGGGAGCCTGCACAGCTGCAGGGGCAAAGGCTGAATCACACCTAACTCATCAGCCTCTAGCAAACCTCTCTCATGGTTCAGGAGCCTTCTTCTGCCTCCACAATAGCAATCACCATCATTACAAACTGCCCCAAGGAGGTCCCCATCACATGCGACCAGTCTTCCCATGAAGTCCTTGCTTTAGCTCTCGCCCAGCTGCGGGGGCAGCCTGGCTGACATTTCCAGACATTTCTGTCCCGTCAGCATCTGCCGCCTTCTTTCCCCTCCAATCCCCGTTTCCTTCCCATCACACTTGCCCACCAGTTCACCCTGTCTCTTGGAATTCCTTGCCAACAGATTAGCTCACCAGGTGGCTCTTCCTCTCCTCGACAGTCTTCTGGATGAAAAATGAATGCCATCTGGGCATCGCTACGAATGCATGCCTTCTGCCGAACCCTGATGTTAACCAAACCGAACAGCTACTTCCCTTGTTTTAAGGACCTTTTCCTTTCTCTCCACTGGTAGATTCTGCCTCTGTTAAATCCCTACCTGTAGCTTTACGACTATAGTTTTATTAATGATTTTTTTCAGAAGTATTATGGTGTTTTTCTGAGACTGTTCAAGGACAGTATTACTCAAGACCTTGAGTAGCCTGAGGGGAGTAAATGGGAGACTTGCTTCATAAATAAAAATTATTTTCTTATTAGAAGTGGAATCTGAGCTGCATCAATAACTTGATTATTTGATGCCTAGATCTGTTCTTGAATATTTTTCTGCCTCACAGCCACCCAAAGCACTCAAAAACCTCACTAATGACTTATGGAACATAATAGAAAGTAATTTCCAAACAGTTAGCCTAATTGGTTGTAATCTGACATTTTGCTACAAGCAAAATATTAAAAGTTTAAAGCAAAACACATCCCCCACAAAGCAGAAGAACAGAAGCAAAATGAGGTCATTTCTAAAGAAAAAGAAACTTGAATCACCCTCCTCTAAAAGTACATTCCAATTCATTGTTCAGAAATGTTGGAGTGGGGTATATGAACCAGCAGCGTGTTTTCTCTGCTGTGAGAGAGCCTGCAGCAAAGCCTTTTAGGAATTCTGCAAGCAGCTTTGAAAAATGTCAAAAACATTTGAAAATATAATTCTATACAGGATTATTTCTGAGTGAAATAGTCAGTAATATACTACTTCATTTTTCTTCTGATTCATCAGCAGGAAAGCAAGGGTTCATTAGCAAATTCACAAGCCAGAAGTGACATACAGCTTTGAATGATTTATGGCACCAGCTCTGATCTAACACACAAACCACAGGAAAACTGAAGATGACTGCAGTGACAGCTAAGTGGAGCTTTACAGTTCCGCCTCAGGATAGGACACCTTTTAAAAGGAACTTGTAAAAAAAGATTTTAAAAGCTGAAAAGAAATGATTTGTTAAATTTACAATGTGTCAGAAGTAACCATTAGTGAATACAACTAGCCTAAGAGTGAGATCTAGCTCAGGATGGATCTTTTCCTTTGGAAAGCTCTGACATCTAGAGGAGGAAAGTACCACCTATAAATGTTAGATGTCTACTGTTGGACTACTCAATAAATGGCTTTTCCTGCCTACTGAGTGTGGTAGCCTGACTATTTCATAGGAGTAACATCCTGCACTTCCATGCATAAGCAAAACTACAGCTAAATCCGCAGAAGAAACTCATTTTAGATTCTTTCTGTAAGCCCCTAAAAGAAAATGTCCAACGTTTTCAGTTTTGCACCACTGCCTTTAAGGTAGGTATTAACAAAAATGTGTTTTGCTTATTGAACCATACTCTTTCTGTCATTATGTATGATTACGGTTATTAAACATCTTTGGTAGGTGACTGGAATATACTATAAGAATGAAGGCAAGTTGTACAAGTGTCAGATGTGAAAAAATATTCCAGAGAAGAATCACTTCTTTCAAAATATCAACAGAATTATCAGAAAAAAATGTGAAATGCGATGAAAGAAAAAGATTAGCTTTCTCGCCTGTAAGGGATGGGATGAACAATCTATTGCACACTCTACTAGGTAGGACAACTTTGCTTTTGGCCACAGGTCCAAGATGACAAAGAATAAATCACAGGCTTCTTCTGAACGTATTTTGCCACCCCTAGAAATACTGTATACCTAGAATGACTGCGGTTAATCCATCAACAGGTGCTGTTTCTGGCTATGCCTCACCCTCTGTACCTGCTAGCGTCATCTCTCCTCTCCCATACTCAGCAGAATAAGGTATCTGATATAGAGAACAGGCTGTTGGCTGGGAAAGGACCTCGAATAGATTATAATGCATTGTATCTACTCAAGACTAAAGATTGTGTATTATGTAGGACAAGAACTACAAGCTCTCTCAAGGCACGTTTTCTACTTCACAATACTGCATTTATTTATGAAGCAACAACAAAAAAGAGAAACGTACAACACAGGAAAAGATTATGAGTTTAAAATAACATATCACAGGTGACTGTATTTTGTCAAGCCATGGTCTACACAATACCACAATGAATTCCATGAAGCCACTGCAGTTCATTACTTTTTCTTAACAGACATATGACCACACAAGCAAGGAAATGAGCTAAATGTTTCGATATTTGATCCTAAATGAGTGTTCAAATAAACGGGTCAAGACCTGCTGCTCCAAAGTCTTCCAGAAAGCATACAGTGAGCACTGAAAGTTTCTTCTCACCTGTTGGTGTCCCTGGCCACGTCCTCATACACGCTCTGTACTCCGATCTCCAGCCTCGTGCAGCCGTAGGACAACATGTCGCTTAAATGCCGCTTCAGGCAGTAATCTGGTCGGGTCTCTATTGTTATCCCAACGCATTTGGTCAGGCTTCGTTCTGAATACCTGCAACAAAATCATTCTCTATTAAAACTGTGAAGCTGTTGCTGGTGACCTGAGAAGTTTCCAACATCTTCCAGGTAAGAGTTTCTCACTCTCCACCAGAATTAAAATCCAGGTTAAAAACCTAAAGACCCCAGCAGCCAGGGTGCTGTCAACCTTATTCCAACACACGGATGAAACAATACACAAATACGCACGTCAGTAAAAGTCTGGGGTTTGCTTTGTACAAAAGAGAACTGGCTACGGCACAGCCTTGCAGGGCATTTTTCAGCAGTACTCGCTAGGCAGATGCCCGCAGCACAGACTGAGCCTGCAGTACTCGGCATCGCCCGCGCAAAAGGGAAAGTCAGAGCAGGCGACAGGAACTGGGTTTGGTTTTGGGGACAAACCAAAGACAGTCTGAGCACTCGCTGCCACTCGGTCACTGACGACCCCACAGGATCTCATGTTAATGGGAGTTTGGTATAATCAGAACATTTTTGTTTGATTCCCACAGCATACAGACAAACTGCAGGGATTAGGATAAGAGCCAGCCATGTTCTGAAAACATACAAGACAGTCCATGAAGAACTACACAAATATCTCCCTTTCTGAGCCAGTTGCACGCCCTCAGCTTCACTGAAGTCCAACACTGAAACAAAACTGATTGGTGGCCTTTTTCCCTCTCCACCCCCATTTATCACTGGATGTCTAACAGAAACTAATTGTTCTAGCTAGTGTAAAAATCCTCTACTGACTACAAATGGTAAGTTATTGACCTACGAGAGTGTAAAACAAAGGAAAAAGGAATCCAAAGCAGCCTTGAACCAAAGTTCACGACAGGAAACCATAAGTTAACACAACCTCCTACACCACCAGCAGAGATAATATTCATTTCCATGTAACAATCATTTCACTTGTCCCCCCCCCCAAAATAGTCGCCTCCCCTGCAGAATATGGTGGTTGTATAACAGAGGACTGCAGCACACGAAAGAAGATTTACAGCAAGAAGGAAACTTCCTCTTTTGAAGCCATTTGAAACTGCAGAGAGAATCTGGATAACTCCCAGACCGTGATGTGGGCAGGATTAACAGCTACTCTTCAGAAGAATATTGGTCTCTTTAAT
Source organism: Anseranas semipalmata (assembly GCA_013399115.1). Taxonomy (NCBI): domain Eukaryota; kingdom Metazoa; phylum Chordata; class Aves; order Anseriformes; family Anseranatidae; genus Anseranas; species Anseranas semipalmata. The sequence continues at coordinate 317,407 of VXAA01001729.1, read as the reverse complement.
GGTCCCCAATGATGAAGATCTCAGTATTCACATTAAATGTTGCTGAAAAGAGGACACCTTGAGTAAGAGGGAGATGTTATGCTGATACCTGACAGGATATTGCACACCAAAATCAGAAGGATGACTAACTTCAGTTCTTTATTAGGTATTTTATAAGGATTCAGCGCCTGATTTCTGGCTCTGGATGGCTGGAAACTTCTGAATCAAAATAAAGCTCCAGAGAGTCTATCTTTTAGCACAGCAGAGGTCCAATGTGGCCAAAAAAAAAAAAAAAAAAAAAAAAAAAAAGGTAGATTCAGACTCACAAGCAAAAATTTCATTTAAACTGATACAGCCTAAGATATTCGGGGGGTAGACTATAACGGCTGTCAAAATAAGCATCTTTAAAAAAAAGCATAAAACATTTCAGAGTTTGTGGCTCACTAATCTGACAGACTAACAGAACAATTGTTTATCATGCCAGGAAGAACACTGCCAATGTGCGATTCATTAACATCAGACTAAAAATATGCTCACTTTTAAAGACATTGTGTTTTGCAAGAATTAAAAAGAGAAGTTTTAGCTAAGGGAAAAAAAATAAGTCATCAGATAACTCATCCATCAAGCCGGAGGGGATGTACTTGTATTAAGCACCTGGAATCATGGCTAGAAATACAGAGGGGAGACAAAAGTAATTATATTTCCCCCCCTGGAGCAAATTTATGGCTGAGTTATAAAATGCTGAATCTAACGAACACCAACAGACCCCGAACTATAACATCTACTAAGGGCACCAACAGGATTTCAGTATGGTGCCATGGCTGGTAAAATTGTCTTGTCCACCTCGATGCTGTAAAGAGAAGTGTGTCTTAACTGTAACTGGAAAAGCAAAACAAAGACGAACCCAAAACTGATAAAAAAGATGGCGTTTCCAAGAAAAGTCCTGAACATCCTCAAATCACCATCCCCTAGGTGCAAACACTTCCAACGTGAGCCGCAAGCACTCCAGCTCTCCCAGCAGCCCCCCAGGGGACCCAGCAGCTTTCTTGTACTGGAGTGAAAGATGTTTATCAGGAGATGCCTTGAAAGGCAGAGCTGATCCTGGCCAAAACACGGCCTTTATGGTCAACGTCTCTGAGCTTTCACGGAGGAATTGTGGTGAACAGACACAGTGCAGTCCCATACTTCATTTTATTAACATAAAAGCTTGAATCGAGTGGTCTATACTTAATGAAGACTACAAATTTCCTTCAACTAACCAGAAAAGAGAAAGAAGCGTATGACCATCAACCATCCACAGAAAGCAGTTCTGGCAACACACTTTTATCATTTCCTGAATAGAGAAAAATAAATTTGACTTCTCTTCTCCCTTTTCTTGACTTTTGAACTTTAAACACTCATTTAGATATTCAACATTTTTTCCATTTGCAAAAAGAGCAGCCCTATTCCATTTGAGACTTGATACTAAAACTAAGGAAAGGCACAAATAAGATTACAAATTAAGAAACCAAACAGAGAGCACCAGAAGTGGACATAGATTAAAAGCTTTACTAGATTTAGGTAACCTGTGATTATATGGAAGTAGTAATCAAACAGTACCCATAAAAACTGCACCAATTATTACTATGCAGCACAAAGCTGCATTACACAACTAAGTTAATTTTTTCATTTTTTAAAAATAAATCTGCCAGTATTTAACATTTAGATTTACCATTTCCCTATACATGGCCAGTACCTCCACTGCTAGCCAGGCTTTTATAGAAAGGGCCAATGGCTAGCTATAAAAGATTGCTCAGAGGCCTGAAAAGGGCAGGAAATACTATTTAAAAGGTTATCTATTAAATATTGGATTGAGTTATCTATTGAATCTATTGAGGTTATCTATTAAATACTACATTGAGACAGAGACTGATTTTTTTTTAATCAGATTGGCAGTATTTCTTATTTCAAAACACAGTCAGGATCTGAGACAGATGTTTACCAGCCAACGGAGAAAAAGAAACGACAAGCTGATATATACTCAACAAACACTTTTTTTTAGTGGAGAAAGATTTTTTTTTTTTTAAAGTATATCTTTGAAATCTCATCCTGATTTGCAGATCTCAAGTCAGTTTTTTAAATTTTTATTATTAACCAGTGATTTATGTAACAATTTACAGTAGATTGGCTATTTCAAGACTGACTTTGCTTATCGCCTACTTTCATTGCCCAGGTTTCATCATAACTGCCCCCTGGAAACATGGCATTTCCCACATTTCCAGCAGGCTGGGCAGGCACGTTTTAGCCCTGGCAAATCTGTGCCGCATCCTCCTGGCCGAGCATGGAAACAGCTTGCACAAAGACATGCTCCACAACGCTCTCAGAGACCCAGGCAAGGCCAACCAGGCTGCAGCTCTCCTTCTCAGCCTCCCCAAGACAGACAGGACATTTACTGTTTTCCTGTCACTGGGGACCTCCGGGTTGTCACGACCTCTCCCAGCTGAGAGGCAAGAGCCTCACAAGGGCCTCAGCCAGCTGCCTCCCCCTCCGATGCAGCCCGTCCCCCTGCACACACTTGCACGTGCCCAATTTGCTGGTGATGCCTAAGGCAGCCCTCTATCACAGGTACCACCTCTCACCCCAAACTGCCACCTCGCAAGAGCAGATCTTGCAAATAAAGACTGAGGCACGTTGTCTTTGGTCCTTCTTTGCTGACAACAAAGCTATAGAAGTCCTTCTTGCTGCTCTACAGTCCCCTGGAGCTTCAGCTCCAGCTAAGCTTTCCTGATGTCCCTTCTGCCTGCTTGTATCCCTCCTGGGTATTCCATACCGCCTTTCACATTCTTTCACTCCTTTCTCCATGCTGGAGTTCCCTCGGGACTTCCCTGCTAAGCAGTTGGGCAAAGCTGGGACCTGCCATGCCTGCCTGGTTTCCTGCACAGCAGGACGCGCTGTCTTTGCGATTTGAGGAGGCTGTCCTTGAAGATCAGCAAAGCTCACCTGGGTTCCTTCACCCTTCAGGGCATCCTCCCACGGGATCCTGCCTGGAAAGGCTGAAGTTTGCTCTCCTGAATTCTGACATCTTTATTCTGCCACTCGTATCCCTCACGATCTCAAGCTCTACCATCCCACAGTCACTGCAGCCAAGACCACAGCCAGCTCTATGTGAGTAGCAGATCAGGACAGCACCTCTCCCAGTTGGCTCATACAGTGCCTATTTCAAAACATCACCATAACACATTCCAGAAATCTCCTAAATTAATTGTGCTACACCACATTGCCCTTCCAGAAGGCATCAGGGTGTCAGGCTAGATTGAAGGAGTTTTGTATATCGTTCATTAAGTGTATATGTTCTAATCCTTACATCATTTTTGCCTTTTCTCAGCACTATCTCCAGTTTTTAAGCATTCTTCTTGTTGCCTTTGATATCAAAAACAGCCACAGAACTTTGCAGACACACCAGTACTAAATCCAGATGGAATATGATTTGCCTATTCCTATCCAATTTTCCACTATTTATACAGTCAAGGGTAATTTGGCTGCTGAATCATACAGAAAGCACACGATAATGTGACTTAACTCCTAAATCTTTTCTAGATATTTCGCTGCTTCTCGGAATAGAATCCTGCACCATTCCTAGAAAAACAGCTTTACTTTTTCCCATAATAAAGTACCCAACTTGGTCGTATACAATGTACTATGGGATACAGATTTATCCCTTATTTGCCCATCTCCAATATTGATAGTATCTGCCAACCCTCAGAAATTACTATTTTAACACAAGTATTAAACATAAAGCCCGGAGGCAAAAACAACAGAATCCTATTAGAAACCATTCGGGTCAATGACAATAATTTTCTGCTATGCCTGTTTTGAAAATCAATGTAATAAGTGACATGTTGTTCTAGTCTCTTTTTTAATGTCAAAATATCTCACTGTACCAAGTCAAATCTCTTGGAGAAGGTTAAGTATGTTACACTTAACTTTTCCAAAAAACCCTGTGAGCTCACTAACAGGATACAGTAACTTATCATGATAATGGAAATGATGGATTTGCCTTTACTTAATCTTTAAAAATAACAGCCATCTAGCCACATATCCTGCAGGATCCTGCTAGCCAAGGCACATTAAGAGGGAACAGACGTATCCAACTAGGCAGACAGGCTGAAAACAGATATCTATAGCTCTGAAAAGAGTGACTTCAGGATACCTGGTCACAAGAGGTTAAGATGACCTTGATGATGACCCAGGCAAGCATAACTATTAACTGAACACCAAAAGACGTAAAACAGAGAAAGTCCTGAAAAATTATATGAAGCCAACAAGCTGAAAATTCCATCCATGATGGTCTTGTATAATATACCAGTCCACCAGGTTTGCAGGTTCATTCTGGTGTTAGTATTTATGATCGGGATTTCTTCCAGGCTCTGAGGGTGGAAATGGATTTTATCTTCTCAAGCAGCAACAAACATCTTACAGTATGTCTCCTCCTTCCATGGAACAGTCTTATTTGTTACCTGTAGTACAGCAATGCTGAGGAATCCCAAATAAGAATCGAAAATCTGTCATGCTCCAAGAACAATCAGAAATTAAAGTATATAGCACAAGATGACAGTGGGGCAATTTTAATAACAGACTAACCACAGAGGTTAATTATGCAAATAAAATAGATGCTAAGCCATACAAATGAAGCAAATGAGATACAAAGAAACCTGAAGATTAGCACAGGCATAGCTAGTATAAAGTCAGTTTTCTGCATGATTACAGAACTGTCTGAATCAAGATGAAGTACAGGAAAGACTATTAATTTTAATCATTAGAGAATAATTGAGTGAATTTGCAGAGAAAGCTGGTACATAAACCAGACCTTCAAATCAGAATCTGCCTCTTAAATAAGCAGGGATTTTAGATCAAAAAAGCACCTACCTCTGCACCAGACACAGCAGTTTGACATAGGGTTGCAGGTACTTTCTCATTTAGAGAAAACACAGATGGCACAGTCCTGGCATAAAACAACTCATTTAACAAAGCCTCTACTCTCTCTCATTTAAACTCTGGTCTAGAGACAAAAGTCTCATCAGCTAAGAGACCCAAACATCAAAGGATCAATTACTTACAATCCAGACTACAGCAGCATCCAAACTCCCTGGCTGGGATCAGTGGCAGGATGCCATACAATACAGGAAGACCTGCCTTGTCCCAGTAAGCTCAGAAAAGAAAAAAGCTGTAAGAATCAAGCAGTGGGTTAACCCAGTGTGTACCCAGCATGGTAATCACGTCTTCAAACCATTTATCTGCTTTACAAATTTCAACGTAGGAGACTACATGAAGAGAAGGTAAACACAGAGGAAAGGAGCAGAAAAAGGCACAAAAAGCAGCAGAAATGGTTCAAAGGCAGCACCAAAGAGAACCAATCACCAAGAGCAAGAAGTTTTTAGGCGTACCTGTCTATCTGGAAGGAAGAGAGGCATCTAGAACATCTCATCCAGCACAACAGTCCCCAGAAAGGTGCCTACAGAACATTCCAACATGACTTCTAAAGCCAAAGAAAACCTTCCTGAAGGTGGAGTAAATAATGATGTTGCTCATATTACTTGATCAGCACTGTTGCTAATGAATTACCCAGCAGCAGCAATTTCCACAAAATATGGTGCTCTGTACCCTTACACATCCCAACCAGCGGTCCCAGCACAGCTGGGAAGGGAAAAGCACTGCTGCTCATCTACCCTCAGCCTGCCCCAAGAAAAAAACAGTTGAAACCCTGCCTTAGGAGAGGTGCTCAGAGCCTCTGGAAAGAGGGAAGTGTTGGAGGGCTGGGCGGGAAACGAGGAATTTTAATCAGTGACCAAAGGAGTCCTCAGCAGAAGGCTCCTGGTCCTATGGCAGAGGCAAGTTTAATTTTGTGAGCAACAGTGGTTGTGAATGTCCAGCATCTCAAATAAGTCTAACTTCTTCCAAAAAAAAAAACCAAACAACTTCTTGTGTCCTTGAATATAAGGAGCATTGTCCCAAAAGGAACCCTAAAGTAGGTGTTCAAGACAGACAGTGATGCCTTTACGTATGGAATTATGACAAAAAAGTCACACCATGGGTTTTTGAAGACGAAACTGCTGATAACAGTGCACACAAGTGCCTTGTGCACCACATCCTCACCTATTAAATGGTCTCCTTCTGAATCCCTAATAGCTGTGCCTTATTACAATGCCACTCTCTGAAACACAGCTAGCAATAAGTAATTCAGCATCTACAATTTCCTGCCAGTAAACAGAACAGGTGGCATCTTACTCACCAGACATGTTTCAAAAGTTGCATTTTTGATGATTGCCCAAAGCAGGTATTTCAGAAAGCTCAAATGCCAGTTATTTGGCTTTACACAGCTCCCTTTTTATTACAACATTTCAGAGTTTTCTTTATCACCACTACCAGGAGTATGACAGACTGCTTTGGTTTCTTAACAGCATCAGTTCCCCAAGGTTCAGTTCTCAGATACTGAAAAACCTACAGTTACTTCAAATACAGTAATTTATTGAGTAAAATATAATTTCCCAATTTTGATAAAGTAACAGTATTTATACCTGCTAAAAGATAAGCAAGAACAAATCTTTTTTTCTCCCGAAACGCCACTAAAAGATAAGTCATACGTAAACATGCTCCCTCCTGCTGTGTAACCTGGTGTTAGAAATCCAGGATAGGATCTATGTTTAAAATAGCATCCATTCTGAAGCAAAGAACCTAGAACTCACTAGTTTTCTTTAGTTATTTATTTGTTTACCAAGTTGCAACCACAACGAATGGATCTGACATCAGAAATCCTCTGAAGGAAAAGCACAGCACGAGCAGGAGCAGCACAGTTATGTGAACGCACTTCAGGCTGAACCAAAATAAGGCTATTTGCACGGACTAATTAAACGCCTGGCTGTAACAAAGAGGAGGTAACGATATTGGCTATGGAGGGAAGGGCAGGGGGTTATTTGGTTTATTTTTATACCATTCACAGCCTTCACAGAGCACCATCGCGTGAAGGACCTCCGGGCAGGGAGGCTGGAGCGTGGCTGGAGGCTCCCCGCAGCTCACGACAGCCGGGACGGAGCCACGCACGAGAGCTGCTCTGCTCTTGTGGTGCTGGGCTCATACTCACACAATTATTTCGAAAGCCACTGCCTGTTCTCAGAGGGCACGTGAGCAGGGCCTGGAAGGTTTTTCTTAGCTCAGGAGGTAAAAAAGGACACGGAACAGGAAGCCCAGCAGGAGTGTCTAACATTGGCGGCTGATTTTGTAAGCTCCCATCCATCAAGTTTGAGGCAACAGCAATACAGATAATGTTTTTTTCAGCAACAAATTATTAGCAAGCTGTAACTGAAAATACCAGGATGAATAAACGTATGCTAGAGTGAAATATTTCAAACAAAAAAAAATTGCATATGCATGGCTCTACCCGGAGCCAAGCTGCAACCTCTGTTTTACCTCTCTCTGTCAAAGCTAAAGGTTTAGCAGAAAAAAAACACTGAAATAAGCCTTAAATGGGAAGGAGAGTGCTTATCTCCTCCTCCCTTATGCTAGCTCTTTGCCCTTCTCAAACCTGTCCCAGTGAGCAGAGCCAAATTACAGCCCTGGAGACTGAAGCCTTCATGTTTCTCCCAGAACACAAGGCGAGCTACCGCTTCCTCGCCCCACGGCCGAGGGAGACACGAGTCTCTGAACTGCCTTGGGTGGCAGCCGGCGTGCCGCTGACAAACTGACCCGGTCTGGAGGCGGAACAAGGGTCCTACCAGCTCCAGGAACACATGAACAGTCCCTTGGGCAAGTCCAGAGGTCTGTTTAGCCCAATACCCCATCCAACAACAGCCGGTTGCCAGTGCTCACATCGGAGCAGTACAAGCAGGGAAAGCTGCAGTGGTATTTTCTTACAGTACCCTTAGTTGCCAATTATTTCGTCTTCAGGGATGACTTCAGTAGTAGGTGTCTTTAGCACTTGGCAGCTCTCCACGTGTTTTTTTCCTACGAACACGTTTGGTCACTCCCCGCAGCCCACCTGTGTATTCCATGCAGAAGTGCCTCCTTCATCCTTAATTCCCATTTCGTCTGATGGCCCTAGTTCTCATGCTGTAGGAGGCGATCAACAGTCATGCCTTCTTTTCTCCACGCTGCTCAGGATTTTATAGATCCTCTGTTATATCACTCAAATATTTTTCCTCAGTTCTACAGTATCATTTTCCTTCCCCCCTCCCTAATTTTTAAAAAGAAGAACTGAACATAGTTCAAGCTGTGAAGACATTGCCTAATTATGCAGTAGCATAACAATATTTCCCATTTCGCTCTCTATTCCCTTCATTATAATTCCCCACACTGAGCTGGTCTTTTAACTAATACTGAGCATCAAGCCTGTGTTTCTCATGGTTACGTACTATAACTTTAAAATTTTGTTCCTGGGTGGCATTACCCAAATTGGAGCTCATTGTCCTGTAGTAAAATAAGGAGAACTCTCATACACATTGCTCTTCATCTACACTGACTTTCATCCGGCCCCTCACCACCCACCCACTCAGCATGGTGAAGGCCTTACACAATTCTGTGCTGGCAGCTCATTGCTACTGCTCCAAATAATCCAGCACTGCAGTAAATTGTGTCATCAACCTTTTTCAGATTATTTAAGCATACCTCTAACAGACTCAAGCACAGAGTCCTCTGGGGCACCACTAATGACTTCCCTCTGTTGTGAAATTGATCCCTACTCCCTCTCCCAACTCCTTTCAATCATTAATGCATGCAAGACCCTTAATCTTATCCCACAATTTTTAGGATACTTTGGTGAAAGACCTCACTTTTGGAAATCCAAGTAATTTCACATATTTATCAAATGTTTCAAAGACAACCACTGCAACCTAGAAGTTTCGTTGAAACAGTGGGCCACTTCAAGTAGCCAGAGGAAAGGAGTCCATCTGCCATAAGATGAAAACTTGCACAGGGAAAACAAGAACCTCTCTACTCAATCTACATAAGGAGAGAGGTGGTTTGCTTTTTTAGCAGCTGAAGACAACAAAAACTGTTATCCTAATAAAGACATTGAGGTCCAACACAACAGAATATTTACTGATAGTAAAACACAATTTTTTCCAAGATGTCAGAAAGAAGAAAATACGTAATTTGCTTGTAAAATGTCCACCTCCTGAGCCCATATTCAATCTATTAGATGAGGAGTGTACATACTTTCCTTCACTATGAGCCAGATACTTTAAATTTCAGACTAATACACGAATGCCAGTAAAAAAAAAAAATCCATCATATTTTATCATATCTACTCTTCGCTTCACCTCGAGTACTGTGTGCAGTTTTGGGTACCGCAGTGTAAGAAAGATATGGAACTGTTGAAAAGTGTCCAAAGGAGGGCTATAAAGATGGTGAAGGGCCTAGAGGGCAAGACATATGAGCAGTGGCTGAGGTCGCTTGGTTTGTTCAGCCCAGAGCAGAGGAGGCTGAGGGGAGGCCTCATGGNAGCCTGCTGGGGCTCAAGAAGCCTTTGGACAACGCTCTCAGACACGTGGTCTGATTTTGGGTTGCCCTTTAGGGATCTAGGAGTTGGACTCGATGATCCTTGTGGGTCCCTTCCAACTCAGGATATTCTATGATTCTATGATATATGTGGAAGATGCAACTACTCCAAGACACCATGCTGATCATTCCAGCTTGGATTTTCAGCAGCCAAGACAGAAAGTTCAATGAGCCATATGTAGATCAAACTACAGGTGGGTCACCTATGCACTCAACCAGCTATTCCAAAACTCCCATCCTTGCTCCCAGGATGCTAGCACAGACTTTATACCTCCTTTGATTACCACTAATAGCATTTGAAAATGACATCCAAAGAAAAGAAACCATGAACCCTGAAAGACTTATGATAGAACTACAAAAAGTAGCTATGGAAGAAGTGATTCAGATGACCAGAAGCTTGAAGGCATTAAGAAGATCTGGGCTCGCTACAGGGTAAGATTTCCTGTGCCAAACAGCAGCTCCTCCCCTATTTGAAGAAAAAAAAAAAAAGAAAATAGTTTACAAGTAATCACATACCTCTCCTTGCTACCAAAACCATGCAGTTATCTTCTGAAGTGGGAAAAACGCCCACACATGAGGGTCATCAACCCCAAACAGTGTTGTTTTCAAAACCACTTGCCAGTTTATGGTGCAGAAGAAAAGCTTGGAAAAAAATATATGCTCAGCACAATGCGAGAAAATTAGAGATACTTTAAGCTATGAAGTTTTAGAAAGAACCAAATGCATTTCTTAGTAACAATTTGGGAAATCTGCCCAGTAATGCAGGATAAACCCTAAATACAGAGTCCCACTCCTTGCTTTAAGCATCAATTCTGCGCAGCATGGTGGCCTTGACCCACTTAGTATTTCAAAGGGAGAAAAGCAGAAGGCACAGCTGTAGGCTGCATTTGGTTAATATTTCATTTTGGTCAATTCTGCCTTTCTGGTATCTTTCCACTAAGCAATATATAATCAAAAAAGAAGTGGCTTTTAGTCCCATTTTAACTGTCCCTTATGTGGACTCCAATACAATTTTATTTGACCTTTAGTTAAATTCCACCTCTACCAGGCAATCGATATCAGCTATTCCCACAGGACAGGTTTTACTCTACGTCCCTTTCTCTTTTCATCCAAGTGTACTGAAGTAGATAGCACATCCCAGGAGCAACAAATGATGTCAGAGCAGTGACACCGAACTCATCAGCCTACTACATGCAGCCAAACAAAGACTGTTAGAAAACCTGCACGAGGAGATGCCCAAGATTTGCCCTTGATTTCTCACATCTTTGCTGTGCAATTTAGTTCAGGGAAACTTGAAAGAACACAATTTAAATGCCTGTTACAAAATCAATATGAACAACAATCAAGTCATAATTATATAGACAGTTTACCACGGAATAGTCAATATATAGTTATAGACACAGGCTAAAAAGGGATTGGGGAGAAAAATGCTTAGGTCTAAAATTATGAAAGAAATGACGTGACAGTCTCTTTTATTAAATCTACACTGAAGTCAAAGCTTTTCTTGCTGCAGTTGATGAGAAAGACTGCACCAGGTGAGACTTATCTGTATTAAAAAAAAATCTAGTTCCAATTTCAGTTCTGATATTGACTCACTGTGGCCTAGGGAAAGTTGCATATTCTTAGTAACAACCACTTCCTTGCTGTTATTGAGGAAAATAACCACTTCTGCCACTGCGGTGCTGCATATAGTTCTAACAACTAAATGCCCTAACAGCTATTGTTGCATAAAGACAGTGTCCAGTAAAGACCTTGCTTTGTAGTTCCTGCATCTAACCTATTAAACGAAATTCATCTCGCCCCCATCTGACACTCCTATAAAAACACTTAGCTTCAGGAAGGAAAACAGCTTGATTGCTACTTTGAGGAAACAAAGAAATTGTATCAATAAAATTATAAGCAGAGCTAATAAAAAGCAGTCATCAGCCAAAACTGCCAGTGAAAAGCTATGGTTTAGATAATCTTGTTCTCTTGCCAAACTAACTCTCTCATACATAAAGCAGCAATATGATCTCTCCCAAAAAAGTGCTACAAAAAACATACACACATTTGTTTTCTCTGAGCTTGTAAAACCACACGTTCAGGAAGACGCTGCAATAGACTACAACTCTGGGTGCCATTTCCCAGGCTCCGTTTGTCATCTGTCATAGCTCCAACGCAGCGCGAGGTGCCAACAGCTACTGATCTTTTAATGAGTGATTGACCTCCTTGCCTTGGAAAGTAATTCAGCTTTTAGCTGCTGGTTTCCTACCACAGCTACTCCTCCCTGCAAAGGGCACACCTGGCTTGCACTGAGATAAATATGGCCGGGAGGAGACAGAATATAAAACAAGGAAAAAGGGTGTACCAGCAGAGATGAAGCTACTGAGTGACCACTTGTGTTGGACAAGTGGCTTGGGACAGGAGGAGATGAGGAAAAGAGAAGACCTAGGGAGGAGAAAGGGACCAGGAACCGCCACTAGAACAAGCAGGAGTATCTTGCAAAAAGCTATTCTGCATCAAAAACTGGTGCCAGCTCAAGGAGCCAGAAGCCAGAGATGAAGAAAACATCTGCCCAAGCCTACAACGGAGCCAAGAGTCTTGGTGCAGGATCCAGCTCATGGATGCAAACACCTACACTGAGCTGTGGCTCTCATCTCCTGTGGCAGTCTGCGGTCAACAGAGCACCGAGCGCAATGCTGATCCAGGGCGGGTGCCTGCTTCGCGATGGGCTGCATCTGGGCTAAGCCGACGACACGATGACACTTCCACTGGCTGTAAGGGGAGGTCAGGAGCGCAGCTCACACGGAAGCAGCTCAAGTGAGCTGTCCTAACCAACAAGCCAAACCCACATCTCACCTCAAAGCTGCTAGAGAAAAGAAGAATCTTATTTATATTGAAACAACAGGAGCCCTTCCCACTAATTGTAGAAATCCAACTTTAAACAACCCTGAGCAGCGCACAACCTATCTCTGAAGGCGAACCAGGCAAAGGGCAAAATACAACCCAGACAGAGGGTGGCCAAATTCAGGCTGCACAAACAACCCCAGCTCTGTCGGTTCCCAGATTTTCAATGCTTGCCTTTGCAAACTGATGGGCCACGAGGAGGCACAGAGTCCCAGAACACATTAGCTGCAGCACATTCCAGGAAGACGTATTTCAAAAGCAAACAGCCTGTGCTCTGCATAGTACCGCGTTCACAAAACAGGAAAACCACTTCTTGACACCTTTCCATAAAAGTATGAAAATTAAACCTGCCATTTTTTGCGTACATACTGCACAACCATTTTACTAGAAAATTACTTTTTTTTTTTTTTAAGTGAATTTAGAGCTGTTGAAAGGCAGTGGATCTCAGTTTACAATATCAATGAGGCAAGTACAGCACAGCTGAGGGAACTATAAATTGCAGCTCGCTATTTTACCACCACATTTTAATTTGGGCTGGAAAGAAAATCTCTGCCGAAAGGAGAAAAGGTAGTGCAGGTCGCGTGTTAGCTCTCCGGGGCACAGGAGCATCAGTCTGGGATCGCTTTGCTGTTACAATCCGGACAGCACAAGTCTGCCTGCAGACACGGGCGATGTTCACCACCTCGCACCCTTACGGAGCCACAAAGAAGTCTGATCTTCTGCACACCTGGAAAACCGGAATGCGACAGTGACTAAGGAAATACTTCCGTAATGCCCAGGAAGGTGTAATATTTTCTGTGTCAGGGAGGCCCTAGGAAATTAAGCCAGAAAGCTTGTTGAGCACACGATGCACCTTCTCTTTGTGACATTACTTTTGGATCACCAGCATGACTTGAACTAGAACTGTCTAATAAACAGGCCATGTTCATATTCATACAGGTGACCAAGCCATGAACAAAACTCCATCTCCAGTTACCAATCCCATCTGACCACTCATATCCCATCCTAGCATTAACATTTTAGTGCAGGTCACCGGAGAACTTGTTATGCTTGCCAATTACACACGCACAGCAGTGAAGCAGCAAAAATGAGAAAAGTATTCCCTTTGGCAGGTGTTCAGCAGTAATTTGCTGAAAATGTACAAAAAAGCACCGAAATTCATTATTTAGCTTTGACAATGTCATGACCGCTAGGGCCATCGTCCTTTCCACCAAGGCAGAAAAAATACAGATCAAGAGCATTTACAAATATGGCTACATTAGGTGTAGCTCAAATGTCTGTTATGAATAAACACTACCACCTCACAAACCTACACCAAAAACATATTTGGTACCAACATACACCTTAGGAAACCTGAAGTCACATAATGCCAGATGTGCTGTCACACATGCACTGAAACACGTGGGTACGGATTCCTCAATCCACCTTCCCCATCCAACGTTCAACCACAAACCTGAATATTTTACATACAGAAGAAAATGCTGTGGAAATACTGAACAGGACAGGTAACAGGATAGGCAATCACTTTCCATAGCTACAGGAGGAAAAAGATAAACAGCTACTCATAACGAGATTCAGATACAATCTGCTGAAATGACTTTCCCTTATGCATCTTCCACGTAACACACCTCAGCAGCTAAAAGTTGGGTCTTGCAGTAGGAAATAAGCAATGCAAAAGTAACAGGATACCAACAAAGGGCAGCCGACTTTGGGGCAAATTTCCTCAAATTCTGCCAGCAGGAAAGATGTTATCCATACTGAAGGCATTTAGGGATAACACTGAAAAAAACAAACAAACAGGTTTTAATGGCAAACGCTGCTTCTGCACCATTGGAGAGCCGCATCGAAAGCTGGAAACAAAGAAAATCTGCCTGCCTCTCCAGAACATTAGGAACTAGCCTCCAAATCTCTGGGAATAAAAGGAAATTTGAGCAGAATCTCTGTTGTAAATGATCTGGCACTAAAACAACAGCCAGTTATCTCCTGCCTGGCACAGAAAAATCACTGCCCAGTCGGATGTCCCGAGGGATTTGACAGACGAGCTCTGATGGATAAAGCCACAGTAATTTGCAATGTAGCTGCCTCCTGCTATTCACTTCCTTCTCTGCCAGGAGCTGCTGCCTGCACAGGGGGGGCTGCAGAACGGGCTAAGTACCCCCACACCCCAGTTGCCCACATTACAGTTAGAATAGGAGCTTAAGCTGGCAATTACAGCGGTTTGTGCTAGAGCGGTGAGAGCTTACCTGTCACAGTACCTACTCATTATGGCAAGTCAAGAGGTGAGACCTGACTATCAAATTTTGGCAATTTGTCACGGGGCAATTTAACAGGCTGGGCTCCCGCAGCCAAAGAAGTAGCAGATCCTCTCAAATCCCTATCTGTTCCAGATTATATTAATTTGCCACAGGGTGATCTCTGGCAGCTGAAGGGTGGACAACTGTGTTTAGCTGCCCGTTTTGGAAGTGGTAACCTCAAGCAGAGGGTCAAGGTAGATAAAGGAGAACAGTAACCTCTTAAATTGCTCCTGCATGAATCACTGGAGCTAGTGAGTCAAAGCCCTCAGTCATCTTTGCTGGAATCACAATTAGTACTCAGAAAGCACAATTAAGATACATCAGCATAACACACACCGTATGTCAGCTGAGCCACCTGGGCTGCAGGAGAGTAGCTTCTTAGCCTGTACTAACCCCACGGTGAAGCATGTGTGTAAATCTCTTTCCTTGAAATTCCTGGTAAACTAGAATTTCTCTCAAGTGGGGCCAGCGAGATGCACACCCAAGGTGAGCTGCAACAGCACAGGCGTAACGTGGTCGCTTGTCACCCTGCGTAACTTCACGGCGTTCTGTGCCCTCAAAGGCGACCGAGGGGAGGTGGGCTAAACGCTGGTAAAATTGCAGCAACGGCAGCAGTAAGGCAGTACCTGCACAAACCTGCACCTTACAAAGTCCTGAAGCACTCAGAATGGGAAATATGAACAGATGTCAACTTCGACAATAGTGACCTTTCAAAGACAGGCTTATTCTTCACTACTGAAAAGCGAAATTAGGGGTTGCTCAGAGGCAGTCAGCCTGCACGTTCACTATTTCTTGTAGAGAAATTGAAGCTTCTGTTAGAAGAATTACTGACACATGAGCCCTAATGTGGGTATTTGAGAAAAGAATATATGGATCTTTCCAGAAAACACATCACCTGATAACCAAACAAAACACAATTTTCATGGGTTGCCCTGATCTGGTGCGTTCAGGTGACTTCCAGCTGGGTTTTAAGATACGTCAGGAGCTCCACATATCAAACCCAGTGCTGCTGAAACCACCGGTGCTTGTTTTTTTTTTTTTCTCAGATGGGCCAACGGGTCTTAAACTAGACACACAATAATCCAGCCCCAAACAGTGGTTATTTAAAACCTGTGTCCTCTCTTTTAGAGGAGGCTCTCAAGTAGCTGGATCTATCTGCTACAGAGCCAAAAGGTCAATGTGACTTTTGGGATACCTAAAGGAAATTTCCTTGTTCATAATGAAAACATTTGTGACAGAGGGAACCACTGCTGCCTGCTCAGCAGCCCAGCTGAGAGTAAAAACAAAAGGACACTTGGCAAAAGCAATCCATGACAAGCCTGAGCTGAAAGGCGCTCTCACGGTGTTGGCCAACACTAGGAACTGCAATTTCTCCACAAGGAATCCAATACAGCCAACAGCACTCAGTTTTGCAAGTTCTGGATGTCAGTGGCTGATGCACATGGAAAATAAGCCCTCGATAACGGACCTATCACGGAAATAGTTATTATGTCTGCTCTATACCCAAATACTGTTACATAAATACCAGGTACACAAGATGCTCAAACTGCAGAACATGAGGTTCCAGCAATTTTATTCCCTTCTTACTTTGTCATTAAGAACACGATTTATGACAAGATCGAACATCAGAATGAACACAACGCTGTTAAAATAAAACTTTACAAATACTTATTGTGCATTTTTAAATACACTGAGAGAAGCCAGGCTTGAAGGTGCAGTCCAAGGAGCTGCACAGGTGTGTAGACTAGGGACATCTTTCTGACACTTGCCTTTCTGAACACAGGCAGGTTCTCGTGTGGCCTCAATCACTAATTAAAAGTCAGATCCTGGCTCAGAGAAGAGGTGCTCAGCCCCTAGGGTTATGTGGTGAGTCACTGTTGCAGTTAAATATGCCCAGCACCTCTAATGACTCACGGGTCAGGTGAGAGGAACAAAATGATGGGGAGAAGTCATTCTCATTTGCATGTGTATTTTACACCTTCTTGGTTCATGTTTTCATTGTCCTCACAAAAGAGCAAAAGCAGCCGCAATTAGTGATCAAGTCAACACTTTGACCTGATGGGAACATCTCCCAGAGGAAGATGCATTTCTGTACTGTCCGAAAGCAAAAAAAAAAAAATCTATTTTATAGCAACTCTTTAGCAGTAACTACAACTCTCCTCCTAAAGAAGGGAAGCTTATCACCAAGTCCACAACCTTGTGTTGACAGACATCCAGAAGTGCACTGAAATCTCCTAAGTGGTGTTCTTGGCACATAAAAATTAAAACTTCTTCCTCTTGTTGCACACACTCTGCAAAACAAAAATCCCCTCTGGCTCTGCTATTCTTTACTCATTCCTCAGCCAACTTATTTCTCAAGCATACCAAAGCGCCTCAAGCAAAGACTTCTGTCTGAATAGTCTAAAGAGTGTTTATTACCTCAACAGGAAGGTGCTGCAGAAATATTAAACATCAGCAACACCTTCTCAGGAAAAAAAAGGGCTGACTGGTTCTTGTATGTAAATACGGTCACTTCTACATTCATGCTTTATTCACGCATCCATTAAAAAAAAATCTGAACTCACTTCAAGTCCATTCATGCAAAAAAGATCATCTTACTGCTTTATAAATACAGATACGAAGAGAGTTCTTCACACCTCCCAAGTTAGCTGCCCCAGTTTACCTAGAAACAGCGTAAAGCAGCAATCTAGCTTAGATGCTCTGAGCCATCCCATGAAGATCCTGCTCTCTCCGTTGACCATAAAGACCCAGTTTCAGGTTTATTTATTCCTCAGCAGCTGGCTGGAGCAGTGCCCCACTTCCCTGAGAGATATCGCTCCCAGTCCTATGTCACTTCTGTCATATAGGCACTGCTGGCTATACAGCTGTGTGATTTAGCACGTGGCCAGATTGACCATAAGACTCTGAACCTCTAAGCAAGCCAGGCGCCAACTCAGACCATCAGCAGGAGTCCGAGGGCCAACACAGTTTGAGGACTTATTTCTTCAGTCAGACTCGCAGTGCTGGCTTTGTGAGGAACAGCAGATATCTCCATGGCAGGCCACAGTCGTAGTGTATTGGTTGAAACTGCACAGGGTCGCATCATCTGATACCAGAAGCTGCAGTGGGATGGTCAAGACAAAGTATTACACGAAGAAAAATTCCAAATTATGTCAAGAGGAGGAGCCCTTTGATGCTGCACAATTCAGACAGCAAAGGTCAGCTTACCACTATCACTGGAAAGACAGCATTTGACACGGAACTGGACCTCAAGTTTAGGACAAAGTAAAGGAATGACGGGACTAAGGGGGAAAATACCGGGTTCACAGTTAGCTAGAAGCCTTTACAGACAGATGCTGCACTGGTTTAATCAAAGGTCATGCTTAGAAAGGCTTCTAAAAACTTATCCTGGCTAAAGATTTTTTTTCCCCAAGAAGAGGATCACTGTAGAAAATCTAAAGTTAACCAATTATTTTCACGAGGAGGAAAATTTTCAAAGCTGCCATAGTTCCATTAAAAGTAAGGGGTGAGACACCCCAGATGCCTGGTCACTGCCAAATACAGTGCCCACACTATAAAACAAGTAAAATATTGTCAATATTCCCCATGTAGCATGACTTCTGTTAATGGAAGTAGTGAGGGAGAAAGGCTGAATCCTCAAGTACAAAGAGAAACATGCAAATTTGAATTTATTTATTCCAAGTGTCATTGACCATCTCAAAACAGCACTGCAGTGACACAGTGCAACAGCTATGTGCAAGCAGCATAAAAAGTTAAAGGTCTGATTCATCTCGAACACAATTTTCTTGCCTCTGGAATATTTAGGAAACGCAACTTGAATAACTCCCACATACTTCAATTTACCAAGCATTTAACATGAATTTTATGTTAAAAATACATGTAGCTTTATTTATCTGCTGGAAGAAAACACCTTGTTAGTGCAGGTTTTCTCACATTGTTCAATTTGTGTGCTTGCAAGGCAGTACACTGACTTCAGAGTCGCTTAGTTTTCGCATGCTCTTAAAATTACTTGGTGACACAGTCTGCGTCGTAATTAGTTTCCTCAGTAATCTGCAGAGCCAAGGACAGACTACTCAAAAAGCAATTTTGTCTCCAGTAAAATTAGCTAGACACCTGCAGCAGAAGACACTGAATAACCATGTCCTGAAGCACCTGACGCACATACAAGCACAGCACCAAACTGAACAGAGGACCTGCAAACTCCACCCTGCTTCCATAATTAGCTGTGTCCTTAAGTGCTCACAACCAGGCTGCTAGAGCAAAAGAAAAGCAATTCTTTTCCCAGCTTGTTAGTGATTTTATTGCCTTGATCATTCCTCCTGCAAAGAGCAGCACAGCACTTTTTGTCTGGTCTTTGAATGACAAGGAAAGAAAAAAAAGAATGAGCAGAAGTGTTTGCTGCCCTCCAGAGGAAAAGCAACTGAAATTACAGCTTTAACATACGAAGGGGGACATGAAGCCAGACAAGGGCTAGTCCTAACCAGTTTTAAAACTGCTTTATTTAGTAGATGACAATGGTATCAAGGAAAATCCACTGCACTGAACTATGGCAACAAAGTAGTTAACTAAAACCATTAGGAGGGATGATCGCCTAGTTTTAACAGCTCCAAAATATCAAATCTTTCTGGTTTTTCTTCTCAGTTCCACCCTGCAAAATGCACTGGAAAGCTGTGTGTTTAATGAACCAAAGCACATGTAAGTAGAACAGTTGCTGATTTTCAGTTCATCAACTGTAAAATGAGAAGAACATCTCCCTGTCACTCAGAAATACTGCAAGGGTAACTGCGTTGGAGACTGCAAGGGGCTCAGAGCTCCTGAGCACTGACGCTCTCAGGGGTGAGTCATCCCTTACAGGAGCTGACGTCTGGCTTTCCTCCAAGCCAGGATCAGCTCCCCTTCCCAGCTATAGGAAATAAATCCCATGGCAATGTGATTTGTCACAACTCCAGATCAAGGTGATGAAGCATAAAAGGTAGAAGTCCAGACAGAACACCAAAAATTAGAAAAAGCTTAGCATTTCCTGCACGAGAAAACAGATAAACTGTGGTGCTATGCAGTACGCACAGTAACGCTCGAAGTTCAGCTATAAATATTCTGTGCCTGAATATATATTTGGATAAACACTGTCTTTCAAAAAATGAGACACAAATATTTGTATTCAGTATTTTCTGTTCTTACAGCAGCTGAAGAATACTTTTAAATAACTACATTAAAGAAAACCAAGATACTTACCTGACAGCCTCGGCTACATTATTGGAAGTGTGACCCGATAAGGCATCGTGAAGGTTTCGGATGAAGTAATCTCTGTAGTCTTCAGGCAGGGCCATGAAAGTTCCACCCATCACAATGAACTCCACTTTATCCACGCTGTGGCCCAACTGCTTCAGCTATAGAAGCACCAGTGAAAAGTTACCAGTCAGTGACTTAGCTGAAAGACCTTTCAGAAAACCCTGGCACTCCGGCATTGTAATCGTTTCCTTCATCAGTTGTCCTATCCTCTGTAAATGACAAACTATTAATACTTCTGTACAGACTTCTTATAATCCCCCCCAAAAAAACTCAGGGATTACTTCTGTCCTGCAAGAACACAGCACAGACACTGTGCCCAGTGCTGCAGATCTTCTTGACACAGCAGAGTAATTTGAGTGCAGCAGCTTGCCAACATAGCTACGCAGCTTCCAATTTGAAGCTAATGTAGATATGGCCAGTAAGAAGTTTCTTCACTTCTGCTTCAACCCATGCAGAACTATCCTTAAAAGCTTGTGGGAGAAAAGGACTACACTGAATCCATGAAGAATTTTCCAGTAGATGTGGATATAAACGGGAAACCAGTAAAAGCAGAACAGGACTAAGAATCAAACCAGATCTTTTAATCCTCCAGTGAAGACAAAAGAAAAAAAATTCTTTTTGGTAGGAAAGACAGTATTTCAGTAATAAATTTTACATATAAGCAATTATCAAGAACTAGCAGTTGCCAAAAAAATTACAATTTTGTTGTAATAGGGTCTCCTATCAGTAATCAAATACTGTTAAGAAAAGATGACATCTCATAAGAGGTTCAAAACTTGTTATTTATCTAGTGGAAATGTCAGTTAGACAATTAAAAGGTTTAAAAATAATTCCTCTATGAGGATCAAGTCAGGCTAACTTAGAATTATAGAATCATGGAAATATTGAGGTTGGAAGGGACCTGTGGAGGTCATGGAGGTCCAACCTCTCTGCTCAGAGCAGCGTCAGCTAAAGCTATTTGTTTGTCACTGCGTCCAGACAGGCACCAAGCATCTCCAAGGACAGAGACTCCACAACCTCTCTGGGCAACCTGTGTCACTGCTCAGTCACCCTCACAGTACGAGTACTTCCTGATGTTCAGCCAGAACCTCTTGGCCTTCTCCTCGGAAGACCAGAGTTGGACACTGCTCTGCACACGTGGCTTCAGCCGTGCTGAGCTTCATCCTGCTGGCAACGCTCCTGCTAATGCAGCCCAGGAGGTTGCTGGCCTTCTTTGCAGCAGGGGCACAGCGCTGCTCACGTTCTACTTGGTGTCCACCAGGACCTCCAGGGCCTTTTCTACCAAGCTGCTTTCCAGGTGGCCCCCAGCACACCCTGGTGCCTTGGGTTGTTCCCTAGGGCCAAGATTTGGCATTCCCCTTGGCTGAACTTCATGAGGTTCCTGTCAGCCCATTTCTCCAGCCTGGCCAGGTCTCTCCGGTAGCACGACCCACTGGTGTATCACCCACTTCTCCCAGTTCTGTACCACCTGCACACTTGCTGACAGCATGTTCTGCCCCAGCATCCAGGTCATTCACACTCCTGTCCCCAGCACTGCCAGCTGGGGCATACCACCAGTGACTGGCCTCCAGCCGGACTTGGTGCTGCTCATCACAGCCCCTGCCACCCACCAGTTCAGGCAATTCAAAGCATTATCAGTATTTCCATCACAACCACACTGCACTGCCCTTCTACTGTAAAAATGTACCTGTTCCACTCTGTGTCTTGTCTGGAGATAGGGGTCATATCTAGCCCGAATGGCCCTCATGGATGTTGGCTAAAAAATACAAAGAGATTAAAAAAAAAGTTAACAGAATTAAAGACAGTGAAAAAGAACAAAAGGCAACTTTTAGCATTGAAATGGATGTTTTACTTTTAGAAAAATTCAACCGTGAAGTCTTCAAACTCACAACTAGAGAACCCATCTAATTGTAAATTTGAATTTGGCTCCTTAACTTTGTAAAAATAACAAAAAAAATGTGTTTTTTTTTTGTCCTGAGATGGCAATACGACATAAAAAGAACACATTTTTTTGAGTGCATTACAACGGGATGGAAAGAATCTCTGAAGTGATTCAATAAAATGTTTTTCAAAATACCAGTTTTTCAAAATACCCAAGGAGTGTCCTCTAGAGCTCAGTTTAAACTTCAAACATTCTTTAAGCTAAACATAGTCTTTCATTTGAAATCCCAAACCTACTTTTTATATTACTAGCTGATGTAAGCCTATTAATAATACTCAGAGATAAGGTTTTGAAGTATCTTGTGTATCCTGGATTGCTTGGTATTCCCTATTGTTACATTAACAGCTCTGAAGGATAAGGACTCTCACTCATGCACAACTCCCACATGGTGTTCGTACTAAACAAATGAATAAAACATATCCAAAACAACATGAATAATAAAGCAGTTACATATACACAGGATTTTCCTGCTTTGCACAAACATTTCAGAAACAAATTTCGAGTCACTGAAAAACAGACAACCACAGACAAAATCCGTATGAGAAGGATGCTGCATCACCATTTACCGAATTAATCTTGATTGTATTTCACCTCATTTTGCTAGTTTACATCAGTGCAATGGCCATGAGTTTTTTGTGAAAACTAGTCATAATAATTTAGTCACAATGAGATCTTCTGTGTTATGCTTTCAGCAGACAAAAGGAGAGAGCTATTTCTGTTATATATATTTAGTGAGATATCACTGCAGATGCAGACACATACTCTCGGACCAGGATATTCTAAGGGCACAGATGTAATTTCAGAGGCACTAACAGCTAAATAAGGGGCTTTTTTTTCCGAGCTTAACCTTTGTTAAACCATGGTGTTCTGTAGGTTGGACAGGACTGAAAGCAGGTCCAGTTAGAGCAGGATGCTCAGGTCATTATCCAGTCAACATACGAGCACCTCTAAGGACTGAGATGCCAAAACCTCTCTGGACTCCTACTGAAGTGGTTGACGACCCTCATGTTAAAACATTCTTTTCTTATATTAAGTCATAATTTTCCATGTTCCAAGACGCGCTTGTTGCTTCTCATCCTTCCAGTGGGCGGCTCCAAGAAGGGGTACACCTCTGTCTTCTCTGTACCCTGCCCTGAAACCCTTACTGACTCACAAGTAGACATCTATGTTTCTGCTAGACGGTTTAGTTAGGAAAATTTTGACGCAGATTGATAACTCCTGCAGGATCCACAGCTAGAATTCATTTAAACAAAGTGCATGCAGCAGTGTCCCATGGGAATCAGCAATGTCACCTTCAACTACTCTTACTCACTCATCACTTTCCACAGCTGGAAATTCAAATTAACAGTAGGTCATGCGGTACAGCCTCAGCACAGGAGCTGCACTTGCCCTGCTCAGAATCACAGGCTGCTTTACAGCGTATTACACATGTAACAGTATAAATAGCAGCAAGGTGAGGAAAAAGAAATGACTGCTACAATAATTCAGAAGAATTTCCAGTCTTGCAGTTGAGCTGCTTTACATCTTGGAGTTTACCAAGTCTGCTTTTGTTTCTTATTCCTGCAACATGGGTGAATTTGTAGAAATAAAGAGCAGCCTAATCCAAACTTACAGAGAGCGTAGGCAACGCATTATGGCAGACAAAAGTAATACCTCATATCCAGTGTAAGACTGCGTTGAATATTCAAAATCAGAATCAGGCCCACCTGGGCAGTATCTGCAAGTATCAAAACACAAAAAATAGGCATCAAACTCATGCAATTGCAACAACTCTTAATCTGTCTGAGGTATGAATATATAGGAGGGTGCAGGTTGAGCAGACACTGCTCTGACTACCCCATCTCTCATCAGAAAGGCAGGGGAACATAAATTCCATACAACCTGAGCACAGCAACACATCAACAGCTCTCCCAGCATTTGAGAGCTCTCATATAGGTAAAAACAAATCCACAAAGGAAGCCCTTACTAACTCAAGCACTGTGGTACCTCAATGCTATCCCAACTAAAGCTGGCTCACAACTAGTCAGCAGTTTTCCAATATCCATGAACACTGAGAGGAACTGAGCCAATGCATATTTACAAATGCTAGGTATACAGAATACTGCAAACCAGATCACTTTAATGAGAATGGGAAGTCAAAAAACAATCCAGATCTGTCAAATGACTACATCCACATAAAACAACTCGATAAGACTTACTAGAAGCAAAATGTACCGTGAACATAGTTCTGGAACGTGGAATTATTTTAGGGAGCTGCCCTACAGTTTTGGGCTAATTGTTACATACTGATTATTAGATTTCAAAAAGAGCAATTTTACAGTCATAAACAAATTTCAACACTTTTCAACATTCCATCAAAAAAGTTGTCTCTGATGTAAAATAATTTTTGTTTGGCTAGGAAAGACATAAAACGGAGACATCATCCAGTCTCCATTTCTTTTCCACAAATTTATAGAATTTAACCATTTTGATGGTGAGAAAGCTTATTTCCATTTGTTTTCTGAACTTAGGAACATGCCATCTAATAAATACAGCATTCTAAGGCTCCTTAAAAAGAATACAGTCCACCTGCCTTGGTTAACTGTATGGCAGTTTGGTATTAAATGACAATTACTGCATCTAGAGGCTGGTTTGAAACTCATTCTTTGAAACAGCAGGACAGACTTGCAGCTATCACAGCATGACTGCTAGCGAGGAGAGGACTGGTACACAGTAGACAAATTTATTCTGAAGTATCCTCAGCTTTCTTCTGAGGGCTATGGGACTAATGGCCAATCTACAGTCATTCTGTGTTCAAACATGACCTGAGACAGGAAGGTTAACAGCCCCTTCAACTTTAGCTGCACGCACTGAACACCTCCAGCAGACAAGGTAATGGAGCAGTCAGCACATCGTTACTTACGGTGCAGATCTCAAATGCAGAGACTAAGATAATGCCATCTCTATCAAATCAGAAGACACATTTTGTTCACAGCATAATTGATTAGTTTCCTCATTGCCTGCCCTGCAAACTCAACCCAAATCATCTGTCACCATTATAAAATTAATTACCAAATTACCATGGCCAAATTAATTTGCTGGCGAAAGTTGTGCAATCCAATTGAAGAGATTTCACATACGTAATTACCTGGAACATCTCAAACACAATAGCTGCTCATGAAAAAACAAGAACGGAGCCAGCTCACTCTGTTAGGCAGCTGGTGCTGAAATACACTGATGTTTCAATGTGACAAGGTGGAAAAGAGAAGCGATGTTTTTAAATAGATGAATTGATATGCTCAGGGGAAAAAAAAAAAAAAACATGCTATTTCAGGAGCACAGACTCTTAAGGCAAACAGAGGCAATATACTTCAAGGTAAACTGAGCTTGGGTTTCTCAATTAAAATAAAACTCAGAAGCTATTCCCTTAATACCGCAAGCTCTTGGCAGCTAGAGGCCTTCCATCTGTGCTCTCATTTCATTCCAGAGCCAGGCAAAGCCAACACCAAGCAAATTTTTTGTAGACAACACCTGCACCTCCTCAGGTGGGTTTCAGTTCAGCAGTTTTCAAACTTTTTAGATTGAGCCCTACTTCTTTTCTGTAATAGTCTTCTCCTGTTTTCTTATGTACTCGTCTACTCTCACGTGCACAACACACCCACACACCATCACAGTAATGCAACTTACATTTGATCATTAATATATTTTCCTGATTACTATATTCACAAAAGTGTATATTCACTGAGGTAAGTAGGGTTTAACCCATGAAAGAAGGTTTTTTGCTTAAAGAAAAACTGCAAAGAAGTAAAATTTTTAGTGTAATATGTAGGTATCAGCAATCTGCAACTTTGCACTTGTGCAGAAAAGAAGTCTGTCCCTAATACAGCACTACTGCAATTTATACAAAATGATACAGAAATACTGGAAATAGTCCTCTTTTAGGTCATCCAAGTAAGTCATACTTACACACATATGTTGCCTGTAAAGTTAATGTGTGGACACCTGTGTGGTTTACACATCACAGCCACGACAGCAATCTGTAATAAGCAGAATTACAGCAAGAGAAATTATAGTAATTGCTTCTGAAGTTACAAAAATAAAATGCATCTTGGATGGCTATGTAAAAATGTGCATCTGCAAGATACTATTTAAAGATGTTTTCTGCTTCGTCTGCCACCTAAAATATCCGTGCATTAACTCTTCAGAAAAAGAAGATAGCAAATGCAGTGAGAAATAGGAATCCTATTATTAAGTATCTTCACAATTCAGAATAAACAAGCAGTGTATTATAAAGAACCAGGTGTCATATCAAAACTGATTAACCACCCCGCTGAAAAGATATGCTGACTGACATGCAGGTATTCACTAGGACCATCTAGCATGCATCCGAGACAGTGCAAGGGTGAGAGTGTGCCAGTAAGCACACTGAACACCATCTGGAAGATGAAAAGGGGGGAGATGAAGTGAAACAAAAAGACATAAAAGAAGGACAAGCAAGGTGGGGATCGGTCTCTTCTCCCACATGCCAGGTGATAGGACGAAGGGAAATGGGCTTAAGTTGCGCCAGGGGAAGTTTAGGTTGGATATTAGGAAAAACTTCTTCACTGAGAGGGTTGTGAGGCATTGGAACAGGCTGCCCAGGGAAGTGGTTGAGTCACCACCCCTGAAAGTCTTTAAAAGATGTGTAGATGTAGAGCTTAGTGACATGGTTTTGTGGAGGACTTGTTAGTGTTAGGTTATAGGTGGGACTGGATGATCTTGGAGGTCTTTTCCAACCTAAATGGTTCTGTGATTCTGTTCTGTGACAATAAAAATAGCTTCCCCCCTCCACCTGAGCTGAGTCTTCTTTCCAGGCTGATCTCACACAGCTCTTCACTCATTTAATGTAAGCACCACATAAGATGCTATCTTCCCTTTTTATAGGAATAAGGGAAGAAGAGAGACATGCACTTAAGATTTTCTAGTGTCTACTGCATCTGGGCACCCACCATGGATATCACATTTCCAGTTTTCAGAAATTCTGGTTGGAGTAAGAATTTAATGAAATATCCTATAGCCAGAAAAAAAGAAAGTAACAAAACACTTCTGGGATTTTGGTTTCTAGTGTAATTTTGTTTTGTTTTGTTTAAGCATGCTATATATACAGTAGAGAAGTTTAAAAACACACAGCTGAATGTTACCTGTACCTCTATTGTTTTCAGCCTGAAATACCTTTTGAAGAAACATGTTAAATCCCAACATTTTACCTTTGTTCACTGAGAGGCGTGCAGATCAAGCTGCAGTATTTCTACAGAAACTACAAAGCTAGGTATGCTACCCTGAAATGAAATCTCCACACCTCTTTCTCTTCTCCCAAATGCTTTGCAAGCAGTAGCCCTGCGGACACATCACACAGAAGAAAACCTGGAAGCTGGCAGTGCAGCCAGCACATCTTCATTAAAGCTTCTGGACGTTCAATACCCTTGTCTTTGAAAACAATTAAATCCACCACAATTTGTCACTGAGAGCAGGGGAGGATGGCGGTGGATGGAGAGAATGATGACATGCTTACCCCACTAGCAGTCCTTATAGGCTTGGCCTTCAGCTTTGGCACCAGCACCTTGCGGTACTGTGGTGGAACAGCAGCGATGATGTCAACCAAACGTGGCTGCGCTGAAAGTCCATACTTGGCTGAGGTCTTGGTTTTCAGCCTGAAAGCAGAAACACCTCAAGTTAACGACTCCATTCATCTTGCGTCATCTTCCACAGCAGTGCTATCACAGTACCTCAGTTCAGTTTGCTGGGGAACTAGGTGGGTTCGCCCAATCTGCCGTTCCACGTAACTTATTTAAGAATTATACAGTAATTCCTTGCAACATCTGCACTGGTTATTTAAGATACAGAAAATAAACTCCAAAGAAAGTCAATATACAACAATTACCAACGTTTTCGGTTTCTATATGTTTTACTTCTAAATGCAAAACATTGTCAAAGCTGTCCAGAGGTTGTCTCACCCATTTCCGGTGATTTAATTCTTTTCCTAAGACTTCCATCCGATTAATCTCCTACATACACTAGCTCATGTCATTTCTAAGACATTTATATCAATTTTTTCCAGCATCAGAAAAATGTCTGCAATTATACCATGCAAATGAAATACACTGGGACAAGTTCAATTTTTACTATTCCACATCTGTAAAGAAGAAAGAAGTTTCTGTAAACAACAACTTCATTTATAACATGCTGCTAAGAAGGTCCGATTTAACTTCACCGATAAATTAACCTTTCTTTTCCCAGGTGGAATTGGCTTTGGGACCATCAGGATGAATTCCACAGAGGTGGAAACACAAAAAGACAGTGAGAAGTTTCTTAGAGCTTTTCACCAATACAACCCATTTTGTACTCTAAGCACTGCCAATGTAGTAGTAAGGCATAATTTCGAATCACCACAATTAACAGATCTTGGCATCTTTATCATGAGATAATGGTAAGACAAATGACAGTAGCCTGTGAAAATAAAACATTGTAAAATAAAGCCCGAACAAAAACAACTGTACAGGACATGTTCCACACCGGTGGACCAGCTCTTCAGTGTCATTCCCCAGTGACTTACTTGTTCAGATTCACGTCTTTTCCCTGCTCGTGAGCCTCAATTAGTTGTTTTATGATGTCAGCTATCGTCATCATCATCAGTTCTGCATGGCTGAGATCTCCTGAAACGAGAACAGAACAACCCATGTGTATACCCAGTGCTTTCTACTTACTTGTGAATTGTCATATGCTTTGTACCTCATCTTTAGTATTTCCTACAATTTCAGGGCATTGTTCCCTGCAAAGGAAATTTTGCCACTGCGCATCACTCTTGATTGGCAGCATTCCCTGAACAAATGACAGTCGCTGCCTTGTGTCATCGATTTTCTTTTGCTTCGAGGACAAACTCCACCTTCTTATGCCAGAGCAACCTGCACAACAGCCATAAATAACGAGTCACTGGAAGTTAAAGGCCATTAGTAGACTAGCCTGATGCTACCAGCACACGTGGCAAGGAACGAGACGCATCCGCCGAAGGATGGTGGAGCAAGCCAAATGAAGAGGCAGGATCTATAAACTCTGCTCCATCAGACACATGCAGGGCGCTGGTATCAGTTCCTTAAAGCTTCCCCGCTCCACGCTGCAGCGAGGGTTTGCACTGTGTACACTGTATATCTTGCTTACATGTGTTCCATAGCAGCTTTGGGAGAAGAGAGGCACTGCTGTTAAGTGATCCGACCACAAAACAACACACTTTTATTTTAGTTCGTGCAGCTCTCTCTACACCAGAAAGTGTTGGAAGTAAAACATACACACACCAAACTAGCCAGAAAACCCACTAGCAGGGCCACGGCTGCACAGACACCTGCACCAACAAGTTTTAGTCAGCGTGAGCCGACTAACCCGGGCACCCGGGCGAAGCACCAGAGCGATGCTCACAGAGCCCTGGAAGGGTTTGGGCTGTCAGGGAGCTCAGAGCCCCCCAGTGCCCCCCCTGCCATGGGCACGACCCCTGCCACCAGCCCAGGCTGCCCCAAGCCCCATCCAGCCTGGCCTTGGGCACTGCCAGGGATGGGGCACCCACAGCTTCTCTGGGCAGCCTGGGCCAGGGCCTCGCCGCCCTCATGGGGAAGAGTTTCTTCCTGATTTCCCACCTAAACCTGCCCCCTTGTAGCTTAAAGCCCCGACAAGGACCCCCCACCGCTCCTGCACCCCCTCCGGGCACTGGAGGCCGCTGCGAGGTCCCGCTCAGGGCAGCCGCGGGGCCCCGGCCCGCCCCGGTACCTCTCCTCTTCTGCCCCATGCTGGCGGCGCCGCCTCGGCCGCTCCCTCACGGGCCCGGCCACCGACACCTGCCGGAAAGCGCCGCCGCCGCCCTCCCCCCCGCTCTCGGCACGCGCCGTAGTGAAAGTGTCGCGCTGCCGGAAAGCGACAGAAGGGCCGAAGGGAGAGGGGGCGGTGCGCATGCGCACAGCTCGGAGGGGG
>VXAA01001729.1:244753-287166 GCA_013399115.1 Anseranas semipalmata | reverse complement strand
GGAGCCGCGGGGACCCCGGGGCCGTGCGGGGACACCCGCCCCGGGAGCCGGGCCGCGGGCTCTCGCTGGCCCTTCTCCCCTCCGGCGCTAGGTGGTAGCAAAGTATTTAAATGCAAAAAGAGGGAAAAAAAAAAAAAGAAAATCTTCGAATCTCCTGACAAAAAGCTCCGAGTTCCTCTCCGAGAGGAAGGAGCCACCTGGATTTGCTGCTGGGAGAGGGGAGAGCTGCAGGTACCTTGGGGAAGCTGGAGGTGGCCCGAGGATGTCTCCAGGGGCCAGCAGCAAGGGCTCTGCTTTAGGTACGTGGCGTGTGGGAAGGGGCTTGGGACACGATGGCTTTGGGGACCCTGACAGCAGCCCCCCAGAACCTCTGAGGAGGTTATCGAGAGGCAACGGGTGTGAGTTGGAAGGAGAGAGGTTCAAACTGGATATAAGGAGGAACTTTGTCACCGTGAGGACAGCCAGGCACTGGAGCACGTTGCGCAGAACGGTTGTGTCGGCTCTGTCCTGGAGGATTTGAAGACCCAGTAAAGCTCTGAGCAACCTGGGCTGATCCTGGGACTGAGCCTGCTGTGGGCAGGAGGTTGGACCAGAGACCTCCCTTCCAGTCCCATGAAATGTGCTCAGGATGGCTCATTCCTGAACTCAGCAGGGAGTGTGGTGCGTAGTGGCCCCAAGCATGGGCTTCTGTCCCTTTGAGGTCCCGTTGAGTACTGATTTCCTGCTCTGTTGGTTACCTCCAGAGCTGGTGCCAGGCAAGGCCAGCGTGAGCTCCAAGCAGCAGGGAGCCTTGCTGGGGCTGTGCGGATCCCGGGTCCCCTCAGCACTGCTCTCTTCAGGCTTGTGGCTAACGAGGCGGGGCAGCCCTGTGCCTCGTCCAGCCTGTACAGCCGGTGGCTCTGATAGAATACGAGATCCTCCCGTGGACCTCCAGTAATTTCTGGAGCCCACATGAGCTTCAACATCTACCACTTCTTGAGGCAGGGAGTTCTATGGCTGAATTATGTCTCACATGAGGAACTACCATAGAATCCTAGAATGGTTTTGGTTGGAAGGAACCTCAAAGACCATCTAATTCCAACCCCCTGCCATGGGCAGGGACACCTTCCACCAGCCCAGGCTGCCCCAAGCCCCATCCAGCCTGGCCTTGGGCACTGCCAGGGATGGGGCACCCACAGCTCCTCTGGGCAGCCTGGGCCAGGGCCTCAGCTCCGTCATAATAAAGAATTTCTTCCTAATGTCTAATCGAAATCTACCTTCTTTTAGTTTAAAGCCATTACCCCTGATATCCAACCTGTATCTATCTGCTTTTGTTTGTTCCTGCAGTTAGCCAGAGCCTCATCAGTGCCTGCCGGCTCCCGTGTCTCCCTGCTCGTGGCATCCTGCTCAGGCAGCAGATTCTGGAGGATCCCTTTGTGAGTAAGGGGGACCTGCCAGTGTCCAGAGGGGAAAGGCTGCCTGGGTGAGAAAACAGGATTGCAGAGAAGGAGAGAACAGGCAGCAAGAAAAAACAGGCCACCAAAAAGGAAAAAAAAAGAAAAAAAAAAAAAGGAAAA
Organism: Anseranas semipalmata; assembly: GCA_013399115.1. Taxonomy (NCBI): domain Eukaryota; kingdom Metazoa; phylum Chordata; class Aves; order Anseriformes; family Anseranatidae; genus Anseranas; species Anseranas semipalmata. The sequence goes on along the minus strand of VXAA01001729.1, from coordinate 285,610 downwards.
AATGAAGAGAGAAGGAGTGATGTTGGCAACTGTGGAGTGACCTCTTGTGATTTGTGGGCTGGTAAAAATCTTTCTTTGAAAACCTCCTGATTTGGGGCTGACCTGAAGATTTTTGGTATCACACTCATGACTGGTGCACGTGTGGGGACTGAACGGGCAGCAGGGTTTGCAGGAAGGGAAGGGGGCACGTGGAAACTGCCGCAGGTTGGCTGTTCCCGCTGTGTGGGTTGGTTTATAAAGCAGCCAGAGCCTGCCCTGGTGCCTTAGGTCAGCATGCGCAGTCTTGCAGGCAGATTGTAGTAGGGTGGATGTGTGTGAGACCATCCTGCCTTCCCCCTATTGCTGGGTGGGTTTGGCAGCATCCTGCCCATACAAAGCAAGATCCCAGGATGGAACAGGTTGAAAACACAGTTTAGACCATCTGTTCCAGTTGCTGCCGCTCTCTTTCTGCCTTCAGGCCTTTTTAGAGAGCCGAATTCAGTTTCCTTCCCCCAGTTGTGCTGGGAGTGCCCTGCAATGCCCGGACCTGTCTGTACCAGTGGTTTTACCTCCCAGGGGGTCTCCCAAGCATCCTGTGCCAACCAGCAATTTATGAGTGGTTTGGAGAGTGGTTGTGCTCAGGATACGGGCTGTGCAAATGGTTACAAAGCATCTAACCAGGCATGCATCTCCTGTCATCACCTTTCTCAAACCTATTGCAGCAGCTGCTGCACAGCAAGGGACATTTCAGATGTGACTGTGCAATCAGAGGCTGTATGCTTTTCTAGCCATGTCCTGCTTTGGGCTGGCTGGGACATGGAAGCGATTCCTTTCCCTGAATTATTTGGTGGTGCACACACTACTCAGCATCCATCTGGAGGAGGCATGGGATATCTCTGTTGTTGAGTTCATCCCCTAAAAGAGGACACAAGCACATGAGAGGTAGGATGCCCGTGCTAGACACACAGTAAGGCAATCAGACTAAACATGCTAGCAGGAACAAGGCAATTGATTTCAAGCTGATTCTCATACCCCTCTCCCTTCCCTTAATGCATACACCCGCCAACACAACCCCACACACCATGTCCCTGACTGCTCACCTCCCCATCCCTTCATTACGTGAGCTGAGCTGTGCTCTCCATCTGTTATCAGCTTCATCCACCTATGACAGCAACTTTTTATCTTGCACTTAGCTACTCTCATCAACTACTTTCCATTTGCCGCAAGGTCTCCACACTTTCTGTAACCATCTCTTAACCTGTTATAACCCTGGTGCCGCTGCTGAGACTTAGCTCTCTGCTCTTGCTTCCCTGGCAGCAGTCACCTTTGCTCATCTCCATCACGGGGGCTGCCACACAAGTTGGATGTTTCCAAAAATCCTCGGTTTTAATCTAACTGTGCTCCCACCTGCAGCTCCTATCATCGGCCCCTATCATCTTCAGCTACACATATTCTTTCTCCAAAACAAGGCTGTTTCTTTAGCTCAGAAGAGCAATAATTAGGAAAACTTCATTTTGGCTAAAAAGCCAAACTACAGTACCAAACTCTGCCATTGCTCCCAGCAAAGAACATGAGGTAAATTCAGGTGGAGTTTTTGGCAGAAACGGATGGTAAACCTTGGGTAAGAGGAGGCTGGCATGTTTGGGTTTGTTCCCCACATCTGAGCAGGGCTGTAGCCTAGGGCTCACATTCTGATCTTGCTTGTACTGGTGGAATTCAGATGCAGCAATGCTGATTCATTGGCCTGTGGGGTTTAAAAGGTACTTTCAATTCTTTAATCAAACGCTGTGGCTAATCAGAGTTGTACGGGATCTGGAAATACCAAGCAGTGCAGGGAAATGCACATCTACCAGGAACGGCACAAGCATAACAACCTTCCTCTGTAGTTGTTTAGCAATTTCTTATCGGCATATCTAGAAGCGCACTGTAAGGCGGGTGAATAACCATCTGCCTGGGCAGATCAGCAGCCCAGGGCGCGGAAGGTGATACAGCCTGCCTGAGGCCAGCCAGCAGCACAGTGGCAGAGGCAGATGGCGGAGACTGTGTCTCTCTTTCTGTCTGTTTCAGATTCTGACCTATTCTTCGACCTCAGGAATGTCTGTAAAGTATGTTATAAGTACATATATTTTATTCTAATACCATAATTAGTAGACGTTACATCAAGACATTACACAGGTCTGCTGTTACTTCAAGGATAGACTCCTTGGCTTGGCAGTTTCCTAGACAATGTTACTGTTAATTATTTTACAGCATCATAAATAGAAAATCATTATAAATCAGAGGAGAAGCCTGAGCCTTAAGATTTATAGTGAGCACACAAGATGCATGATTTGCTGCAGCAAAGGCGCAGTATCTGCACTAATGCCTGAGCACTCAGCTCCAAGAGTAGTCAGACCCTGGGAACGTTACATTTCCAGTGAGTACGCTCACTGGTGAGAAAAGAAAAACCACTTATGCAGGGTTGTATCATTTCCTTGCATAGCCATTTGCTGTTTGTAACAAAGACCTAGCACTGAACTGCTGCCCCAGGAAACTACGCAGTGCATGAGACAAAAAGGAAGCTGGAGCAACAGTTTGGACTTCAGAAGCCATAAACATCCATGAGGCAATCCATTTAACTTGATTTTCTGTAGGAAAAGGTTTGTGAAGAGAGATTTGCAATACCAGGGAATGGATATCAATGAATGTTTTGGGTGGGATTTACCCTACCTAATTTCAGATGCTCAGAAGTTAGCTTTCTTAATCAAAATTAGTCAGTCTAGTCTCTTGCATAATTGATGATGTAAGAGAAAATTGCCATCTGCAAGTTCCCATTTCAGCTAATCATTTCAGAGGTGACCTGCTTAGACTTAATGAGCTCTTAGGCCATTATTTTGGTTGTGATGAACTGCCTCTTTCAAGCGTACAGAGCAACTAGAAAAGTGAAAGAGCAAAGTCCAGGAGAGGGAGATGCACTGAGTTACCTAATCATTGATCGGGAGCTGGGATTACCTTGACTTGAGCAAAGCCTTTGACATGGTCCCTCACCACATTCTTCTCTCTAAATTGGAGAGGTATGGATTTGAAGGATGGACTGTTAGGTGGATTAAGAATTGGTTGGCTGGTCGCAGCCAAAGGGTTGTCGTCAATGGTTCTATGTCTGGGTGGAGGCCGGTCACAAGCGGTGTCCCTCAGGGGTCGGTCTTGGGACCGGTGCTCTTCAACATCTTTATCAACGACATAGACGACAGAATCGAGTGCACCCTCAGCAAGTTTGCGGATGACACCAAGCTGAGCGGTGCAGTTGATACGATAGAGGGAAGGGATGCCATCCAGAGGGACCTGCACAGGCTGGAGAAGTGGGCCCAAGAGAACCTAATGAGGTTCAACAAGGCCAAGTGCAAGGTGATGCACTTGGGCTGGGGCAATCCCAGGTACTTATACAGACTGGGAGAAGAAGAACTCGAGAGCAGCCCTGCGGAGAAGGACTTGGGGGTCCTGCTGGACGAGAAGCTGGACATGAGCCGGCAGTGCGCGCTTGCGGCCCGGAAGGCCAACTATGTCCTGGGCTGCATTAAAAAAGGGGTGGCCAGCAGGGAGAGGGAGGTGATTGTCCCCCTCTACTCTGCTCTGGTGAGACCCCACCTGGAATACTGCGTGCAGGCCTGGGGCCCCCAGCACAAGAAGGATGTGGAGCTCTTGGAACGGGTCCAGAGGAGGGCCACTAAGATGATCAGAGGGCTGGAGCACCTCTCCTATGAAGAAAGGTTGAGGGAACTGGGCTTGTTTAGCTTGGAGAAGAGAAGGCTCTGGGGAGACCTCATTGCGGCCTTCCAGCACTTGAAGGGAGCCTATAAACAGGAGGGGGAACGCCTGTTCACACACGTTGATAGTAATAGGACAAGGGGGAATGGTTTCAAACTAAGGGGAGATTTAGGCTGGATATTAGGAGGAATTTTTTCACTCAGAGGGTGGTGAGGCACTGGAACAGGTTGCCCAGAGAGGTTGTGGATGCCCCATCTCTGGAGGCATTCAAGGCCAGGCTGGATGTGGCGCTGAGCAGCCTGCTCTAGTAGTTGGCAACCCTGCCCAGAGCAGGGGGGTTGAAACTAGATGATCTTTAAGGTCCTTTTCAACCCAGGCCATTCTATGATTCTATGATATGATTCTATGATTCATGTGGTATTTGACCAAGTACCCCGAGGGGCAGAGTCTGCTGGCAGAGGCTGTCCCTTCAGTTAAGATCCACGGTACGTTGTGCCTGGTGCCTGATCTTGACAATGGTCAATGCCTCTTGTGCCAAAAAACTTGAAATCCTCGAGTGGCACAGTACAGAATAATCTGCTCACAGAGTGGAAGTCTTCTCCTAATCCTTGTCAATCAGTAAGTGGCATTTTGTCTGAAGCATGGTTTCTAGTCTATAAATGCTGAGAATTCATGGGCGTACTGTGGCTCATCCTAATGTATGGGAAGTTTCAGTCTTATCCTACCTCTCTCAGTCTGGGTTATGATAAGGCAATGAGCTGTAGATGCTGTGCATTCAGTCCTCTTATCCTTAAAAACTGCCATTTGTTACATTTTACTGGATACTTCCTTAATTGTAGAAAAGACAAATAAAAGCTCATGATTTACATTCTCTTAAATAATTAAACTAGTGCCAGCTCCCTACAGGAGCCCTGTGCAACGCTGTAATCCAGAGTGTGGGATTTGATTTCATTCTCACTAACACATTCTCACTAACATGATTGAAATGATGGACTTGCTTTGTTTATCACGAGAAAGAAGTTCTGTCTTCAATACAGCACTAACAAGACTTTTTTTCAAGCGTTTTCCCTGAGCCTCCTTTCTTCCACATATTAAAGGCTTTTCCCTTGAATGTTGTGGTGCTTTCTTCACAGTCTAGCTGATTCGGCAGGGGCTGTAGGTTACAGCTGAAGGATCACATTAACGTTGGTGGCAAACCACTCACATTGTAGGGGGAATACAGTTTACATCACCCAGGTGGCTGGTAGTCCTCGCTTGTCTTTCACAAGCCCCCCACTGCCCACAGACAGGCAACTTCCATAATTCACCAGGAAAACATCACAAAGCAGCTCAGGCCATGGGATGTGCCCCAAGGTGTCTGAGTGACACACAGGCAAGCTCAGCACCCTTGAGGTTCAGCAGCTCTAGCAGGGATCTGTGCAAGGGTTTTCTGTGCATGGTCAGAAGCCTAGGTGAACTCTGCAGAAACAATGTACCCAGAAGAAAAAGAGAATATAGCACCAGTTCAAGACCAGCAGCAACAGGAAACCAGGCTGAGAAGCACAACAGGAAAACATTTTGACTCTACAGCTTGGAAACAGGGGATCCCACCTGGAGATCCAAAGGCAGGAAGGAGTCATTGCACCAGCTGCTGTACTTCCAAAAAAGTACAAAGCCATTGCTCCAGCACCTTGCTATCTAAACTGGCTGCAAGGCAGTTAAGGTTGTTTTTTTTTTTTGGACAGCCTAAGTGAGAATGGATGCAGGACCTCCTCACCATTTCTGTACGGTGAAGTCAATGAAGAAAATCTTTTCAAGCAAGAGCTGAAAAAAGTTAAAATTGGGTCCTTACAAAAGACTCAAAAGCAGCTGTTCTTCGCCAAGCACAGCCTGTGACTCAGGCAACATTGCTGCTGTTTCCCCAGTGCCAGGCAGATAAGCTTCTGCTGAGATGAAAGATATTCTGGATCCTCCCTTACTCTGTATCAGATCCTTGGTTTGATGGAGGAATGCGCCAGGGCTGAGCTTCAAACAGTGGAGATGCTAGATGAAGGTGAAAAAGCATGAGAATCAGACAGATTAATTTAGCCAGAGATTTCACATTCTAAATATATTTAGGTACTCAGCCAATCCTTGGGATTTTGGTGGTATTTAATACCTGAAATACTTTTACAAATCTGAAATGAACCCTAATGGCAGATTGTTTCCCTTCATCAACTCATTACAGAGACAATAATCATGTCAGAATATCTCTACTTCTGCCCACCTTTCTGACAATCTGCAAACATGGCCTGGTACAGCCCAGCTGGAGCACTATCTAAAGTTGGTAAGTTTACCTTGGGAAAAGCCTGGCAGAGATCACAAAGGTCCAGGAGAGGTCACTGAAGGAATTAAGACAGGATTTGTCTCTCTCTCTGATACAAAAAAATAAAATACATAGCTTTGCCTTGCAAATTGCCCCTAATCCAAATGCAATACTTCAGGGATAATTTACCTTGGTAGTTTCTATGCTACAGCACTGGTGTTTGTAGGTGGCTTGCATGTTTGTCTGAGCACCTGTTCCCTGCTATCCAAAGCCCTTCCCTCGTGCACAGTTTTTAAATTTCTTACTGTGTAGATGACACTGAACGCAGCAGAGGTCAGGCAGGATGCTGCACATCCCTGCATACTCCGTTCTCCACCCATCTGGAATTACTAATAATCCCTGGGTAGCCACTTCCCCTTACTCCCCTTACTCCATCCCCCACATCCTCTTTGACAGCCCTAAACCACATCTTAGCAGTTGCAGATTGGTTCACAGACGTAAGAGACTGCAGAACATGCTTCCCAGTGCCTCCCGGACTGCAGCAGTGGGACCCGAGTGCCGCATTCCTGGGAGGCCACAACAGAGCTGCCAGACCAGCAGAATTCCCTTGATTGACTGGAACAACCAATAACTCAGCCAAGCCCAGAGCCTACGCATAACTCTTCACGACTTGGCCCCAGTCCCATGTGAAGCCTTCCTAAGGCTCTGTCCATGCAGTGCTACTTCAGGATGAGGGCCCTAGTTAATAGGAACTTTGTATTGCTGTGGAAGCTTCAAATGAGGGGCTGTAACCCTCTACCCTAACCTTGATGCTTTCCTCTCTTGGCTTTTATAGCTGGGATGCATTTTCATACAGCTTCCTACATGAAACAGTCTTCATGGGTTTTCCTTGGGCCTCATTGTAGTCATTCCAGTGCTTCCCCCAGTGCCCTTGTCTGTGTTTAAATCCTTTCTTTCATCTGCCACGGAAGGATTTGTGATCGCTCATTTGCATTGTGGGTCCTCCTCATGGGGGTTATAGGCGATGCACCTGCTAAAAACACCAGATGCTACATCCAAGGGGATGCTGGAGGTCTGCACATGCTCCATTATCTCCACCCTAGATGGGACCATTAGTAATTACCGGGTAGCCACTGCCATGTGCCAGGAACTACCCTCTCACTCTAGTCCTGTATTCTCTTTGAAAATCCTAAACAGTATCACATCAGAGGCCTCTTTTCCTTTGGTCACTCCAGGTTCTTTACCCACTACCCTTCTTGCGCTATTAAAAATCAGGGTTCAGACTGCAATCCTTACGTGGACAACCCACTTGTGAGCTAAGAGGACTTTCACCAAAATCTGCAAAAATGTTGTGTGCTTCTGAAAGATACCAAATGCTTTTCCAGCAGGCTGCAGACACTGAGGGCCTTAAGGAGATGCTGGGTATATCAAGAGGTGAGGTCTTGATGAATAGCTGCCCAAGGCAACCCTATACTGAGATGGCATAAAACTGGTTCTGATGGTGTCAGTCTGCCTCCTTATTTTTGGAAGGCATTCACAGATCAGCTGCTTTCTCAGCTGTTGTCTCCCTGGAGTTGACTGCTTTATCCCCTAATTTTCTGAATGCTCAGTACCAGTTCCTCTGCGCATCTGTCCAGGGCCTGGCAGAGTTCACGGACTTTGGACTGAGCCCCCTGCCACTTATGCTCTAAGATCTCTTGCTCTGCCACTGAATGTTAGTGAGTCAAACCCATGTGAAGCCCATGCCTGTGTTCAATACCACGATGACAGTCATGACAGACAGGTGGGTCTAGCAAGTGCTAGATATAAAGTGAGAAGATTTTAGCCATATGTTCTCTTCTGAGGCAGCAAATCACCATCATCTGGATTCCCACCATCCAGAATGACTGCCTTCTCCTTCGCCTACAGAAATGTACTGCCAGCACCATCTCCTTCCCCCTGTGCACAAAATTTGGATATCAGCAATCTCTGCAATAGCTTCTCCACAGGACATGGCAGCATACTAACATGGAGACGTGGTGTTCATCCTTGTGAAGTCTTTCCTTCTTCTTTCACGTGGCTTTGGCACTGGAGCTCGAACAGGCGCTGGTCGTATCCCGGCGTTCCACTGGGAGCTCTGGGCTAGGGTCTTTGCTGCTGCTTTAGGGGGCAGGTTCCCGGGTGACTGGTGAGTGGCCCAGCTGGGACGAACTGGTGTTTTTGGAACAGACTCAAGATCTGCAGTAAGTGACAGCTAGGAAGAAAAGGCAGTAAGTATCATATTATCCTAACAGTCTCAGAGGGACTGAAAACGTTGGAGACTGTTGAAAACTTTAATCTATAAATGATACTCATAATGATGACACAAGCATAACTTACTGCAGTGACCTGTGCTCTGTTATAAGTTTACTTTAAGGACAAAAGGATCCAATTAGAAATTGATGCTAGTAAAGCTAAACCCAAGTTAATTGGTTCTCTGCATCAACTCATATCTTAATGCACAAATTCTCCCCTGTGCATATGGCTGTGACTGCTCCCAGTCTCGCTTGCTGTTTCAATTCTTGCAGTGTAAAGGATAAAGTTTATTTTAAAATACTGTTCAATGAGTATTTTACTAAGCAGTATAGAAGTTAAGCAAAAAAAATCTTAGCGACACCGTGATTGTTTTTTCTTTGAAAAAGATCCCAAATATTCAAAAAACACAAGCTGTGCAAACCAACAGCTTTGGCTTTTTTTAACTGATACAAATTATTAGGTAATAATAGCGAACAAACATCAACAAAACATCTACATAAAAACTCATTAAAAAGCAATGTGGGCAGATAGTCTGCTGTGAAACTAGAGTTCATAGTAAAACGGTTGTGCAGAAAAGTCAATGCTGTTCTGCAGTTCCTGCCTGTCTGATTCTGCTTTCCATTACTTGAATTGGCAGCAGTGGCAGATATATGGTGCTTCACGCCTAATTGTCTAGTGATAAATAAGCAATCCAGCAACTTCTGAATATCAGCCTAAAGAAAGGCCAGTGATTATACAACTGCCTAAAGTGCTCCAGGTTCTTAGCAGTACTTGATGTGTAACAGAGATGGTGTAATATAAGCAGCTGCAGCTTTCCTGTCCTAGTGAGAAAAGCACAATACCATAGAAGCAGTAGTAGCTGCAGCATTGATTTGACTGTACCTTGCTTTTCGGCTCCTGTGTCTTTGGTGGTTCAGTTTTAGCACTTATAGGGACAGATGGGTAAAGAGTATCAAAGCCAGGCTATACCTTTAAAATTAGAGTGGCATATATAAGCTGAGTTTGAATTTCCAGACATTATACTGAGCTATTTTCACTCTCTGGAGTAGTCCCATGTAGTTCATTTCTTCTATGAATTAGTAAAATTCAAAATAAGGTTTGCAGAACATAGGTGGTGTAAATATACACTGGACAGGACTGTGTTGTGGTGCCAAGAGCCCTGAATCTTCGTATGGGATATACCCACACAGAATATAGATGCGATCCATCCTCAAAACACCAATTCCCTACCTATATGTCATAGGATAATTTATTCCTGACTTCAAATGCTGCAATCTTATTACCTTAGGCAGTGAGGCAAGAATGACTGATCCTGTCAAAAATGTTATTTAGTACACACTAAAAATAAGTCAGTAATTCAAGAACAGCTGTGAGGGTGGAAGAGTCTCTCAAACAGAAACAAGCATGCAGGCTGATAGGCAAAACCAGCCCCTAATTGCTGACATTGCAGTCATTTGCAAAGCTGTCAAAAGCATCAATCTGATGGATTTTTACCTTCCTATTAAAGTATTTGTGAATTTTGACATTTGAGGGGGATTTGCCATGAAGCTGCCTATTTTGCTGAAAGCTGCAGAAAACTTATCGGAATTCCTTCAGGGAAGAGCCCCTCATTGTGTAAAGAACACTGATGTGGCAGCAGTGACGCCTGTAAAGGGACCTGCAGGGTCAGAGCTGAGGAATCACAGCAGGGCAGCTCAGCTCCAGGTCAGAATGAATAGGAGGGATGAAATAGTGGCCCAAAACACAGGTTTCCATGCCTGGCCTGCTAAAAGCTCAAATGAGTCACTGAACCTGTTGCATTCTTCACTTTTCTTTGTACGATGCTGGGACAGTAGCTGCTGAAGGCAATGTAAGCATCAAGGTGGTATAGACAAGCCACAAAGCCTTGATCCAGCAAAGTGCTTAAAGAGATGACTAACAATGAAACTATACTTATCTTTAGTGTAAGGCATTTCCCTGCATAAAGATAGAGCAGGCATTCCCACCCCACTGCAGAGATGGGAGGGTTGCATGTACATTCATGTGAAAGAAAGTGGCCCTTCATTCAGACACCTAATTAACTTAATTTATTGTAATACACTATTTAATGTAATTTAGATAATTTACTTTAATTTATTGTAAATTAAATGTGAGTCTGTTCACATTTTATGCTACTATTTCCATGATTACTAATAAACTCCAAAACCCCACAAGTTTACTAGGAGGAGACTTGATTCACCATATACAAACCTGGAGCCAGTGGAGGTAATTCCAGGAGTCAGGTCATCACCTTAATTACACGTTTCTTCTATTTTGGTGTGTTGTTGTTTAGCCTCCCGAGCTTAGAGCTCCATATAATAGCCCTTTTCACATCTTCATTGTTGGCTGTAATATACCTTATTCTCATCTACTTTCAACATTTGAATCATTGATCTATTTAAGAGCTTCATTTTAACTTGACTTGATGTTTGCTTGTTTGGGGCACTTATTCTTTCATCATATTCTATTATTCTTCCAAGGATTTACTAAAAGATTTGAGTATTAAGCTGCTTTATTTGGAGTTGATTAAGTAAGAGTCTTTTCACAGGTCTTCATTTCAACAAGATTCCCCAGTGCTACCCTAATAATGAATGGAAATTAATTTTGGATGATTCCTAGTGAGTTATACATACTCTTTTTCTATGCATCAGCCTATTGTAACCTAACTTTTATTGTCATGTAGTGTAATCATTAATGGCCAGCCTAACAGCAGGATTATACGCTGTGATTACATAGAGGATAAGAAACACAGCTCTTGTACTGAAATTTGTACAACTCTAAACTCAAGGCAAATACGAGTGTATTTTCAATGTAAAGGTCTAGGAAAGAGTGACACAGCACAGACTACCCCAGATTTTTAACACAAAAGGAAGCCAATGCTACCAAGATTGCATAAAACAAAGACACAGAGCTCTGTTCTGGGCTCATGTCACAGAGGTGTAACCCCATGCATTTCAGGATGCTTACCTCTGGGTTAGGCTGTCCTAACTGCCGAGGAGGGACCAAGGGAGGATGGTGAACCTGTCAGGCCTTGACAGCATGCAGTGGCTTTAAGAATCTTCCCAGGGCGTTTTGTGGGGAGAGAATGCAGCACCCACTAATTCTGTGTGCTCCCCGAGATGTGTCTGAGTATTTTGTGTCAGATAAATGCTTTTCGGTGACCATTTACTACAGGAATAATAATGTCTCTTTAAAGCTGTGAGCAGCCAACAGAAGGTGACACATACATAAACACAATTCAACCCTGTACTGCTGCAATTTATAGCAAAAACTCCCACTGACTTTATGCAGGAGGGTTTGGACTTCATGTTGGGAATCAGACTAGGTGCTTGTGCCTTCCTGATTGTGGGCTGCAGGTTAAGTAACTTAGACGAAGTTCCTAAACTCTAGGGAAAGAAAATCAAAGTAATCTCTTTCTACCCTGAACTAAGGTTCTTTCACTTCTGTACTGACAATAAAACAGCTTTAAATTTGAAGCAAGAAGCCATGGTGGAATGAAACTCTGTAAGGGCCCTCTGATCTAAGGGCTACAGAGGAAGCCATTGGAGAATGGAAATTGTAAGACACAGGCTGAATAACTTTAATTATATTTTCTGTTCTTTAACACTGACTGAATCTATTTCCTAGAAAACAGGCTGTATTTGGGTCAGGAGGATGCCTCTCAATCTCAGGAGACAATGCCTCTCTTTTATGTAAACCTTCTTTAGCTCAACTCACACGTGTTCCCAGGCTTTCATCGCTTGGGAAACATGCTTCCAGGTTTGCAAAAACCCCCGATACGCTTGTGAGCACATCTTTCTTCTGGCAGTTATTTGCTGCCGTATCTACAAAAGCTTAGGCCCATGATGCTTTCTGGAAGCCTGACTTCCCTAGACTCCTTTCATGTGAGGATGCCCTATTTTACCAGCAATGAGCACAATGAATCCTCAGTATTAAGACCTTAGGGCTGCTTGCTCAGGCTCAGCGCAATGAACAAAATATAAACTAACTTCAAACTGCAATAATCACAAGTTGCAAGCACAGAAGAGCAGCACTGGGGAAAGATGCAAGTGTCATAAGAGAACTGACCCAGTGCTTTGCAAAGCATGGAAACTGTCTGTCAGGATACTGTGCAGTAAGCAAAGTGAGGGACAAGCAGATAACAAGATCACCGTCTACACACATACAGTTGCTGTCTCTTTTTCCCACTGAAGGCAGATGGACTGTGTCTAGGCTGCAATGAGAGATTGCCCCTGGAGCAGCCAGGCATGGTATGCTCTGTGTCCTCCTTATGCCTCTATCGCTTCTGGCCAGATATCTCCCCAGGGGACAGGCAGCAAATGTGCCCGGCAGCCTACTTATAGTCAGGAGCAAAGTTTCACAGTTACCTAAGTTAAGTAAATGCTCTGAGCTAAAATATTCCTGGGCGTAACTGACACTGGATCCCAGCTGATATAATTACAAGCCAGTGATACTTACCAGTGATTTTGCCTTCCGGAGCTTATTAGATCCACGACCTGCTCTCTTTTTTTTCTCAGCTGCCTGCCGGCTAAGGTCTGGGGTCTCCCCTCCTCCTTTCCTTCTCCTGCAGAGTAGAACAGAATAGTATTAACAAGTGCTATGGAGTTGGTTCCCTGGGGTTGAGAAGAAGAAAATCCCTTATGATATGCCAACCAAAAAGACATGGTTTAAGCTAATACATTTTATCTTGTACCTGGGGCAGACCAAGAGCGCACAATCGGTTATTGTGGCTCAGAGGGGAGCGGTAACTTGCTATTTTTTAAGTTATGATAACTCAAATGCATGCCCTTAGCTTGAGACTTATGGACTTAAGCTAAATCCACGTAACCATCAGCTTAAGGGAATTCACAGAAAGGGAAGTTTCACTAAATCATTTTTAGAATTTTCAGTTAAGTCCATGTAACTTGTAACATAAATAAGGTTAGAGGACCGCCTCTTAAACAAGTTATTCGTTGTTTTTATAGCCAAATACTTTTTCTTGTACATGTATATAAATTTATTTGCAGCTATTATTAAAGTTAATATAATTAACTGGCAGAACAGGAATATTCCAGAGTGTGAAAATTAAGTGAAGTACACTGGAGTGTGGCCAGTTGTCATGTTATTCCAATATCAGGAGTAAAATCGGTACTATGAGAAAGTTTTTTTAGGAACTCAGATAGGTTCATAAACACATTTGCTCTGAAGGTGTTCATTCCCCTTCCACATTCAAATTCTGCAAATCACAGGTAACTTTACAGCAGTGGTAAATTTAAAGCAGCAACTCTGTGTGCTCTCTGGGTTCATCTCCCAGCTCCATTACCAGCATCTGTGGGCTCCTGGAAAGCAAGCTAAAAAGCACATTGTGAATACAAAATCATGAATTTACAGGGTGGAAGCAGGCTCTAAAAAGCAACACTCATCCTACAAAAGAACAGGGCCACACCACATAACATGCACATCCTCACAAGCAGCCAACACCAGTACATGTCTGGTATTCACTAGTCCCAGACCAGCTGCAGATCAAGAACCACAAAGACAAATCAGACAAATTATTTCAAATAGCAAATTGAGGAAAATTGCAATCTCTTTATAAACACTTCACTAACGGCCAAGAGAGAAAATTCAATCCAAAATATTATTATAGGGAATGGTCTGGTCATCTTTAGATAGAACAGAGTCCTTTGCCAAAACGAGTTAGCATACAGAATGATCTCCACTCGTTACAACCGGGAGCATTGTAAGGGGTTAAGGAGTGGCTCTGACTCCGTTCTTTCGAGTCCAGTGACAGCACTGGCATAAGCCTGTTCACTTAGAAGACTAAAAAACTGAATAATTTATGCAGAGATAAAATACCAATAACCTGTCAAACCTGGGCTTCTGGTTGTAAATTAAGCTATTAAGCTCTACTGCTGTATTCTAACGTCCATGCTCATGGTGTCAGAGCATCCCTCTGCAGCAGGTCATCGCCACAATCTCACTCCCAGGTCAGGAAAATAAGCAGTGAGGATGAGTTTCTCAACGCTGCAAAGGAAGATGGCATCAGAGCTGAGCTGGGAGCAGCAGCTCTTGCTCCCAGCACTGAACTCAGTGTTTCTCACCCTGCTTTTCTCTCTCAAGGAATGTTTTAAATTCCCTAACAGGCAGAGAGTATTTTTTAGTAAATCGCCTAACAGGCAGAGAGTATTGGGCTGACTATTCAGAAACATGAAAAGCAAGAGACAGGCGTGAGGATTCAGAAGAACAGTGAAACACCATGCCCTTCTCACGCAAACCAGCCCCTTTTTGTCAGAAACGGGGCCTAGGCTGCTGACAGAACAATTACTGAAAGTAATTATTTTCTCATTGGGTAAACGCTCCAGCACAATATGCAACTGTTTTTAGAGCCGGCCTATGTCCATAAATTATCTAACTGAATTAGTGCTGGCTCCTAGAAGCCAGAGCTGGCTGGGGGGGAAGGCGCTTTCATTTTGGTTGAGCTGTTGTTATGAGAAGTATCAGGGCTCTTTCTTGAGGCACAAGGACACAAGCTTGGCGGGGGTCCAGTGCTCGGCTAGAATCAGAATTCATTAGTCATGATAAAGTGGGAGGCAGATCTTTTGATTTATTGGCACCAAGCAGCACAAACAGCAGATGCCTTCCAGCAGAACTACGTGCGCGGCCGGAAAGAAACACCCCTCCTGGTCCTTTTTAGGCAGATCAGCGTCCCCAAGGAAATGTTATAAGCTGGTCCCAGACTTTAGATAAAAACGCTTCATTTCACCTTTGCAATACTGCTCTGTGTTCCCAAAGAGACAAATCCATCCTCCCTGGTCTCTGTTTTGTTTGTACGTAAACAAAAAGCTACCTGGACAATTCAGGCAGAAAACGAAACAGACCTAACAGAAATCACCCTTATGACAAATTGCTCACATATGTGCAGCAACACTGAAAGTCACTGCTATAATTCTACCAAGTGATTTTGATAAACCCTTCCAGGCAATTTGTAATTCTACCCCTGTCTGTATCTCTTCTCTATCTCATCGCCACTCCCTTGACTATGCATCTGCTCATCACTGCTCTTAATTTCACTGCTCAGTGACTGTGAAGCTTTTCCCACACTTCCCCACCTAAAGCAAATAACCTCCCAGTGAACATACTCCAGGATTGTTGCCCCAGCTCCTTCAAAGTAGCTGGGACAGCTTCGTCAGCGAGGCTCTTGGGTGCTATTTTGTTTTATAGTACAAGCTTATGCCTTTCTTCTGAGCACACAGCAACAAAAATCCATCACACACACACACACACACACAAAAAAAAAACAACAGTCAAGACTCAGTTATCATCCAGATTGCAAATTAACCCCATTCTGCCATCTTTCCAGCACTGTCCAGCAGCGGTTCTCCTTCCCGGTGACATGAAGCACCAGCACTGTCCAGGCCAAACCCTCACCCAAGTGCTCTGCAGAAATCTATTTATTTGTTTTTCAAAGGTAAATGCTCAATTATGGTCTTAGAGGCTGAAGTTCTTATTTTGTGCTACATCTTTTAGGACTTCCTTTGACTCCACTCTCCTGCATAACTGAGAATCGAGTGTAGCTCGTTACGCCCCCCGTGTTTCACTTTGGCTAAGTAAAGACAAGTCCTCTGAATTCACAGCAGTGTAGCTGTGATACTGCTGAGGAAGGGAGCTTGTAGCTAATGATTCCTCTGCAAAGATCAACAAAGAAACAGATGACAACTCTGCCATTTAAATGACAATATTTTGGCTGCAGGGTTGTCACCCTGTTACGATGAACAGGAGAGTTCTCTCCTTTCTTTGGACCAGAAGCCAAGCATAGAGTGACATCCAGCTCAGAGAAGATTTTAGCCAGTTCCAGGAGCTAGGAAAAACTTTATTTTTTTTGTAACCTCTTAAATTCTGCAAAATTTAACCTGACATTAAGCAGATTAACTTTGATTCAAAGAAGTAGCCAGTGACTAGTCGCACACACTGCTTTGATGGTGGCGTCAGGTATTCCTTTGATGTAATCTTGTTTATTCACAAAGAATTTTCTACAAGTCCTTTTTTCCTCAACACAGCAGAACTCAAATGGAAAGAATGGTTTGTTTGCTCATAGCTCTGCAGTCAACCTGCTAGCCTACAAGTGCTCCCTCTAGTCCTTCACTTTGAGCCGTCACTTTGGCTGTCTGCTGCCTTTCTGCTAGTTCTGCTGCGTCTTCTCACACGTGCTTATAACCTGCCTCAAGAAAATACTCGTTTCTGTCTGTATGCATTCAGACTGCAGCAAAACTCATTTCCTCTCCCAGACTACCACTGCAAAACCCTATATTTTGGGAAATCACTCCTATTGTTTTAAGAATCTCATTTTACATAGATTTCATTACTTCTGACATTTACTTTACATGAAGAGTGGATGTTATGCCCTTGAGCTCCAAGAATTCATCTAATCTGAACAATAACTATACCTAACACAGCCTAGGGGGTCAGAGATTTTTATCTTGGTTCTCTGTTCTACTTTACAACCCTCTACACTGGTCAGGCAGGGTCTGCCTGAGCCTGTAGGCTGCAGTAAGGTGGATCAGCTTGCACAGCACTCGCATTACGCTCCCTCACTCAAGCGACTAGATACGCACTGAGCACGGCCTTCATCAGCGGTCCAAAACAAAGCTTGGCATCACGGAGGGGCACTCTGACCACTTTGCCATTGTTAGGCAACCTAGACCTGCCCAAGCTGCCCATTAGCTGCCACTGCCACCTCCACAGGCTGCCCACACTTGGGAACACACAAGCCTGGAACGAGGTGTCTCACCGCAGCCAGGGAGCCAGGTGAGGTGCTGAAGACCGGGTCCCCAGGCTGCTGCCTCAAAGCAAAGGATGGAGGACGCAAGACAGAGCCTTAGAGGGAGGACGTCTGGGAAGGGGCTGCAGAGGGGACTGTCCACAGAAAAGAAGCACCAGAACATCATTACGTGAGCAGGTAGCTGGGCCAGCACCTGAAATGGCACACCTGTATTGCTGAATAAGAGTCATTACAGACAAGACTGCACACTAGCAATTACTTTCAGCTTAAGTGATATTAAAAGGAGATCCTTGATAAACAAGTAAATCTCATCGAATTCATTTTTCTCCTTGCAATAATCCTCTCTAATTATGGATAAATGCCAGATTTGCTAGATCACTAGGCATTAAAATATTCTCCATTGCACAAATGGATAGAAGCTCAAATCTCACTTAGGAGAAGAAAACAGTCAGTGTGCTTACTGTATCGTTAGCAACTCAGAATCATTTGCATCTGGTTGTCAGCTGCATCTACAGCTCAGTGCTGGAGCAAGCGACTTTTGAACTCTTCAAACAGGGCTTGTCCCATTTTTGACACTCAGTCATGACCAGCACAAGGGAGCACTAAACCTCACATAAACCTTTGGAAAAGACTACGTAGAAACACTTAGCACAACTGAAAAATAATACCAGAACTGTCATTTGCAACAAGACGCATTTTGTCAAAATATTTAGTTAAAAGCCTCAAAGAACTCTACCTAAAATGGTGTTAGAGTTTGGAAACATACCACAGAAAGAGGGTGAGGTGGAAACTGGAATGCTCTTTGAAGTACTGCAGTATCCTAGGACTAGGGGACGCGGATTAAAAAATGATTCATAAAAGGCTTTTGCTCAGACACTGGGAACTTTGTGGAACACCCCGGAGGAGTGGTGGGTCCGGCAAAGTTAATCGCATTGAGAAAGAACCTATGCAAGTGCGCTACTGCTTAGCCAAATAATCACCAGGCTGGGGTAATTCATGGTTTGATTGTTCCTGTGCACAGGGCTAATCTCGGCTCTATCAGTTATTTACTTAATATACAGTCTGGATACTTTCATTGTGGATTAATTGGTTCCCAAGGTTTTTGTTGGCACAGTGAAGAGGAATATCTTCCTCTCTGCACTTTCGGTTGGGTGAGAATCTGTGCAGTCCTTTTCACAGGGACTTGCACAGGAAGGAGGCAATGGTCAGGCTAATTCATTACCTCTAAACCAGGCTCAGACTAATGATAATATTACCACAGTTTCATGAGTTACTACACATCAGCTGAATTCAGGTAACTGCTGTGAGCATGCCCATGAAAAAATGAGGTAGCAGAGACTTAAATAAGAAATGGGCCAAATCCTGCCCACATACAACTACCACAGCCTCCTTGCTATTGCTCCTGCCAATGCTTGTTAATGCACAGAAATCTGACCACAGACCTGAGATTCTGAAAATATCTCATGCCAGATATGTCAAAGGAAAACGTGGGACAGCCCTAACACAAGTGAATGTGTAAAACTATGCTCTGGGATGGAAATGCCTTTCTTTTGCCAGTTGCTGGCCAGGTAATTCTGGGAGCCTAAGAACTGATGAATATGGGCAGTCTATCCCAGGTAGCGTAGACACAAACACTACGCATTACTTAAATATTATATAGTATCTATATGCACATGCATACTTTTACACCTGCACCCCCACTTAAACATCTAAATCTCTCTTCAGCCAGAAGATCCTTGAACTGATAGAGTTATATTTCATCACAATTAATTCATTCTTCCTCTTCTGTGCAGAAACTGCATATTCCTCTGAACTTTGCAGCTTTACTTAAAAACTCTTGAACAAACTGTTGTCCTGATTCTTCACATTACAGCTGTGTAACTTCCCCAGGGGTTACAGCCTATTTATAGGCAGACACTAACAAGCTCTGCAAATGCTCTGCACTGAAAGGACACAAAGTAGTACAGCTGCAACTACAAGAGGCCTGAGATCAATCCAAGGAAAGGCAAAAGGGCAGCACAGTGTGCTAGCTTGGCTTTGCAACCAGGCTGGTGAGCTAAAAGGCTTCCAGGCAGCTTGGGGCACAGGCAGAGGGAGCTTGCAAAGGACACGGACATACTCTATTATCACAGACAAAGCAAAAGGGAAGAGACCAAGCCTCTTACGCCTGCCTAGCCTGCTCGATGGGATCGTAGTTGTCGAGGTAGTTGAATCGGATGGTGTCTGTAGGGTGTCTGTCTGATGAACGCCATGGTGGGAGCTCTTTTTTCTCCTTGTTTGTCCTCCTTCCTAGCACAGGAATTTTTGCCTCTGGGATGTTGCTTCTCACCGGTTGCACATCAATAACTACAAACTCATCCTTTGGAGGAGTCTAGTAAGAGACATGAAAAGAAGAAAATAAATTTTATCCTACAGTGAAAATTAGATTAATTTTGCCTAACTTTAGACTTGTGAGAATTAGGTATTAACTCAAAATTCGTCTTTCCAGGCTCCATTTTGGTCACTGGACAGAAATAGGCACCCTGACAGTGCATGTTGTTGCCCCAACACTATATTTAGATGAGCTGAGCTGCTTTTGAGATGCATTGGCTTCATCCATTGACTACAGAGACAGCCTACAGGGGAATTTGGTTAGAATTAGAGATCTGAGAGATCTTCTGAAGGCAGAAGATTCCTGCCCTCACAGCCTCACAAACCAGGCATCCGGATCAATGAATCTCAGGACTAAGCAATGGCTATGGAGTAATGCTCCACCTTCCCAGAATGGCCCTGCCACCTTCAAAGAAGACAGAATGGGAGAACATCAAGGGCTATAACAGGCAGATTGTGTGCTTTTTTCCTTTCCACCAGCTAGACTGACTCTGAAACTTCAGCAGGGGCCATGTTGGGCCCCCCATTCCTGCTTATCAGATTGAGGCAGGCTATCACATGCTCTATAACCTGGGGAAGAGGAGAGGGGAACAGCCTGTAGTGCTGGAGAAGGAAATTTAGAGGATTACTCCAAAACACCCTGAAAGGATAGGAGGAGAAAGAGACCTTGGTGATTGCTTCTCTCCTAACCATCAAGATTTTCATTTTGCCCCTACCAGGGATGGATGAAGGGAAAGCAGAGCACATGGCAACATATGAGTTTAGATTCTAATTTAAGACTATGTGTTTTCCTTTTTACTAGTGGGAGATCACAGAAAGTTAAAGAGTTAGGAACTCTACCAGCCCAGAATTTTCCCACTGGTAGGTACATACCTTTGGTCTTGTAACATGCAGCTCTTTCACCATCTCAATGTAATGTTTCTTCCAGATTCCTTGCTCAAAGGGGGTTGGAGAGAAGTTGATGTACCAGCCAAAACGAAGGCACTTCAGCATCCAGAGCTGGTCCAGTTCAGACAGGTACTTCCAGTGCCAGCTCACCTGCAGATGCCCCGTAACCATGTATAAGAGTAGATCAACACCTTGGGGTTTCAAGCATCCAAGATTACAGCTAGAGACTTCTCTCCTGTGGATGCAGTTCCCCTATCTCCTTAAACTAGTACAATTCTTCAGCACCATTTATGCTCCATTTAAACCCAAATTCAAGGTCTTTCCTCATGATATGCTCATTGTATAAGTGTTGGCTGTAGGGTGAAATACTCTAAAAATCACTGGCCAAGAGGAAAGATTTCAGCTTATTTGGGGCAACTTCCTGCATTTTTATTCACTAAGCACACAGTAGTTGGAATGAACCCTTTATTACTTTCTACCGACAAAAACAGAAAAATAACATCCACAAGTCTGATAGACGTGTTCTGAATGTTTCCTCCCTAGTCATGTTCTGCTGTTATACTCCATCACACAGTCATCTTGCATGCAATGCTTCTTCCAGCCTAAGGACAAGCATCATCTATTTGCACTACTATGCTTATAACAGCAACTATCCAATGATATGACCCAAGTAGCACTGTAAAGACTTTTCTTTCTAACATCCTAACCTATCTGCTCCCTGCCTGTGAATGAATACTGTGAGTTTCATCTACATAAAATATGATCTGTTGGAGAAAGATACTAAAGCTAGCTTTAAACAAGCTGAGATTTTGATGTATTAGTATTATATTATGGAGTACTACGTTAGTGCTGTAATAATGTCACCAGTATCTGAACTTACTCATTCATAACTACCTTGGGTATCACTTTAAGCCATGAAAACATGTTTTTGGAGTCTTAGCAGACTGAATCCCTAGACACTGTGCTCAAAAGCACATTGATAACCGCTCTGCTTCTCCACATCAGCACTTTACCTTCAAGCATTTTAAAGGATCCGGTTTTCACTATTTTTCTTAAAGCATTGTATACACTTCTTTACAACTAACTTGGGCCAATACCTTTCAAAGCAATTAAAGATTCTCACATACAGTGTGAAGTACTTTAAAAGAACATGGTTTTCAGAAAGTGCCAGGCCTCTTTCTTGGGAACAATCAGCCTTGTAAAGTGCCACATGTTAAATGCCTTAGAGCAGAGCACCCAAAATTACTCTTCACTTTTATAACTCTCGGCCAATCTGGTTTAATTTAGGGTGTGGGGAAGTGTTGCATCCAATCTCATACAAGTTTCACTAAGCATATGGCACCAGGCTGCAAGGTCAGAAGGCATTCCTGCATTATTCAGGACAGCACTAGTACAACTTTATAGTAACTTGGTGCTGTTTTCTTTTTTAACTAGCTTGGCCTGACTTTCTGAATCTTAATACGTGTTGGCTTTTTTACCTGTGCACATCGACAGAGGCTCCGTGGGTCCAGGAAAGAAAAGATGTATAAAGACAGCACTCTAGGGAGCCTGGTGGTAAAATCTAGAGCTTCGGTGGGAACTCGATCCTGTAGCTGCTTGGCACAGAATTTCTGCTGTGACAGGGAGCAGCGTTCCAACAGGTCCACCAGGATCTTCCGCCTCTGACCATCTGTCCACTTGTCAAACTGAAAAAGGAGTTTCAGCTTCTGAGAAACCGGAGATTCAGCTTGTTAAAATAAAGCACCCATGTAAGGCAAGGGAAAGTGCATAAACAGCAGCTTCTGGTGACTCACTCAATAGCAAAGCATGTAGGAACTGGGAACAAATGGAGAGGCTACATTAAAAGAAACTCTGAAGCCACATAACATATGATTTATAATCCTCAAAGGATGCAGGATGGCCTAGTCCAGGACACACTCATGCTCACAAGACTCTCTACTCCTGGGACCAGTTTTGAGACTTGGTTTCACTCGTGGAAAGAAGGAGGCTCAGATGCGTGTTTACAGGATTGGGTCCTAAGCTGACTGCTGCTTCCTCGTCTATCCTGACACTTACATGGTGCCCACTGCTGAAGTATTTGAGTGCTTCACAATTTGTAATTTATTCTCACATAGGAGAGAAATCCCCATTGCTTTACAGAGAAGCGGAGCAAAGAGAAACGAAATCAATTGTCAGCGTCTCACAAGGAAAATCTGTGGCGTAGATCCGGCAGCACAGTAACAAAGATTTTTCCAGGCATTTCTGTGCTTATGACAGGCATCATCTAAAGAGGAGGCTTAAAATGGTTGGACCTCCCTGTGGGAAGAAGCGAGCACTTAGGTAAGCACACAAACACGTATCGCTTGATGCAACGGTAACAACAGTACTGTACTGAGCAGAGTGGGGCAGAGCTGTGTAAACAGGGTGGGAGCGATGGTGGCGGTACCTGGTGTTTAGCTTGTGTTGATAGCAGGGGATGGAAAGGGCCCCGTCAGCAGGAATCTCCTGGGAGGAGACTGACCTCATCGCCACAATCTGTGTAATCTGCCTCAAAACCTGCAAGAGCAGTCCTGGCTGCGAGGGCAGCGCAGAGTGCCAGGAGGGAGGAAGTGTCAGAGGACCATTTCATCAGGATCAACAGGAATCCTCGGTGGGAACCGCAGGCAGCAGAACGGCACGGATAAAGGTGGTCTTCCACAGGCGAAATGCAGATTTTGGGGAAGTCCCGCTGCATCCTGCTTCCTAGCAGCTTCTTGCAGCAAGATCAGCTGCAACGCAAACTCGCCTTCCTTATGAAGGGCAAGTTCCTGAAGTGCTGGGCCTGTCTGGGGAATGCTGCTTTCCCCTGCTTGCTTCTTCTCATGAACTGGCCATACCCTTAACACACGACACACACACAGTTTCCTGAAGCCAGCTTTCCACAGCCGACAACTTGCTCTCCACGGGTCAAATCACAGCACAGTAATTTCTGCATTTAACCTCAGGGGCATTTGAAAAACTTATTTAAACATGACCTCCACAAATTAAAAAGAAGAAGAAGAAAAAAGTGCAGCTCTTCCTANATGCTGCTTTCCCCTGCATGTTTCTTCTCATGAACTGGCCATACCCTTAACACACGCTCGTCTTTCTGTTTCCTGAAGCTGACAACTTGCTCTCCACGGGTCAAATCACAGCACAGTAATTTCTGCATTTAACCTCAGGGGCATTTGAAAAACTTATTTAAACATGACCTCCACAAATTACGAAGAAGAAGAAGAAGAAAAAAGTGCAGCTCTTCCTATCTATCTATCTATCTATCTATCTATCTAATTAAACAATTTACCCAGCTTTTCATATGTAATCTTGTATATATGAAGATTCATATATATGTACATATATATGAAGAGATGAGTAAATTGTTTAATGTCCAATGCCCTTCCCTTCCTTTCCCTTTCAGAACAAAACAGACTAGTCATTTAGATCTTTTTTTCTCTGCTTCCACACCAAAAATCTATGGTCAACTGGAGGACTAGCAGAATTATGGTCTAAAATACACTGTGCAGATGAAAAGTACCTGAGAAGTAATTTCTTTCCAGGTCGTTTTAAAGAACCCTTTGTTCCTTTCTTTATTTTTATTTGGATGTATTTAATTTCAGTACTGGACAATAAACTATAAGAAGTAAATAGCTCTTCTTCTTGCAAACACCTCTACAGGACCTTCAGGTAGGTCAAGCAAGGACAAGAAAGGGTGGAATGGGCATTCCTGAGATCCCTGAGACAAAAGCCAAACAAAAGAAAGCTCCCAAATGTCCATGCCTTTTCAGACACAGACAGTGAGCTAAGGAATACACCCTTTCCCTCCCATCCCTATTTTGCATAGAACTTTCACCTCTAATGGAGTTTAGCAGAGTACTAAGGAGAAGCTGAAGCGGGACTTTGGGATTTGGCACTTAGAAACATGTCCTCCCGGAACACAAAATCAGACAAAGATGCACCAGAAGGGGAGAGAGGAGGTTCTGCCTATCCCCTCCTCACCCTCCGCTTGATATGAAAGGCTTTTTCTGTCACGTGGTGAAGGGGGAGAGCTTCTGCTGCATAGATTACCCATTCATGATCACAGCTACACCCTCTTCTCATTAAAACAATCTGCAATCACCAATTGGCAAAGATAAATTTCTCTCACATAAGTTCCAGAGACGAGGGGGTAACTGGCTTACTCTCTTCCACAGCAAGAGGTTATGAACTGATCAAAGCAAATGCAGCTTCTCTTTCAAAGAGGCAGAACATTTGCTTCTGTTTAACTCTTCCCATTCTGACATGGCTTTGCAATAAAAGAATTCCTTCCAGCATCCTCAGCCTGAGCTTAAACTGCCAGGGGAACTCCATTTAAATCAGCGTCACACCATCAGGAGCATGGGAACATACAGCTTCTTCTCCACTGCATTGAGCAGCAGCCAAGTAGTTAAGCAGGCATAATTTGTCTCTTTTCCAGTATTAACAAGCATGTCCCCATCCCACATTTGGCTGCCTTTCTCCACAGTTCCTCCCCTTGCATGTGATTACAGCAATCCAACCAGTCGGACCGGATTCCCCTTTTCAAGGTGCTGCACCTTCTCAATCCGCAGCTAGGAACATTTTTCTTTTTCTGTGTATTTCCCAGAGCCCCGGAGAACAATGTCTCCCCGGGGACTGTGTGACATAAGGCTACGCTGGCTATTGCACCAGCAAATGCCTAGTGCTCAGTCTGCACTTCTGCGATCAGCTTACAATTAATCCATGAGTGCACACACACAAATAATGCAGCCTGACACTAAGGGGAGAGCCCAGGACCTCAGTGCCAAAGTACAGAAGCTCTGCCGCTTAACCTAAAGAGGCCCCTCTCCGCTCTAAGAGACAGGTTGTTTTACTGACTTGAACAAGCCACTGAAATGGGACATAATCCTCGTCTCCCAGCCAGCATATTGACGCGAGTTCACAGGGTTACAATCACACGCAGGCATCCCTGTGCTCTGCAAACGTAGCACTGAGCTCCCTAGTCAACAAGGCTCTCCTGGGACACATTAAGTGCAGGATATCTTGTGCGTAGATGGAGATGATTCATCTCGGCAGAAGCAATTTTTGCCTCCCTCCCCAGCCATCTTCTCCCAGTCCTGATGCAATGGACTTGCTGGAGGCAGCGGTGAGAAGAGAAGGGACGAAGCAGGCAGGCACCTGGTATCCATACGTGAGTCGACCCAACAAGATCCTAAACATCACTGCTGCCAAGTGGCTCCTTGTCAGGAATTAACCGCTAGCCCTTAGGATCTGTTCCTTTTTGCTTTCACCACTGCACTTCGACAACTAAACCTGAAATTTTGGAGGAGGAGACTCCCGGGAAGGCTGCTGAGGACGGCGTGTGGAAAGCCAGCAGCCTGGTGGCAAGGAGCAGCACCCTTAAGCAGGAGCCATTGCTTCTGCACCGTGGCACCTAGCACGGGGTAAAGAGGTGTCCACGGGTGGGGGTCTGCAGGGACTGGGGACAGAGCTGCCCAAACACCAGTGCCCTGTGCTGTGGGGGTATCCTGCAAAGCCTGCAGCTGCCACTCCAAGGGTGACTGTTGCCTGCAAGTCCTGCATCTGATCTGCCGTGCCATACAAGTGCCTCAGCTACCCCAGGACGTTTCAGATGGCCCTAAGTGACTTTCAGTTTGTGCTGCTGAATCCTGCCCTAAATGTCTCAGCTCCCACTGTGGTCAGTGATGGTGTAGTCGATAGAGTCAGTGAAGCCTGGAGAATGGTTCAGCTGAGCAGCCACTACTGCTATGCCTACCCCAGTAAATTAAATGTGACCAGGGCCATTTTCTAGCAATGACACCAAGAGGCAAACAATGCACATGTCCATACCATCATACCCTCACCCTTCAGAACAAGGTGGCTGGATCCAAACTGCGTATTTGGCATGGTTCCTGGCTGAGGCTAATGTCCAAACTGCTTCTGAACAGTGTCTGGAAGCGTGCTACTGGCCCAGGCCAAAACTGTGCCAGGGAGCGTGCTAACAATTTCATAGTGTGGATGAGCAAGTCCCAGTACCTGGGAACATTCAGATGTGCTATATAAATTACTATGACAAGATGTAGCCCACAGGGTGAGCTGAATCATCGTCTGGGCTCCCTGACTTGTCTACATCTCATTTGGCTCTAACGGAAGCTGAGATGCTCAGATCACCTGGAGACACTTAAGCTTAGGTGTCTTAATCTACAAGTTCAACCCCAGCCTCATTGTCAACTTATTAGCCTGCGTGTCAGCATGATAGCATTAAGCATTAAGGTAGAGCAAAATGCTTTTATGTATTTTAAATTAATGGGAGGAATTTTTGGCTTGCAGTGTTGAGAACACAGCAGAAAGGGAGGCTGAGAGGGAGCACGTCAAGGCGTCTGCCCCAGGTGCAATATGGAATAGCAACTAGAATAAAAAAGGAGAAACCAACAGAGAAATGTTAACCCTTTCCCAGTTTAATCATAAAAAGGGTTTCAACTGAAAGACAGCAGCACAATTTATTTTTAATATTTATCTGGAAAGTATTTGGGTTAAAGAGTTAGTGTGAAAGAAATTCACCACAAACGTCTCCAGTAAGATCAAAGCCTGCAAATACTCAAGCATGGGAACAGCTAGGCAGGACAGGCTGCCTGCTGCCACTGCACACTACCCCTGCTTCCACTCTGTGCAGCAATAATACCCTGATGAGTTAAGTGCAATCTGAGCCAGCCAAAAAATTGTAGAGGGTACGTCTTGAATACTGCAGGTGATAGCACAGCCAGTCCCACACCCTTTGGGGCTGCCTAGCCATGCAGAAACAGAGAAAAGAAATCCCTTCAGGTCACCTAATTCATTGTTTCTCAACCTGTGTTTTAGGGACCACAATAGCCTGGGAGACATCAAAGATGTTCTGTGACACAATTGCAAAAAAAATAAAAATAAAAAATGAAAACACATACACATAGTACCTGAATGCATGCAAATAAAATCAGGAGGAATAAAATAAACAATGAACTTACAAAGTTTAATCTAATCTTTATGTGGCTGTAAATGAACACCTCTCTGGCAATGCTGCACGAGGAAACTGTTCTACATTCCCAGAAGGTTAGATGTTCCTTCGGTTTAAAAGGTATCAGAAACACTGAGCTAAGTTCATCTCCTACTGCAAGGCACTCTACCTAAACCATTCCTGGCAAATGTTTGTCTAACCTTTTCTCAAAGGACTCCAGTGCTGGAGACTTCCACCCCTAGCCCCCAGGGCAAGCTATTCCAGCAGAGAATTATCTGTAGATTTTGCTGGTGTCTAAATTGTATCTCCATAATTGTGATTCAAGCCCATGATTTCTTGTTCTATCCCATGTGAACACGGAGATCAGATTATTCCTATCCTCTTTGTGGGGAACTTTTTTGTGTTATTGGAAGGATGCTACGACATCTTTTCTCCATCTTCCCTAGAGTAAGCAGATCATTTTCAAATTTTCTGGACCTGAGGTCATTCTCATTTATGACCTGTTCTCAGAAGCATATCCAATTGGTCCTCAGCTTTCTTAAAATGTACTGAACAGCACTGGGGATGGTTCTGCCTTTCAGACAGCCCTTTGGGATATCGTCCTTTTTCACAATTAAAAGACAGTTATCTTATATTCAGTTTGTGATTGCACCATAATTCCCAACAATTTTTATGCAGAATTGCTGCATACTCGAGTTTTCTCATATCTGCAGTTTTTATAAATGTCATTCTTACATGTAGCACTTTTCACTTGTCCTTATCAAATTGCAGATCATTTCATTTTGATTTCTGATCTTCAAAGGTCATGAAATCACTCCAAGCCTGATACCATCTGCAAATGAGTATGTACTTTTCCATTCCATCATCCAGACATCACCAAAAACACTGAATAGTTCTAGATTCGGGACAGACTTCAGCCTCCCAGTTTCATAATAAATCATTTGTAACAACACCGAATATGGATTCCCAGCCATACAAACCCACCCTTCAGCAGTTTCATCCAGTCCATGCTTCCTGAGAGCACTAGGAGAGGGCCATGTGTATCAATGTAAAAAGTCCTGCCAAGAGCACTGTGATGTCTTGACAAAGTTTCTCCCAAACTCAGAGTGCCCTAGGCTTTGCATACCACATATCATAATGCCAAAGGCTTTGAAGGGAGTTAAGAAGGGCTTTTGTGCTTTCCACACCCTTTTCATTGGTATGATGGATGACACAAGCACAAGGAGAATTAACTCTGAAGGAACATGATGAGAAGTACTGATCAAGTGTCATATGAAGGGCCAGGTATTTAACCTTTCAGAAGATGATTCAGCACTCTTCGTTGGGGGAAGGCTGTTTCCAGACTTTGGCTCTTTCAGTGGGGGTTACAATAAAAACATTTTTGCATTTTTTGCCAGCATACATCCCATGGGCATTTTAAAGCATCCACTGAGTTACAAGAAACAGATTTTAGGTCTGTCAGTTACTGACTGTCATGTTAAAAGGCGTTTTTTGAACACTAATCATTCAATTATTTTGTTTTCTTGGTTTCCGTGAAATCCCTTATTAGCAAAATGCATGCAAGTCAACAAGTTCTGGAAAGTGTATTTCCTATAAAGATGAATAATTCTTATGAGCTTAAAATCAAAATACTTGTCTGTAAAAAATCTACACGAGTGACCTACTAGGCATAAAGAATAAGCATCGTAGTTCAAATAAAGTAACTGTGCAACTAGTCTTTATCAAAGGAGCATCATTTCTATATTTCAATTTAGCTTGTGTATGATATGTGACCACGTACCTGGTTCTTTGGTTCGATTTATAAAGATGTGCAGAGAGCTCAACTGTACAGTTACTACCGAGCCACTTTAATACATTCACTCATTTATTGCAATAAACTCACTGAGTCTGTACTCCTCTTTGCATAGGAGACTAAGCAGATTGCAGCTGCTTTCCCATAGTGGTTTTTACATAGGTTTTGCCTCACAAAAGAGAAAGGACAATGTGATATGTCAGGTGTGAGCTTAGGACAAGGGCAAATATAGTGCCATTGCATGCTTTGCCATCAGTTTCCCAGGTAGGTCACTTAGAGTTGTATTCCTTTAAAGCAGCCAGCTACGACTCCCTTCATAGGCTACAGAAACAAACAGGCATCTCTAGAGGGCTGTTCTTTCATCCTACATTAAGTGAGATGAATTACCCTCTGGAAGTACTGCTTTCTGTCTGTTGACTGTACATGGAGCCTGTGATGACCAGACCAGCCAGGCTTAAATATCTGTGTTTCAGACATACACACTTGGCCAGAGAAAACCCATCCTGAATGCCAACCTTGCGGTGATCTGTGGCTGGGGCAGACAAATCCTCTCTCAAGTCTCTCTATGCCCTATTTTTTCATCAAAAACAGGGTGACAGTACTTTCCTGTCTCACACGGGAGTTGTGAAGATAATGACAGTAAGAGATTGCGAGATGCTCAGTGATTACAGCATTAGGAGCCCTATGTGTGCACTTAGTAGATAACATGTAATTTATTACCAGCTTTAAAGACTTGCTAGCAGGCAATGGCAATACCTAAACATCCAGTATCCTCTCTGAAGACTTCACAGACTTTTCCCAGGGCTTCTTATCCCATTTCAGATCATTTTGAAAATGGAATACAATTTCCCAAGTTCAGAACTTACAGAAATAAGGCACTGAGGAAATTTACAACTTTACCTTCATCAAAAGTACAGCAGTTACAGCTCACTTGCACACCTACATCAGGAAAATGAACCCCTTTTTCAAAATAGGATATGTTATACACTCTCATTACTCTCATCAGTAATCTCCTGATTAGTTCAGAAACCGAACTGTATTTAAATATATATCTAAAGGGAAAAGTTTACCCATTTTCCAAGCAGGGCTCTTCTTTCTTCGAATACCTATAAAACATAAATACACGAATAAAACTGAATATTTAAAGAGGATTCAATATTTCTGAAGAAAAATACAGCTTGAAAAAGCATCTATGTAACCTACAAAATATAAACAGAATCACAGAATGGCTGAGGTTGGAAGGAACCTGTGGAGATCGGTTAGTCCAAAGTCCCTGCTGAGTCAACTAAAACAGATTGCTCAGGGCTATGTCCAGCTGGGTTTTGAATATCTTCTCAGATGGAAGCTCCACAGTCTCTCTGGGCAAGTTCCTCCAGTGTGTGACCACCCACATGGCAAAAACATTTTCTCTTATGTTTAATGGAATTTCCTATATTTCAATTTGTGGCCATTGTCTCTTATCCTTTCCCTGGATACTACCAAGAAGAGTGGATCTGTGTTCTTCACGTCATAGAATCATAGAATCATAGAATGTCTTGGGTTGGAAGGGACCTTAAAGATCATCTGGTTCCAACCCCCCCTGCTGTAGGACGGGATGCCACCCATGAGATGAGGAAGGCCCCATCTACTTCTTCCTGTTATCTTCCTACTTCTTTGTTATCTCTACAGCCCGGTTCTTGTAAAAGGTTCCTTTCACTGTAGGACACTCCTGAAAGTTCAAGGGCTATGTGAATATAACTACTAAGGACATCTCTGCAGACTGGCTGCGACGTGCTGCCTCATTTCTCTGCCTCTCTCCTAGAATGGATACAACGCGAGCAGCTATCATACAGCCCTGGCAATGGCTTCAACCTTCGTGCAGAGAGACTGGTAGGAGTAAGAGAGTAAGACCAGTCTTTGTGGCTCATGCTGTGCCT
The DNA here is from genome assembly GCA_013399115.1 of Anseranas semipalmata. Lineage (NCBI taxonomy): Eukaryota > Metazoa > Chordata > Aves > Anseriformes > Anseranatidae > Anseranas > Anseranas semipalmata. The sequence goes on along the minus strand of VXAA01001729.1, from coordinate 254,605 downwards.
AGGCACTTTACGGTGACCACTTCACAGTAACAACTAACAAGAAGGATGATCTGTATCAAAATACAGAGGAGGATTTGTGATGTTGACCTTTATCCATAGGGAGCTAGGCCTGGAAGCACTAGCACGTGGCTTCCCACTACCACAAAACTGCCTTTACACTAAGGATTGTGACCTGGCAAGTGAGGAAATGCTGTAGATGTTTTTTTCTCCAGAAGACAGATCAAAGAGAAAAAAGCCCAGCTTATAACTGCACATAAAAACAGCTATTAACCACAAGTAGGAAAACATGCTTGATCATTATAAACTCCAAACATGTTATTGCTTTGACAGCCTGCAAAGAAGGTTCCTGCAGAGAAAGACATTATCAGTGCTGATGTCTGGTACAGCAGTTGTCAGTGTTAGCTCTGTCTCTCTCAGCAGGAGTGTCTCTTGTGAGGGGTGGAAAATGACATTTCTTTTATTTGCATGTTGACAGTTATTATTTGCTTTATTTGCATGTGGGACATTTGGCAAAGTTAAAAAAAAAAACCTCTAACAAGCTGAACTTGGAAAAGGATTTGCCACAAGCAAATGATGAATAGTCAAAGATCTAAGTTTTGGGTTGGATAACTCAAGTGAAGCAGTGAGCTATTTATATAACTGAAAGCAATGTTAATGGCCTTTGATCAAAGAAAGACACATATTTGCTTTCAGCATTCTTGGAGGTACATCTGAAGCCAACTTTGTCAGAAAGTTCTGCCTACTCCAGGCACTTGGAAGCATTAATTAGCAATAGAATGGCCCCAAATTGGTATAATCATCCACTGACTTAATCAAGACCATGTTTACTGTCCTCTTCTCCAAAGCCTTCAAATTATACCTATACTGTACCTAAGTTGGCTGGCCTTGGATGCAGCCTAAGGCCTAGGTTGCTCCTGAGACCTGCCATCTCACATCCGTGTCTTTAGGTGGTTTGAAATAAGCTCAAGTTCAAGGCTGCCTGGCAAATCCCTCCAGTCATTGCTGCAAATGCCACTGGGAGCTCTTCTACCCCACTGCTGAATCACTGCCTACAGAAGGCAAATCACCTCTCAACTTCCAGTCCTTCCTTTAAGGCAGGACTGACACTGAAGTCTGTCTAGCTTTGCTGCGGGCGAGCAGGCTGCCCTGTCTCTTACCTTTACTTCATCCTTAACTGTAGCACACCCTAAGCATATCTAAGACTCCACCTCTGGTTTTCTGACCATGAATGTTGCATAATTCAACGTTTCCTAATTCTGGCTTCTTGACTTCGGTCTGTCCCTGATGGTGATCCTGGCTTTAAAGCAATCATGCCTGCCCATGGCCCAGTGGTAACACCCTGGATGTGCTCTGGCAGCTGCTGTAAGGGCAGAAAAACATAGACAGAGGCTACAAGATTCAGGATGTACAATGGGCAGGAGAGATCTTGGGTCCTGCCAACAATGCAGACAAGTGTTCTCTTGAGCATATTGGAAAATCCAGGGAAACCTGCAGGAACCAACGATGGAGCACCCCTTGGATTAACCAAAATTAGGTAGCAAATTTACACTGCTATCTGTTACTGGGTCTTCTCCTAGCAATGGTTTAGACGGAGCTTAAATGCTTCTGCCTTGGATCAGCTCTAAATTCTCACCCCTCCTGCCCCTCATTACCTATTCAACTAACAAGTACTTCTCTTAAGCATCTCTTCTCTCTATGCTTTTATCTTCTCATTGTTTTTCATGTACCTTCTATCTATAAACTCTTTTCTCCCTTCACACTTCGTCTTCACTCAAGAGTGCAGAAATGAACAGAGATATGATTCTATGAAAATGGCACCTTCTCACTTACTAGCTCCTTATATATATCAGTTGGTTTATCTCCTGATTTCAGCTGTCAGCAATATTTTTGTTGCAACTATTTGTTTTCTGCTAACTCTGCAGAGCCAGCACTGAGAGTAGCGTAGTAATAAATGAAAAAGTTTCAAGCAGGTCAGTGCTATAAAACCTGGATCAGAAACAAGTAAACACTTTTTATCATAAATTTCATCACTGACCACAGGTCTGGGAGATAGGAGGTAGGTTTTTTCCTACCTGGAACATCATTAAGGGCTGGACTACACAACAATCCAATATAAGCTCCTGAAAGTTTTGCTGCAGCCCAATGCAACATCACATTGCCTAAGGAGCAGAGGAATAAGAAGGTGCAAAAGGGTAGTTTTACCCACGCACTCACTGCTAGTCAGACCACACTTTATTGCACAGTGATGTGCATCTGTAAAAATGTGTTTTAAAGAGCGTAGGAAACAGACGTTAAAATGATTCAAAGGCTGGAGAATCTGCCAGATTGAAAGAACTTCAAAGAGCTCAATCTGTTTAGTTTATCAAAAAAAGATCAAGTGTTGGCTTGAAGCAGAGTAAAAGTACTTCCACAAGGAAAAACTACTGGTTACAAAAGAGTTTAATAAGCTAGCAGAGGAAGATTTAAATGATGGAAGCTAATGCTAGAGGTATTCAGCCAAGAGACAAGGTTTAATCTTTTAATGGTACAGAAGATTAACCATGAGAAAAAAAAAAGAGGGAAGTGATGAAATTTTCATTTCATGATAATCCCAAAGGAAGACTGGATACCTTCATGGAAGATATATTTTAGCCAAATTCTAGCTACTGAGCTCCAGACAGGGAGAACTGTGTGAAATGAGGGCCTGAGAAACCCACGAAGTCATACTATGTGATGTAATGGCCCACTTCGGATTAAATTCTATGAATCATCAACAGAAATTTAAACTGAATTCTGAGGGAGGAATATGCTCCTTGTGATACATGAGATGTTAGCAAATCCCAGATATAGCATGCAGAGTGGGAGACTAGGAAATGCATCTTGTTATTTATAAATTGAGTGCATCACTTCAGCTAACAAAATATCAATCGAGCCTCATCACTGCCAGGCTTAGCAGAGGAGACAGGGCATGGGTACTAAAGTCTCTCCTACGAACTAGGCTGCAGCACACTGGCCACTCAAACTTACACTGACACTCAGTTTGCTCTGGGGTTACACTGAAGTCTTCTGAGGCAGAAAAAGAATGATTTGGCAAATTTCACTAAGAAATGAATATACATTTTTTGTTTAAAAGCAGTTGATTTGGCAAAATAACAATACTTGAACTAAATACTTATATGCTTTAAACAATGTATGTTAGAACTTTCAGTTTTTACATAACTTATGAGGTTTCATATATATATATATATCTCATAAAGACTACGTATGCTATATATATATACGTACTTCCAGTAGTAAACAAAATCTTTAAGTTCTTTTTCTATTACTCATGACCTACACAGCCAAAAACATAAGTTAATTTTTTCTAGGACTTGAGAATTTGCGAAGTGAAACAGAAATTGCTTTAGGATTTGCAAATATTCAAAATACAACTGGAAAAGATCCTGAGCAAATCGTCTAGCTGACTCTGCCTTGAGGGATTTGACTAGATCATCGCCAGAAATCCTTTCCAAACGCTACAGTTCTGTGATTCCATGAATTCAACCCATTTGCAGGGAACTTGCCTTGTCATTCATGAGTTGATGGTTCAGTGGAGTCCATGTGCTCATCTTGGTTTGTAGCTTCGGACCATCCATGTTTCTAGGAGGTGCAAATGCCATAGATATGTGAGATGGGGAATCCTCTGATATCAACACCAATGGCTACAACAATTAAACAGAACAAAGACCAGTATTATCTCTGTGCTACTCCACTACAGCACATTAGTGAAAAGCAAATCATTTCAAGATGCAGTCCATTGACTGCACAGCATAGCAATGATACAGCCAAATTATTTGAAAGCCAGTTAGGGGTAAGGCCGGTGTTTTATTCTATGCACCCACGGTAATTGTGACAGTAAAGGCCAGACTTCCTGATGGAACCTCTGTGCATTAATGTAATATAAATAATTAATAATTAAGCAGGTCTTTCCCATCACAAATGTTATTGAATATGCCTTTGATTTTTGCTGCATAAATGATCACAACAGGGTATCTGCAGCAAGCTAGAAAGCACATTCAATTTCTCTTTCCAGTTGTTGGCACTGAAAATTGGACATAGCCTGTGCATCTACTTAAGTGACACTAGATAGGTTTTTACTGATTTTGATGGGCATATAATGCCAGGTCTCCAAGGGCCAATTTGTTTCTATCACACTTAACTAAAGAATGAAATCCAGAATGGTTCAGAACTGACTGAAATCTCTCAGCATCCTGGCTTCAGGCAGATTGGTTTTGACAGTCTGGACAGATTGTGCTGCTCTTTTAAACAAAAAATTCCTAGGTGAAGTAAATAGGCCATTTAAACAAAATTTTCCCTTCCCTTTTGTGAAATAAAATAACTGGACTTTGTTCAGACAAAGCCATTTCTTCATAAATGTTTGCCCCAAAATAGGAAAAGCTTTTTTTTTCCTTCATCCTGTATCCTGCAGCTGGATTCAGCAGGATAATGTCATTGCTCACCTCAGGGAACCAATTTCCAGACTGAAGGTTTAAACTGCAGCAGTCTGAAAACCAGGTCATTTCTTTACAACTACCATTAAAAAATATCTCAATTTCCTTCATATAGTTAAGTTATTAGGTAATTGTTCTGTAAACACTTCAGATTGCTTTAAAGCTTCACGGTGGCAAGGTGAACAATAGGACCTTGGGAAGGAAAGAAAAGGTAACTCCACTAAGTGACTCCAATATTGTGTTGACAGCCTACCCTGAATCCAAGCACCTCAAAACCTACACAGCAAACGGACCTTTATAGCTAACACAGCTTTAAGGCTCACAAAACACACCTTCATGAAAGCCCAGTCCTTCCTTCCTTACCCAGGCAAAATTCCTGTCTATATCAATGGGAGATTAATCTTCAAAAACACACTGCAGGATCTGTCTGGGCACATCACCTTTTTTGATTAGTTTTTCCTCCCCTTCTCTCCTAAGTTATTTTGGAATCAAAAAAAGTCTAAAGAAAAAAAAAAGAAAAATCTGTTATATCTTTCTCTCTGCATCTGGTGATGTAATATGGTCCGTGGTTAGAAAATAAGTTCATTACAGGAGTCTGAGCTCTTTCTGTCTTTTGGTAGAGATCCTTAAATAACTTACTGTATGCACATAGGAATTTTAACTTCCCACAGAGAAGCCGCTAAAAGCTAAAAAACTTACTAAGGCTGCAAATCCACACATTCTGTAGCTGGCAAATGTTAGAGGCTTCTTGTGCAACTCGGTAGGTGCATTATGGATATGCATTGCGATGGGATTGCTTACTGGGTTGTTTTTGTTGTTTTTTGCTTTTTGTTTTTTTCCTGCAATGCCCCTGCCCTTTTCAACGCACAGAAATACAGCATTACAAGCTAAAGAAACAGCTCCACTGCCAAAAAAACAGGTTCAGGCAACCATGTCCTGTTTTTCAGGGACAACCTTCTACATTAGTCACAAAAACATCAGTTGTCACTGCAGCACACTCCCAGCCCTGGATTCATGTTCCAGTTTGCCTCCCCTGTGCATGCAGTGCTTTCTTGGTGTGGGAATAGCTGCGTTCACAAAGCACCTCTACAAGCTGCCATGTGAACAACTCATAGCCCAGAGAAACACCAGTGCCTCTGGACCCTCCTGTGCTCCTTATGTACCAAAAATGTGGCTCACAACACAGTTGGCAGAAGCTGTATTCCCTGCTGCACATGCCATAAAACTGTTTGCTTGAATTGCAGTCTACATTCGAGGCCAATGTGTAAGCAGGGCTGCAAAGGCAGGCACCATCAGGCACAAAGGTGAGCATAGCCAAGCACGTTAACTTGGCACACAAAGTGCCAGCCTGCTATCCCTCACTCACTATCCCTTTCCCAGCAGAGGCACCCAACCACCGCCCGCTCTGCTCCTTGTCTCTGCAGCTATGCTCAAAATCGCAATGAAGGGATGCAGGTGGGGAGCAATCCGGCAGCAACCCCACGTCCAGCCTCAGGGGCATGCGTCTACCTATGGGATGAATTCTTTGGTGAAGTCAGGACTGTGCAGTGCCACTTTAGAGGACGTTTTACTTGAGTCCCTCAAAGGCATGCTGTATGTGCTGGGACTTGGTGTACTTACTAGGCTTTGAATTTCATAGGATGCATCAGAGCAGCCAACAGATAATCTAGAAGCATTAGAAAATCTAGAAGCATTTCACCTGTAATGTGCAGCTAGCCCAAAAATTGGACTGCAAGTTCTTTACAGGCTTCTAAGAAGAGCCTTGGTTTAGTGACTAGAGTTTAGCTGTCTGTTCTGCAAATGAAAACCTGTGCTTCTTGTCTTCACCCTGACCCCCCCATCCCCGGCAGGATTAACAGCTAATCCTGCTCCTTCAAGAGTCTAGAGTAACTCTAATCAGACTTAATCTGTGACATGATACTTAGGTGGCTGCAGCAGCTTGTTCGTTATGCACTAAAAAGCAGCTGGTGTAGTGTGCAGACCTGCAATTGTCAAGCTGTTTAGCTAGGGCCCCACATTTCTTCTGTAATAGTCGTTATCTTTGGACTGGTTGCCCAAAATAACATTCCAGAGATTGCTCCAGCTTGTTCTTCACATATCCTGGGATGAAATTAATCAAGCTCAGCTGATTTGGAAACATTCAACCAGCAAGAGACATGAGATGATGTTAACAAGAAATCAAGCTTTAAATATATATAAGGAAAATATTCATTACGCAGAGAGGGGAAGCTACTGACACATGATGCTAAAAAATATCTAATATCCTTCTAATAGGAAAACTAGAAAAGCAAACTAGGAGTGGGTGGCAAGCATAATTAGTACCAGTGCAAATGAGATTTGGGGAAAATTTTGGCAAAAGACTAAGTTTTGTGAGTACATGCAATATTTTCAGGTTGGTTGCGTTTGCCTAACTTCATATCAGGATGCTTAGAGATCTCTAGCTGTTTCAAAGCGGTTGTTTTACACAATTTGCAGAGAGCAGGTGAGCCTGGCAGAGCACAAATGTTAAAAAAGGGGAAGACCAGCAGGAGAACTGTGCATCGGACACCTTATCCCCAACTCCTGAAAGAACTTCTGAAGCAAATAATTTAACTATACATCGCTAGATGATAATAAGGAGAGGACTAAGAACAAACCTTTATTTGTCAAGAAGAAATAGTGTAAATCAATCTGATTTCCTTCTACAACAGGGTAACAGGCCCTGTGAACACAGAAATTAATGATATATCTTAGTTTCGGTAAAGCTTTTGACACAGATTCACTTGCTGTTCTCACAAGCAGGCAAAGAAAACCAGGCTTTGATGACACTTCTGCGTGGGTTACTACAGCCAGAGTACCTAGGAACAGTTTGAATGAAAGTTTGAATGAAAGGATATATTGAGCGGGCATCCAAGAGGTCTGTGCTTTTTGTGATGTCTGAAGATACATTAATTTCATAGGGCAGTGAATGTAAGTGGCATTGTCTAAAATAGCAAGACTATTTCAAGACTGATCAAAACCCTGCTGAAGCCAATGGAAATATTTTCACTGATTTCAGTACAAGTTGGGTCAAGCCCTTGGTTTAAAAAAATGTGATTGTATTTAAGAAAGATTAGCAATACATAACGATCATATCATATTAACTAAGGGCATCGGAATCATTCCCTTTAGCTGGGTTAATCTCTGCTTAACCCTCTGGAATGGCATTCCAGAGGTTTGTACAAACCATACTCAAAACAGGGCCTTCAGAAGCAGACCCGCTTTATTAATGTTTTCGACCACATCTCTATAGCAGTAAGCCTTTGTGGTTCAATAGAGCCTGGTGCACTCAGAGGTTTAAGAACACATTTTGCTTAGAAAGAGTCTAATCACATTAATCAATGTGACGACAATGGTGCAGTCAAATTCAGCTGCGAATAAACAGAATTTAACTGAATGAATCTAAAGTTCAGATAAGAAAGTAATTTTTATTGTAAATTAGTTTATCACCAATAAACAGTTTGCTGATTAATGCCACGGAAGAAATGCTTTAAACAGTAGTAACAGAAAGGTGAGCTAGAATACAGGCCAAACTACAGGGCATTCAACACAGAAAAATTCAAGAGGATAGGTCTGGAGGGAACAGATAATGTGAAACAGATACTCATATTAGGGGGATACCGAGAAAGATGGCAAGAGGAGAAGGGCAGCAGGCTAAGCACACATATGCAATGATTTACAACAGGGAGGCCAACACCGTGCTTCTCCTTTCCCCGGGCTAGCCCTTTGCCCACAGGCTGCAAAGCCTTGGTGTCACCCTGGCCTTCCGCACCTCTTACCTGCTCTTGGCACGGTGATGCCCTGTCCTCAGTTAACACTTCTGCTCTGACTGCATGACATTGCCAGTTCTCCCCACTACAGCATCAGTCTTCTCACGGTTGTCCCCAGTCCCATGGAAAGCACTGTGACCCTGACACAGATGCTTGCCCTGCTGGCTTTCAGGATCACCCTGGTACCAATGCTACAGGATCAATAAACCACAGAGCAGGGCATCGCCACAGTACTGATAAACCCAAACACCTTGTGCCACTGATGTTTCTGTGTCTCCCCAGGATCATCACCTCTGTGCAGCCTGCACTGCCTGAGACCAACACCCTTACCCCTGCCACGGTGTGCTAGAAATATCACCCAAGGCCTGAGTAACCCTACAATCCCCCTTACCCCAGGCGGTGAGTAACTAACTCTGCGTTTCTCCCTGGCCTGCGATGCCCACTGAGGCATCAGTACCTCCATATCCCATCCCAGAAGCATCTCCATTGGCCCAAAGAACCCAAATCCCTTGTGCTCCTCGATGCCATTGCCCCCTACCAACACCCTTGCTGTACTGCTTTAACTTCCATACCCACTTCCTCTTCCCCACTCAGCTCCAAAGGACCGGTACCTTCTGTGGTCTCCAGCATACCAATAAATGCAGCGATCTCCCCTCCCTGCTAGTGTCAATACCTGACTGCTCTCCTCTGCATCCACGTTACATGTGTCCTCCAGGATCTGCTCAGGGCCCCGAAGCACTGACGCGCTCCTGCTCCGCATCAGTCTCCTTGTGTCCTGCAGGGCCAACGTCCTCCCAGGAGCTGCCACAGCACTGCACAGTCCCAATGACATTACACCGAGGGGAACTGATTGGTATTGATTCCCAATACCTCTTTGCCCCTAAGTAACACAACAGCAAGGTCTCTTTTATCCCTAGAGAACGAAGCATTTCCCTTTCTACCCTAGATCTGAATCGTTTTTCATTCTACTTGCAGTTGGATGATCCATGACGCTCTTGCCTCAAAGTCCACCAGAACTCCCCCAGCCGTGCAGCAGGGTCCCCACGCCCCGTGATGCCCTGACGGCTTCGCCCACCCCTCTTTAAAAGCCAGCGGTGAGCCCCAGCTGCTCGGTACGCGTGCCGATGGCACCAGTGCTGTTTCCACACGTTTACTGAGCTCACGCTCTTTGCACAACCTCTTTACGCCCTGTCCCTTTGAGCATTACTATTTCTAAGCACTCCCACCAAAAAAAAATCACACCGAAATCTCTCCTGGGACCCAAAAGCAGCGCCAATCCCCCCGCCCCCAGGCCTGGCAGTGCTGACAGACGGACAGACCCCGGCCCCTCGTGCCTTGCCGCCCCCCCCACGGCATTCCCGGCCTCCCCACCGCCGGCGCAGCTTTTTGCAGCTCTTTTTGCCCCCCCCCGCTCCTCACACCTGCACACCGGGGGCTTCCACCTTCCCGTCAGGCTCCCTCCCTGCACCTTACCGCACCCCCTGTGCCCCACTGCGGTTGGAGCCGCTCCCCACGCCCCCCCGTGTGCCCCACGCGTCCCCCGCGGCCCCTCAGGCCCGGCCCTCACCTGCCTCCTCCCCGCCCGCGGGCGGCGC
>VXAA01001729.1:177108-244213 GCA_013399115.1 Anseranas semipalmata | reverse complement strand
GTGCTGGTGCCGCGCTCGGCCCCGTTCCCCTGGCAGCGCCCCGGGGGGGAGGAGGAGGAGGAGGAGGAGGAGGAAGGGGGGGGTGCCCCCACGCACTCCCCTCCTGGCCCTTTGCCGCTGCGAGCCGCCCCCCGCTCCCCCTGTTCCCAAGGCGGGGGGACCCGAGGGGACGCCGGCTCCATCCCTTTCCTTCGGCGGTGCGGGGATCAGGCGGGAGGAAGGGGTGCTGCTGTGTGTCTGTGTGTCTGTGTGTCTGTGTGTCTGTGTGTCTGTGTGTCTGTGTGTCTGTGTGTCTGTGTGTCTGTGTGTGTAGCCTTGCTTTCCTTTGCAACGCAGCAGGAATCCAAGAGGATGCTCAGCCCCGGGTGCGCACTTGTTCCTTTTGCCCTTAAAACCCAGCGGGGATCCGAGGGGAGCGGGGATGCTCGGCGTGCACCCCGCCAGCCCCGCTCCGGCTCCTTTACCTCGCGACGCAGCGGGGGCTCAAACGGAGGGAGACGCCAGAGCTGCCCCTCCGGACACACGGACAGTTGTGTCTGTGTGTCCTGCTGGGACTTCTGCCTCTCTGGGAGGAGGGCGAGCGGAGGAGGAGATGCTGTCCGTCTCCCTTCGCTCTGCCCTGTGGTACAGCGGGGAGGAGTGAGAGCGTGCGGGGGAGTGCAGCGTGTGCCCTCCTTCCTCCGTGGTCTCCTAATTGAAATAGAGGATGTGGGGATTATGCTGTGGTTCTCCCCTAACACTTAACACAAGTGGAACAGGGGAGTTCAGCACTGGAGTTTCTTTCCCACTGACTAATTAAAATGGAGCGAGGACAATAATGTATTCTCCTTTTGTGCCTTCATGTGGGTGGGAATGGGTTGGGGAAACACTGCCAGTGCTTGTATGCAACGCGCAAGTTCCTTTTCTTTCTCTGTGATCAGAATTGGGCGGGGAATGACTAAGGTGACAGTCTCCCCTTGTCCTCCCAGTCGTACAGGGGGAGTCTAGTTTGTTATATTGCCTCGTGTCCCCAGGACAGGTAACCATGAATGTATTCACCCACAGCCTCCTACTAAAATTTGCGGATTTCTTTTCTCATTGCTCCCCTCCTACTGCCCCCTCTAGTAACTTTGAAATTTATTAAAAAAAAAAAAAATTGCTTGTGGGATTGAACCCTTTCGTTTCATGATTTTTCACTCTTTCTAATAATCTTCTGTGCGTGTCTTAATTTATCCCTTACAGTAGGAATTGGATGGGCTTGTATGATTATAAATAACGTATAAATGTGTAACCACACTAACAAACTAGTTGTTTCCTACCCCTTTTGCCCACAGTTTTTTTGTAGTGCCTTGGGGTAGATGGGGAGGGAGGGATCCCCTCCTCTTTTATCCCCAATGTCACCGAAAGGGTTTTGTTTTGTTTTTATGTACATATAAAAATAACCACAAAATTTCATATGTACAGGCTTAACAAAGAGTATACAGAACTGGATCTGTGGTAAGAAATTATCTTGAAACGAAAGATTGCTTATTACAGCATTCATCTGTCTACACCAATTAATAGGTCATCTATACGCTTGTTTGCGAAACTTTCATCTGCTTTCGCAATTATATGGTCGTCTTTTTTTTCTGAATTTCACCTGGATTTTTTTTCCATGAAAGAGCACTGGATGACTAGGCTATATAGTTTGACATTCTTTTCTGGATCTAGTAAACATTTTCTTCGTTTTCTTTATGGTGCTATATGGTAATAAGATCTCAAGCATAAAATGGAAAAGTCCTGAAAGGACATGGTGGATTTTTTTTCTACTTTTTATGCAGTTAAAACTTTTCATGTCTTATTGCGTCTGGATGTACGCGTGTTTTTTTCAGTTTGAGGTTATGGGGAAGGCAAAGGATGGGTGGATTTGTTTGGAGTCTCTACTTTGAATGTCATTAATATGATTTGTGTGAAGTGTTCTTGGAGTTTTTCCCAAGGCTCTAGATCCTGACCTGGATTTGCCCAGCGTCTGTGCTTCACACTTAGCACAATACCTGGTGTGAGCGCAGTTCATCTGAGGTTGCTTCTGAACCTCTCTTAGGAAGCATGATCTTCTGATCGCTGCTGGAATGGCATCTGAATTATAGGAACCGTGCTAAAAGGGCAATTGCTAATCCATACTGCAAGTTCACTTCACTGAAGCTGTTTAGTGGAGTCTTGAGTTGGTGGCTGAAGTCTTTAAAAAATAATAATAATAAAAAAATTGGAAGCAGTGCTTTGGAGATGAGAACAAACTGAAAAGGTTTCTTTTCCTGAGTTGGGGAACCACTGTTGAAACAAAACGGCTAGATTCAAAGGGGGTCAGGCAGCTTTTACAAAACTAAGTAGGGATTGGTTTGGTCTGTCTGTAATTTGTAATGTTCTCGTCAGGCGAGAATATGCAGAAACCTTCAGGATTAAGTAATGCTGCCTGGAAGATGGAGTAGCTCGTGTGGGTTTTTGTTGTTGTTTTTGTTTGTTTTGTTTTTTCTCTGAAAGAGGTACCAAATTCTTGAAAAATACACATGAGAAATTATTTCCGTAGGTCAGAAGGACATAGCTTTTCAAGGCCATATGAACTTGAAATTGGGTGAAAATGAGGTGTGGTTAGATGTAGCACATCTTAAATATTTTGGCTAATTTTGGTCTTTTAAATTCAGTGCGTTGAGTGCTCTTCACAGCAACACTTGCTTGCTTCAGTATATAAGCAAGAGCCTTTGATTTAGAATGGCTTGGGTTGGAAGGGACCTTGCTGTGTTGGCTGGTTCTGCTACCTAACTTGAGGTTTAGATGGTTCCTTTTTCTGCTTTTTTGGGTCATGTTGTATTTTGCCTAGGTTTGGAACAATTTTACTATTCGTGTTCTTTTCTTTACGTGCTTTAGAGCAGCTTCAAACATGGATGCCCTGTCAATAGCTGTGAGAGAGGAGGCAGCCCGTGGAAGGAAGTTGTCTTAATTTAACGTGGTTGTGCTTAACATTTTGGTCTCTCTCCTATTTGCCTGTTTGTTTTTACCAGCCCGTCTTGAACAGCTCCAGCCAAAACCATTGCCTCACATGATCTTAAAGGGAAGCGCAGGCCTGTTTAGGTTGGAAGGAACCTCTCAAGATTATCTAGTCCAACCTGCGAGGTATATGAGGGTTTAGAGGTATACAGTGTTTATTTTTTCTGACCATAAGATGGACCTATGTAAACAAAAATATGTCTATAAAACTGTTTTGGTCAGCTGATACCAGCAGAAGACTGACAGTTAACTATTTCATAGCGGTCACTAAGTTTGAATTAGGGAGAAAGGGAAAACCTTTTTCCCTCTCTGACTTGTAGAATTTATTTCCCTTTCTGAATGTCTATGAAAAAACATTAATCTCTCAAGATTGGAAGTCTGATCCCATTTGTGATTGCCTCTTGGGAATAGTGATGGAGTACTTGGGGTTTTCTGGTTCAAGCAGTATTTCTAATTTTCTGTTACCTTTCATTGCAAACCATAATTGTTTTAAGAGCACTTTGCAAGAGACTGAATTTTGCAAATTCACTGCTATAAAACAAAAATACAAAGAAGCCCTTTTCTTATGGCATTCTTATGGCTCTGTCAGCTTTTTCCATGCTTTAGCCTCCAGTTTCAGAGTTTGTTTCTCCAGCATATGGGTGCTGAGATGAGATATGCTGAGTCCCCGTTCTGCTTGTTCCGCTCCAGCCCCTTTGTGCTGAGACAGCGCAGCCCCAGCCCTGGGGAATGACTACAGTTTAAATTGGCGCTGTAGGGAGAGCTGGCAGAACGGCCATAGGTAGCTACCTGTGTGTTTTTCACAGGTAACACCTGTGTGTTTTCCATCTTGGAGTGTGTGGAGAAAGGGATGCCAGGATGCTGTCTTCTGGCTTATCCGTAGCTGCTAGGATGGTTTCTGGAGTGCAAGGTATGAGGTGCGTGTGCGAGTACGATGGGTTAGAGACAACAAAATGAGTGGTTTACAGCTGGACTAAAACTCCATATTTAAACACAGCTAACCAAACCATGAATGCCGCTCGTTGGGCAGAGCAGTAGTCTTCAGTGCTGCAAGCTGGGACTTGTGGATTGGTGGTGGCGACTGTTTTGTTTTTGTTTTGTAATTATTCAGCAGAAGTTACATGGCTGTGCACCTAAAGATGCTATCTCTGTGGATGTGCCGGGGAGATGCTGAGTCATAAATAGCTTGGTGTCATTGTGGCCGACAATTGTAATGCTCACATGGTTCAATGGAATGCGTGGGGTTTTCCTAAAAAATATTTTCCTCATAGTAAATACTTTCCCCCCCTTTCAGGTGGAGTTTTACAGCATACCACTTTTTTTTTTCCACCAGAAAAAATCTGAAACCAGGATTAAAAATTGTCAAGGGACCCTCTAGTCTTGTGCATGAGAATTTGAAGCAATTTGTCTGATGGGCTATTTGCAACTAAAATATTTTAATCGATTACAGGACTTCTCATGTATTCTGTTTGTTGTGTTTTCTTTTTGTCTTAGGGTACCTACCAAAAGAAGAATGTAACCTGGCTGCTGTTCTATCAGGATGGGGTCAGTTGTGTGGGAATGTGGTTAATCATCTCAATACCTTAACCTAATACATGGTATGTAATACCGTGGAAAGAAAAGGCAAGATGCCTCACATGTCTGTCTCAAACGCATCATCTTCAGGACTGAGCTAACAAAGTTGTATACACTCTAAATGCATCATCTTCGGGACTGAGCTAACGATGTTGTATACAAAGAGTGTTCCAGTTTTGAAGAACCTTAAACAAGGACTGCAAATATTGCTGTTGGAGTGAAATCAGAGGTACAAGAGGAGTTGAAAGAGCTTTGTGACTGGGCTCTCTAACTGGCCCCACTCACAGCGTGGAAGAATGGCTGTTAGCTGGATGTTCTGTTACCTCTGGCTGTTGGATGTTTTGGCAGGGCACACAAGAGGGCACAGTTTATTTTCTTGTGAGCCCATCATCTTGCGGATGTGCCAGGATCTGCCTTACAACACCACCTTTATGCCTAATCTTCTGAATCATTATGACCAGCAAACAGCGGCATTAGCAATGGAGGTAAGACTACATTTTTTTCATCGGTTTATGTGGTTTCGGCCTTTAATTGCCAAACAGTTGGTAACAGAAGCCAAGAATGGAAATATTTTTTGTTTTTATTTTTTCATTTTTATTGGAAATATTTTTATTGGAAATAAAAATGAAAACATCAATATATTTAAGTATAAAAACAAATACCACTTGGAAAAGATGCATTGTAATATATAGGAAAATATTCTATGACTACAAAATTAGCCTTTTTTGGTATAACCGAGTGAAATACTCTGGATGTGTTTGTATGTTAGTCTGTTACTTTAAATATTTAGACAGATCAAGAATGTATATTTTGAATGGTCTGTCACTTAACTAAATGCCAGAAAAAGCATCCTGAACAATGAATAGAAGACTTTTAGTTCTGAAGACTATGTTCTTTGGTGGTTTTGTAGTATTTGGCTTTTTCTTACTCTTTTAAAATTTGGTGTGGAGAAAATGGGAACAATAGGGGATACCATGAAAATAATAGGAATTGCTAATTTATTAGTACTGCTTTCCTCAGCTACGAGGAGTCTATTGTCTTCCAGACAGTTTAGTTAACCTCCTTCTGTTCTATATCCAGGCAGAGAAGCTTTTATACTTGCGCTTTCTTTGTTATAATGGTACCTTACTACTGTTACCATTATCCCCAAAAAGTCTTTCTTGGATATATACATAATCACTTTCTCATTTAAAAAAAAAAAAAAAAATCTACTGATACTGTCTAACCTTTCTTTGGAGAACTTTGCTGATGGAGCTTCAGCCACGTGCTTTGTCTTTTTCTCTACAGTCTGGTTTATACAAGACTTAAGTTCACTTCGGTCTGTTCTCTGTCCTGTCGCCCACCTGCCTAAGGAGTTTCTTTGTTTGGTATTCTGTGGTATGCCTAACATTGATGGAAATGCAGAATATTGGGCATGTCTCACTTTCAGCCTGTTCAAATATTTCCATGAGAGATTTGCGCAAATTAAGATTGTTTGTATTTTTGAAGTGCTCAGGAATCCTTGTTGGTAGATACACTGTGCTGAACGGAGAGAACAGAAAGAGTATTCATGTTTTCATCTTTGAACGTTCTTCCTGACAATACAGAAACTTAATTTAATTGCTGTTGCTAAATAGCATAAAGCCTTGGCTCTATGTAATCTTTCAATAGAAGGGTTGTGAACCAGACTTGACGAGCGTTTTACTGTAAGAAGAAAATAGAGATTCTTACCCTTAAATTTGCTTTGTTTGAAAGAACTATGGACTTGCATTTCAGCTACTCATTTGGATGTGGCTAGGGATTCCAGTTATACTAGATACATAGCAACAGGAGGGAGGTTTATTTTAGAAATGATTCTGGTAAGTTCTGAGGACCTTTGAAAATCTACCTGTAAGGAGGAAAAACAGAGCCAAGCAAGTAAGCAAGTTTAATATGATAAAGTGTGAACAACTAGTTGTGTAACAGAGGTTATTTCCTCTTTGAAAAGTGGAATTTAGGATATTAAAAGAATTGGTGAAACCAAGTGGATTGAAGACTTCTGGGATTTGCTTGCAGAGGCGTGGTGATGGTGGATTTTTGTTGTTGCTGCGTGGTGGTGGAAGTAGATGGTTAGCAGTATGGTGAGAAAGCCTGTTGATGCTATTGGGAATAACTTAAAGCTAAAGCCAGACCAGAATGAAACATTGTAAAGATCTTGATTACATCTGTGAGCTGCACTCAACCATAAAATTGTGGAGGGAATTCAAAATGATAAATATTTAATGTGTTGGGGGGAATAACATTTATCACATCAGTGGTGGTCAGCTTATTTTCGTGGACTTGTGATGGTTTGTTGTATTGAAATATCAACCAGAAGCTTGACAAAGCAGTAAGAAAGCAAGAAGGCAAATCTGACACCTGGAATAATTAGGAAAAGAATAAAGACCAGCCATTACTGTGGTGTTCTGTAATCCTGTGGTTCTCAAATAGCTGGAGCACTGTGTGAAGTTCTGGCTATCTCAGAGAACGCATTTGGACTGAAAGAGGCCCAGAGAATGGGAGAATGGTGGCACATGGAATGTAGCCCACATGAAGAATGTTGGACTATGACAAGATGCCTAATTTTAAAGTAGAAAAAAACAACTGCGACTATCATTAGGGGCATGCAGAGGTTTATAGGGATTGACTGTGCAGTGTCTCTTCCAGCACAGGAGCTAGGCTCCGCCAAAGGAAGCTGCTAGGAGCTAAGTCAAAGCAAAGAGATTCTGCAAACAGTTGCAGAAGGGCTGTGGAACTCTTAAAGCATATTGTGGGTGCAAAAAGTTTGAGGAGGCTGGACCAGAATTTGGAAGAGAATGCCAATGATGGTGACTAGGTAGAAAAACACATCAGGCTCTTCCCCCTCAGCAGAAAATTGTCAGAGACTGGGAGAGCATTGAGGGACTGTAAGAAATGTCCTGCTAATAGTCCATTTTGGGTCTTTTGTATCTGCTCATGACAAGAGAATGGACTATTTAGGGGAGTCCCTAAAGGGTGCAAGCCTGGCCTCTTGTCTGTGGTGTTTCCCTGGTGCTTCCCCAGTATCCAGTCCCTGAATTAGGGGTGCTAGAGGGAACCTCCCTGCCTGCTCCCTTCTGGTATTATTTTATGGAGCTATTGTTGATGAATTTCTCTAAAATTATTTTATGAATGTACTACTGCTGACCTCACCCTTTAGTGAAAACAAACTGCAGAAGTACACTAGCCACCATGTGAAGTGCTTGTTCTCTAACTTGTTTTAAACCAGTTTCCTGCTAGTTTCATTCAATACCTTTTGTTCCAATATTCTGCAATATTCTTCTGCAGTTAAAGCCTCTGCTGCAGTTTTGATTTTGGAAACCTCAGTTTTACCCCCCCAGGCTTTTCCTCTCCAATCTGAAGTCTTCCAGCTGTTTGGGCTTTCTTCTTGCAATTCAGCTGCTTCATTCCCAGAAACACTTTCCCCTTCTCTGGCCCTGCTTTGAGCTCGGTCCTTGCCAAGGTGCAGAGATGGGCATGGCACACAGCTCCAGATGTGGATACGCTAAGGATTTACACAGAGGTAATAGCATGCTTTTTGCTGCAAACCACTTGCCAATAATGGCCAACGTTGTGTTTTTTTTTTTTTTCTGGCTTTTGTTGCATGTTAAACCAGTGATTGCAGGGAACTGTCAAAATATCCCTTTCACATTCCCTAATAGCCTGTTTATGGCCATTGTTGGAAGCAGAACAGTAGACTATACAGACCCACAGGCTGAGCCAGAATAACTGTTGTAATTGTTCTTATCTCCATAAAATAGCTTTCTGCTAGGGAGAGGGAAACAGTGGAGAAGCAAATGTTACTTCTCTGCAATCTGTGCTATGAAGCTCAACAGCGTAAATTAGCTTGCGTGAAACGCTGTATTGCTGCAATTCGTCTATACTAGCTCAATGCCAGAGCCATTCTTAAGCTTAGCATGGGTGCATTGGTGTGGTGGGCGTACGTATAGCGCTCCCCTCTGCCAGCATAATTAGCTTATAGGCCAGTGGTTTCTGTCTGGGGATGGGTTAGGGCTACTTCCGAATGTTTCATGAGAAATGGTGAGGGCTGTGCGAGGAAGGAAGGCTATCACCATGTGTCGTTTGCTGTGCAGGGCTCCGCTCTGCAGTTCTTAGGGGATGGCACAGGAAAAAAGAATGAAAAGCTACAGGTTTTCATAAGTACATTGGCTCCTTCTATTCACCTAGGTTGCCCCTTAAATCTGTATTTAGCAGAAAGGAAGTTGATTTTTATTATTTGGCTTCTTAGACATTATTTAATGTTCCAGTCAAATGTGTGGAGCACTCAAATTCTGGGCTGAATCAAGTCTATTAAAACTTGCACTTAAATGTTTTCTGGCAAACATCTTATCTCCAATAATATCTTATCTCCAAGAATACGGCAGCAGAATCAGTGTGATTCATCTTGTGTACCTATGAGGGGGGCTTATAATTTTTGGTTTTACAGTAGCACTTTTTCACAGCAATTTCTAATTAAAAAAAGTTCAACTCCTACTCTGGATTTCTTTCCTCTGGCTGTGAGTGTACACTGTGATGCTGTACTTGCTATTTTAGCAACTAGCCAAGATGAGGAGATAAATTAGAAGAAAATAGTCTAATCTGAGAGTTAATACCAATGGGTACTTTAAAACAAAATCTGTGAGAATTATTTTAGTATTTAGGGTGCTGGTTTTTATTGCTTTGTCAGTTGCTCTCTATAAGCAGAATTTGTAAGGGCTTCTACTCCAATAAAGAGTGAATATGAAGTAAAAGAGAACTACTACAGCCACTGTCTAACCATCAATAAATTCATTATACTTTTCTTCCTGTGCCATTGATCGCCTCATTGAAGGAACTATTAAAACCTTACAGATTGATACTTCTCAAAAAAATCCAAAAATCAGTAAGTTGCCTTTTAGAGTCTTTAGGCTAATACGATTCCTCAATAATTATGATAAAAATTAATGAGTCATGTCATCAGTGTTGTCTCATTACATTCCAGCAATATTGGTGTAAACCATCCTGATTAAACAAAGAAAAACAGTGTGTTGCCTCATTAATCCCTCTTAGTATATACTGGTCCATACCATGATCAGCTACCACGCCTTCCTTTGCTCCTAGGAAAGATATTGCCTTAATCTTTCTGCTGTGCTACCTCCGCAAGGCCTGCCTTAACCGGGAGAGACTGGAGGGAGGGCTTTCCGCGCTCAGCGGCCTGGAGCATTATTCGATTCCATGGCATCTCGAAAGAGACTTCCTCCCTTTGGTAGAGGACAAGCACCAGCTGCGCTGCTCCAACCTCTGATAACATCAGCTTGCCCACAGCGGAGACCAAGATGAGAGTTGCTCCTACATCGGCTCCTTTCTGGAAGGGATGATGCTGGTCGTGATAGAGGCCGGGGCAGTGAGGCGGTGAGCGAAGGCTGCGCCGTGCCGGCAGGCGAGCGGCGCCGGGAGCTGTCCTGCCCCGCAGTACTGCACAGCGCGGCCGCCCCATGCCGGGCTCTGGGCGAACCTTCCTTCGTCCGCTCTGTGCCGCCACGGAGCGCGTGTCGCTAAACCATCTGTCCTCTGTAAGCAGCTGGTTGTCTTACGGGAGCTATCTGGCGTGGTCTGCGTTCAGGATGACAGTGGAACAGCGCGTGATGTTGCGCTGTCCTGCTGCCACGCTTCTGTTGTGTTACGCAGATTGTGTGCTGAGAGAGGCAGCGGCAGCAGAGAAGTTAAATTAGCACCGTTCCCCTGAGGGATCTGACCTTGCTTACCCATCTCGTGGATTATTAGTGCTACAAGAGGAGAATTATCTTCCATCCCTTTTTTGCTTAATATTCCTTTGGCCTTGAAGGATTTGCTTATGTGTAAGAATAGCAAGCAGTGATTTTGGCTGCCTTAACAAAAGTTTTGTAGGCAAGTATTTTTTTATCAGAGAGCATATAACTGTTGGTAACTTGGAGGTTGGGAGCATGTTATTAAAGCATTTGTTACTGATGAAGAGAAGTGGTTTAATGTGATGATTGTCAGCATCATTGCAGTTAAGTACACTGCCATCACTTCCTTCTCCTTACCATGACTTCTGTGGGACCTCACAAATAATACAAGGGACCAAAGAGGCTTTAAAGGACAGGAAGCAGACATAGCTGGGGCCTAAATGGGTCCATCTGGGTGCATGCAGAAGCTTTGTCTTTTGGGATTATACTAGAAGTGAAATGCTCCAGAATGCGGCGATGCAGTCACCGTATGGACAGAGGAGATAACATGCTGTTATGTTGTGCTGTCTCACAACTGCCATTCCCATTTTGCATATCAAAAAAGAGCAGCAGTAGGATAATTTAGGGATGCATCA
Organism: Anseranas semipalmata; assembly: GCA_013399115.1. Classification (NCBI taxonomy): domain Eukaryota; kingdom Metazoa; phylum Chordata; class Aves; order Anseriformes; family Anseranatidae; genus Anseranas; species Anseranas semipalmata. Next base: position 233,301 of record VXAA01001729.1, on the reverse strand, counting down.
TTTTAGGGTTGGCTGGCGGGTAGGTGGGAGATGCAAGGGGAGAAATAGAGAAATAATGTTACCCCTGGGTTGGTTTGTTTTCTGCAGCGTGAGGGAGGTAGTCAGAAGGGCAGAGTTGTAACACTGCCTGATGTGCTCCTGCTCTGTCAGTGTGGCAGGGTTCACCACCTGGGAGTCATTGGGTTGTAGTAAATAAATTACTCGGTCATTGAGTTTTGGATATTTAGAAGCAAAGTTAGTGAACAGTTGATGGACTTTGTCACAGAACATGCAACTATAGATGTGAAGACACCTGATTTTTCATCCCCTATTCCAGAGGTAGTGGTTTCTTGCTGTATGAATTCTTGCATAGATGATGTTGTTGACCTGCTGCAGAACAGAGCACCTGCTACAGCATTTGGATACCCTTGCTGGCTGCATTTCTGTTTATATAACAGAAGTTTTTTTTGTGGCAGTATATATATTTTTTTCTTGTTCTCCCATGGTGATCTTTGGAGTCTTAGAACTAGTTTATTTTTGTCCCTTCTAAGTGAAAAAGAAGCTGAGTATACCCAAAAAATGGCATCGAAGAAGACATAGCTATCTTTGTTCTCATCCTGGTCTTAGCACCTGGGATAGGTGCTTTTTCCAGTGTGTTAAGTTTTAAGTGGCTCATTGTAGTGGTGTTTCTCAAATAGCTTTTCTACCGGGCATATTAGTACAGCTGTTAGATAATCGGGTTTGGGCTCGGCATGGACTGCTCTCTCGCAGTGTTTGATTTGCGTAAGGGCCAGGGAGAAGCGTGCACAACTGACTGGTGTTGGTTCATGGGACTGATTCCTGCCTGCCCTGGGGCTGGGAGTTGGTACTGCCCCACTTCTGCTATTGCAGAGTGATTTTTGTGGAGACAAGTGGCAAGCGACTTTCTGTGTTTCCTACTGAGCAGCAAGGATTGGGAGAGTGTAGGGTGGAAGATCCTTAACTTCTTCCCCCCTCTAAATTCCATCTTTGTCCCACATCTTCTTTGGCATTGCCCATGCACTATCCCCTCCTAAATCTCAGCAGTTTTCCTTGGCTTTCTGTATTCTTCAGTTCTGCATCGGAACTTGTAGAAGTGTAAGAATGTAAAGCTAATGGAAAAGTAGGTTTTAATTAGCTGGTGCTGTGTAAGCAGCCTAATCTTAGACTTTAATGTGCAGTAAGGATTAATCTTCTCTTTAGTGTGTAAGATTATGATGCCTACAGAACAATGGAACTGTACATGATCATAAGAAAGCAAGCTGTGCACCAGCTGATTAAAGCCTACTCTTTCATTAACAGTAGATTTTCCTATTCCTACTCCAAATTTTTATCTTAGAAATAGCCATGTAAATATTTTAGATTGTTTTATTATTAAACCAGAATGTTGGTCTCAAAGCTGGAACTGCAAAGATGACTGCAGAGTGCAGGCAGAGCTAAAGGCTTCCTAATAATGTACTGCTTAAAGTTCTTGCTTTAGGAAAACCTGAGGCTTATGTATTTGAAACCCATCAGTTTATGGTTTCAATTTTGACCTGTAAAGGGCATGGTGTTGTGCAAAGGTGGTAGAAATCCCGAGTGGGTAAGCCCTATTTAGGAAGAACTGGAGTTGTTACATGCCCAAGCTGATCTACGCAAAACTTAGTACGATCTGACGATTTGGTTCACAAAGGGAGGCTTCTGAGGAAGGTGGCTTTTGAACAGGGCCTTGGCGGGTCTCACATCAGGACCATCAGTCCTCTTCTTTTCACATTAACGTCCAGTGAACTTCAAGATAATCTGAATGAATGTTAAGTATTCAATGGAGACAGGAGTATTTAGCATCTTCAGACAGCAAGAGCAGCCACAGGCCAGATAATCATTTATGTTCAGCTAAAGCACCGGGCTGTGCCTGTTTACCTGCTTGGAAGTTGCTAGAGGCTTAAATAAGGAAAAAAGGCAAGGAGGCTCGTCTTTGGCTGGAAACCTTTTGAAGCATTAAACCCAAGCAGAGTAGTGCCCAGGAGTAGATGCATGCTTCATTATTTAAACGAGAGATGGAGTTTTGGGTGGCTGCTGCATGCCGTATTTTGTGTTTGGGAGAGCATTGCAGTTCTGACAGCTGTTAAATACCGACTTACAGAGGAAGGTATTTGTGGATGCAGAGGTTTCCAGATCCAGAACAGCAAACCAAAGGGACTGAGGACCTTTCAGGTCTCCTAGGGGACCTAGATATTGCGTGAGCATGTGGTCCATCCTAGGACAACAATCAAAGGGGGTATAAACTATAACTTGCATTTTAATATGAGCAGTCCCGATGGGGAGTCTCCAACTTGTTCCCCCCAGGGCCACACCGTTGCACCAGCTGAAGGTGTTCCAGTGCCATGCTGTGCAGAGCAGCGTGAAAGAACAGAGCACCAAAGAGCACTTCTTTAACGCAAGGGTTAAACCTTCCGCATGTGCTGAGCCAGCAGAGCTAGGCAGCAGGTGTTACAAAGCCCTGCTTCCCTTTGCCTGGCTAACAGGCTTTCTCCAGAGAATAATTTCAGAAATACTGTTTCCTAGTCTTTTGTGTGTTAATGAGAACAAAATGCCACATGAATATTTTCAAAATGTAGACTAATAGTGAGAAAATGAAGAGTGGGTTTTTTTAATTTTGCTTTTTTTTGTTAAACTGATGAACTACTGCTTGCGCATTGAAGATGAACTCTGTCACCATGCTCACATTTTCTTAAAGAAAAGATGAATTTTGAATGATGATTCAACTGGAAATAAGGAAATGAAATTTAGCCTTAATAGTTTAGTGCAAGCGTTTTAAGCTTAAAGTGAATGATCTACATCTTAATCAACATCTATTCACAGCGGGCTTGTTTTCAGGGTCATGAAGGCAGACGGCTCCGCATTATGGCTAATTCTGTAGCATCTGGTGGAGGCTTAAAGAGGAATCATTAGGAAAGGTGGAACACATGAATTTATTTTGTATAGTTAGATGACAATGTACTTTATAGGCAATTGTAGCTTTATATGTGCAAATATAAATGTAGTCATTTGTTCCCATCTTTTTTTCTCTACCTTAATCAAAATCAGCCAGCTGATTCCATTAGAGGCAGCTGCTGTGGGACAAAAAAACATGTTTGTTATATATTGTATGCTGTAATAGTACAGGTTAGTGTTTTACAGTGACTGGACTTGCACGTACTCCTAGACGTAAGGCTAACTTGGACAGGAGATAGTTGTGCTGGATCAAACTGACGTAGCTGCCTCGTGTTGTGCACATACACGTGTTGGACTCCGTCCCTCGTAGGGCAGAGATCTGGAGTTTCCCGTCTAGAAGCGAATTGCCACTTGTGTTCAGCCCTCGTTCCTACCAAGACCTTTCTCTTCCCCCTTTACATTCTCTGAGACTGAGGTTATTTAGACATCTCAAGACAACTTGTTAGCTGCCGTATTAGGTTGAAAGCTCTTTAGTTTTCTGTCCTTTTGACTTACCATTCTTCCAGAACATGTTTTTCCTGCAAGAAGTTGGCAGTGATGTAAATTACTGTGGACTCGTTTAAAGTTGTGTGGCTTGGCTAGGGTGTACTTTTTATTTTGCTGGTCACTTGGAAGTGGTGTTTTTTTCCTTGTTTTCCCTAGCGTGTGGTGGTGATTCCAATTACAGGATGGTTGGATTCAAAAAAAAAAAAAAAAAAGCCACAACAGACCGGCAAGATGAGAATAAGTGTAAAATAACTTAAACGCCAAAGAGAAGTTGTCATAAATTTTACAATTTGTCTTGCTGGTATGGCTGCAGTTTTCTTCTTTGTTTTAGGAGAAATTTATGGTGATTTTAGAGAAAGTTAGGATGGCTTTCCTGGATTTGAATCATTTTGTATCAGTGGGATGTTCCTGTGTGTCGTGTTCTGTGGTATGAGAAGAATTCACCAAAGCATGTTTTTAAAATTCAAAGGATAAGTCTACATAAATTCCCAGGTGCCTTCCTTGTGTACGACCACCTTTTCCAATTTTGTATCCTGGTCTTTAAAGGTCACAAAGGCATGAGGGATCTGTGGCTTGCTGAAGGACACTGAGCCTGCGTCTGTCCGCTACGCAGCACTAAGCTGGTGCAGGCCGCGATCGTCCTGTGGGCTGCCGGTTACCTTCAGCGCCTGAGGAAACCAGTGCTCTTGAATTCAATCTAGCAACACTTTCGGCCTGCAAAACAGTAACATTTTTGTAAAACTTGCTTTTAGAGGATACACCTGGTGTAGGAGACAGCCTAGTAAAGACGAACTCGGAGGAGGTGGGTAGCTGTGAGAACCTCGGAGCGGCGACCAGCGATGGCTCAGCCTGGCGCTCCCTCACCCAGCGGTGGCCGCGGTGGGCGCCGTGCGGAGCAGTGATGGGACAGGGCCCGCGCTGTTCGTCCCCATCCAGCAGCATGGGGCTTGGACGTCACGTTGTGCATTAGTGACCTTTGAGGTATTTTTCCACAAATTTATCAGTCTTCTTCCTGAACTTGTGCAGTCTTCAAACTTCTACAGAGTTCAGTGGCAAAGGAGTTAAATAAGCCAAAGGTGTTCTGTGAGGAATTAGCTGTTGTTGGGATTTTCTTTTCAAACAAACCACCCGCTGTTTTTTGTCCTGACTTCTTGTACTGAAGATGCAATGAACAACTGGGCCGTGTTTTTCCCTTAAGTATCGTGATTTTATAGACCCGTTTCGTCCCTCACCCTCCTGTTGTCTCCCTTACAAGGTACAAGACCAGAAGTGTGCCACACCTGTATTTTTATGTAGTATGTGAACGTCATGCTGTGTTAATGTACTGGAGGTAACCCCACTCTGTCAGATTGCTCTTGCAGTAACATTAACAAGGACTGGACTCTGATATTTTGCAAAACTTAGCGGGAAGTGGCTGTGCGTGCTTGAAGCTCACTGATGCTCTTTCTGAAGCTGCGCTGTTGCAGTTATCTGTGAGACATCTAAAAATGTCATCGGAGCCCATGGAAGCCAAGGGGAGTATTCAGCATCTTTTCAGGAAAAACATTAAATACTTGTGTGGCATTTGAGAACCAGATTTGTCCAGTTTCACTGTGCTCTGATATAAATTAATGCAATTATGCAGACTTAAAATCCAAGTTGTATTTGAACTATTTTTGTTTGCCAAACTTCATTTCACAACATTTTTGAAACAGTAGCGTGGGTTAGTCAGCGGTGCCTTTCACGTTTTGTTTCCCGTGTTGCGACTGTGGCCGTGATGCTCCGGTCCCGGTCCCTGTCCCGCCGAGTGGGTTCCTATGGCCGCCCCCCTTTGTGGGGTGCCGGGGGTCGGCATCTCGCTTCTCCCAGCTCTGTGGTGCCGCTGCCCCCGACCCGCTCCCCTCCTCACGCCCCTCGCTGAGCCTGGCCTCTTGCTCTGCTCCCGGCTGTCAGCGAGGGGGTTCCCATGGTAACGGGGAAGGAAATTTGAAAAGAGAAGAGCAGAGAATGGAAGCACAAAGGCTTGGCTAATTTGAATTTGAACAAGGAAGGAAGGCTCCTTGTAGTTCAGCCGTGTGTTGTGGAAACCTGAAATTTATCTTTGAAAAGTTGCTTTCAATTTGTAAACTTGTTTATGTTCCCTGCTTCTTGATTTATAGAACAAAAGTTGTCATGCTTGTGGCACTGAGCAGCGAGAAGCATCTTCTTTAAATTCAGTGAGAGAATTCTGATCAACCATTCATTTAGCTTTTTTCCCTTCTATTGGTCCAAATCCGTCATTCACATTTTAATGTTTTTTTCTGAAAATGTAGGTGTACTACATTTCTTTGAATGTGCAATAAATCAAGAATACTGGCAATTATCTAATGCCTATGAATCATTTTTTTGTGAAGGAGTGAACAAATGCACGCAATTCAGAATCAGTAGACCCCTTAGTCGAGTTCCTGCTGCTGAGCATTCCTGGTTTCTTACTGCACTTTTTTAGCATTCTTGTCTGATCTGGGCAGGTGCAATATGGCAATGTAACTGCAGCGAGGTCTGGGGGAACAGTTTGGGCTTTGATTTCAGTTTTGATGCTTATTGTCAATAACGAAGAAATTTCAAGAAAACAAAACCGTGTATTACACGACAATTAAGTGTCTTTGTGATGTTTTATCAGCATATTTAGCGAATGTGTTAATTAAAGTTTGATTACAAATTTATTAAAGAACAATGATGTTCCTGTGTCTTCAGATTTTCCACACTAGCTTTTCAAATGACCACGTCTGTAGTTCTTAGAGAAAAATAGTTTTTACCTCTTGTAGAAGAAATATCATTTAAATGGTCTGATTTGAAAACTTGTCCTCCAGCTGCCCTTCTACAAAATCTGGCAACTAAAATGCTGAAAAATCTCACTCTGAAGAGTACACAGACATTTTCCTTATTCTTACTTTGAAACCACAGGGAAATTATTCTTGTTATTCAGAGTAACCTTAATTAAGTGGCATCACAAAAAGGCAACATAATTCTTCAGATCCATCAGTTACTTTTTTTTCCTGACACAACAGGAGGCAGTTGCTTTTGTCTGGAAAGAGTGAGCTTCCAAGCTTTTAAAATTCGGGCTTCGTCCCCCTCCCACTTCGCACTAGTTGCTATTAGTAGCCAGGGTCACGGAGGGGACTCGGGAAAGGGCGCTGAAGTGAAGCCAGGGCTGTGAAAGATCTGCAGCTTGCAGTTCTCCTACAGGGACAGCTGATTCCTCTGACATAACCCTTTGTGCCCATCAGAGAGGAGTCGGTGGCATGGATCAAAGGACACAATTTTGATCTGCAAGGTGTTAGTCCTCATCCACGAGGTGGGAGGCAGCAGGAGGTAAGCATGAGTGAAATCAGCAAAGGGCTACCGAGCAGAACTCATCATGAGACATTAACAAGTGCACGTACGTACACTCCTATCCACTATCCTGTCCCTATCCTGCTGCTTTTGAGGCTGAAGAGACAAAGGGATGCGGGAAGCCAGCTCTGCTGTACGAACTTCCCGTGGTTCTGCAGAGCAGAACGCCCTCCGACTGGTCTCCTGCGGTCTGCTGGCGAGCTGCTGTGGCTCACCAACGGGGGCTTGGCACGGCGGGCCCCCAGCTCTTTCGCCTGCCCTACCTTGGAGCCCCGTGACTGAATTTTCCATCCTCTTGAATACGGATATTTATGAAAGGGATTTTGCAGCATCAGGCAATTATTCAAACAGGCAATCGATGGGAAAACACACTTACCCCCTCTTGTCTCTTGCATCAGCTTCAATTGCTTACATCTCCGAGCAATTTAATGCAGTCTTTCCTATTTACCTGACCTTCTCTTTTATAGTTTGATCCCACTTACTCTGTTCTGCATATATTCCCTAGCTGCAAACATCCCCGCAGTGTATTTCATGCAGAACCTGACACATGGAGTACATTTGCAGTGCTCGTGAGCATGGTTTTCTGTTTGAGATGCCTTTTGAAGATGTACTACTTCTGCTGTGCCAGTAGATATTTGCTTCTCTTTATGCTATTTCTTTAACTGGGCAAGAATTTGGGTGCACCCCCATGCGTTGGGGGCTCACAGAGTAGCCACGCAATCTTTTTCTCTTTTGCTTCCTTCCAGCTGTGTCCCCTCTCTCCTCCCACTGCATTGTTCATCCCGTTACTGTGTGATGTCTTGTCCTACTTGTCTAGAGGGTTTCAAAGACACACAGTATGTGCTGTGGGAGCAAAATTTCCCAAAACTATGTTAGTGATGCAGAAGAGAACTAGGAACAAACTTCTGTCCTCAGGATGGAGAAACTTCTGGACCTTTGAGGACAAAATATTGCTTAATCTATTTCGAGAGAAGCAAGCATGCTTTTAGGGTGCCGCAGAAACAAATACGCAGAGGCACTGTGGGAATTCTGTCAAATATTTATCTTGTGAATTATTAACTCCACGGAAGAAAAATCAGCTTCAGGAGCTTGGTTTGGTTCTTAATTTGACAGTTTTGAGGCTTTCAGAACTGGTCATTCAAATGCTCGTGTAGCAGAGAACAGCGTATTGTCAGCGGAAGTTGGTATAATTGCAGTTTTTTTAATTCTCTTTCCCCATCCTCCCCTGTAGAGTTCATTGGTGACCTCATTAACTTAGCACTGAATAGGAGGGATAATATCCCCCAATGAATCTTAAATTTTAATTTGCAGCTGCTATGTTCTGACATGTTTTTTAAAAGTAGTTAATTATTAAAATTAAAGTCACCAACTAATTATCCTAAAGCTTCTATTTTGACCAGAAATCAATTTGCATTTAATACATTGGAGTAAATTGAGTTTCTCAGTCTTTGTTTCTCTTCTATATTACCGTCTGCTGAAGTAAAAGGCCATTTAGTGGCCCTCTTACAATTCTGTAGTTATGTAAAAGGTTGGGATGGACAATCTCTTTAAAAAGTTTTAAAAAGAAAAAAGTCCCAGTAAATGGATTCAATGTTTGATCGGAACATACAGACTTGCTGTAGTGATAATAATAACATATAAACTTGCTGTAGACTCAATCAGAACATACAGACTTGCTGTAGTAATAATAATGACAGAAAAATCTGTTTTCAGAGACAAAAAAACTTCCACAAATGCCACCTGATTTTCCCAATCTTTGCGTCTAGCTGTGTAGATAGCACACAAGAACGTTGTGTGTAATACCAACATGTAGTAAGTTGACCCAGAAATTCAGCTAGCCCTATCACCTGTTGATTTGGTGATGGCTTTATTGTACCCGCTTACGGTACCGGCAGCAGCACAGGAGAATTCTGCACGGAGCCCCTGGTTGCTGGTTTTGTTGTTGTTTTGTTTTTAATCAAGCATCCAGGTAAATATATTGGGTTTCCTGAACAAAATCTAGAGTATGTCATCATCTGCCAATGTCTCCCCAATTAATGCATGTGAAGACTACTAAGTACTACAGCTTTACTTTTGTTGAAAAACTGGCTAAAATAGTCACAGACAGATACAATCCCCGGAGAATCCTTGCAATCAGAATACGGTGGAAGCGTAGTTGGTACCCGAGAGAGAGGTTAAATGGTAACACCTCTGCTGGAGGTTGTAAAACGAAGCGGAAGGTGCTGCTGAGCTGGTGCTGGGAGGTGGTGCAGCCTGGGTTGGGTTGGATCCCAGTCTAATAAACGCACGTACGGGACAGCAGGGCTGCGGTTCGCGGAGCGTAACCCCCATCCGTGAGAACCTTCCCGCATTATTTCTGCGTGTGAGGCAGCCTGCTGAGGTTTGGAATTAACTATATCGCAAAGCAGTTCACTGTACTGGACTGATAGTGTAGCCTTTCTAGAAACTAAGTGTGAGGAAAAGAAAATAACTAGTTGCCAAGCTAGTAGACAGTATGTTTTAAATATTGCTCTCTGAAATATCCTTAATTTTGAGGCCCAAAGATGCAAATCTCCCCTCCTATCCAACTGTTGATGTGTCTGTGTGTGTGTATGTCTGTGTGCATGTATTTTTGCTGGTATGTAGATATAACAGATGGCTTGTAATGTTAGATTAAGACACAGCTGTTAAAATATTAGCATACATCTTATAGATAGGTTTTGTTTGCTATTCAGAATAGTTTTTGTAGTATTAATCCAGCAGATTATGTTCTTACTTCAGTTTGCATCCTGTTATTTATGCATAGTTCTATAGGATTGGTGTCATGCTCTGCTTCTTTCTAAGCCATATATATCAAAAACCTGTCATTTCCATTGTTAAAGAGGCTTTATCGTATTACCTGAGCGTTCCTTTTGATTTTCAATTTGGACAATAAATATTGGGCAGAGTCACAAAAAGTTCCCATCCTATGCAGCCAAGCACATACGTCAATCCCTTTGACCCCACTAGTTGGGGGGGGGGGGTTGTTTGTTTTTACATAAAGGTACATTCCAAATTAGTAAATAGAGGGCATTGCAAGAAGTATTTAGGTTAGGTTCACTGTGGACCTTCATAGGAGCAAAATTTAGTCATTTAACCTATCCTGGGATACTGATCATAATGTAGCCAGGTAAGGCCTGAGAGTTTTTGAATGGCACCTCCAGTTTTCAGAACACTGTCTGATGTTCATAGCTCAAGCACCAACATTATTTACGATGAATCCACTGTTGAATTCTCATATATGAAACCAGGTGTTTTGGCGAGTAAGAGGATTTTGTGAGAGAACTTTCATAGCAGCCTGGCTACCAGGGGAGTAGCAAATAGTTTCCTGAATTTCTTTAGTGTGTTTTTTCCCTGTAGCTTACTGTCTGCAGAAGGTTGTGCTCCCGGGTTCTAACAGCGTCAGCACGTGTTCTCTGCCATAGCAAGAAGTCTTTGTCTTCTGTCTTGTGGAGCTAATGCTCTAAAACTCAAGAGTTTGCCTTAAACATATGCTTGTAATGTTTTCTCTTGTCCAGCTGGCTCCAGGGCAATTGAACTCTGTTATAGATGGTTACGAACACGCTGGATGTCTGGGGCAGCAGAGCTTAGGGTGTGATGTTAACTGGCTGTAAGGTCAGCTTAGCTGTGCCCTGTTCTTCCTCCAGTAACATCTCGCTTTTGTACCTCCTGCACTGGCACTGGAGTTTCCCGAACTCACTGTCAGGTTAAGGCACTAAAGCAGCAAAAAACTAGCCTTGGAAAGAATGAATTGATCAACCTAGAACATATTGTAACGTTGCGTCCTGAGCCTACAGAAAGAATATTTAGACACTAGCGCTTAAAGGTCTCATCACTCAGGATCTTACCCCGACTTTTTACACTGCTGCCGGTCCAAAGACAGCACGTGTGGCTTTGAGGTGAGTTTCGTGGCCAGTTTAAACCAATCTTAAACCCAGGGCAGTGTGAAGGAGGCTGGTGGCAGGGGAAAGGGCAGGGGTCGATTAACTTCGGCTTACTGCGAAACTGCCCCCTGAAGTGCCTTAGATGACAACTCTAATTTGTCCTCATTTCACAGCCGCGTAGAACGATGATGACAACTCCGCAGTGCACGTTTACTTTTGAGGGAGTCGGCACACAGTAGATTCCCTGATTATTCCGTCAAGAAGCACTTTGGCTTGAGTGTCAGAATTAAGGAAACAGAAGTCTTCTCCCATTCTCATCCCAGTGGAAAACATATTAAGCTTCCTGGGGTTTGCACTGGCTTGTAATATTGAGCTCTGAGAGGTTCTGCTGTGTTCTCTGTGTAAGAAACCATGGCTAGCAAAATCACACATGAAGTAGTAAAAAGCATCAAGCCTTTGAGAAATGAAAGTAACTTCTCTTAAACTGAAGAAGTATTCAGTGTTGCTTACATTGTATTTTAAAAATCCAACTTGTCTCATTTTATTCTGCAGGGCATTGTGTTGTTTAGTATGTGGCAGACACCACCATTCTGTATGTTGATGGCAGTAAAAACAAAAAGGTGAAGCTACTCTGACTGGGATTTTGAAGCATGGCTGTGTCTTTACTGTATCTTTTCTCACATTTCCTATTTTTAGAAATTCCCTTTTTATAAGCTCTGAAGAACTTGATCTCGCTACTGACTCCATTGTGTGCTCTCAAGTTAGTGTCAAGCCTTCTAACAAATCTTGATACCAAATGTTTTTCCTCCTTCACTCAGCAAGATAAATTTTTGAGCACCGTGCCAACAGTGAATTTTTATACTCTTCACTCCTGTTAGTCTTCAAGGAGACAGACCTCCCTTGAGTTGGCAGAGATAGTCGGTGAGTCCCTGACATGCAGATCAGTCTGCGGTGGCAGAGTTGAGTGAAGGAAAAGGTTGCTATTGCTAACACTCCAATGGATATCTTTCTCCTTCCCACAGTGACAACAGCGCTTGGAGCATTTTTCGGCAGGCATCAAAGCATTGATCGCACTCAGCTCGTACTTGGAAGGTTGTCTTTGCAACCACAGGATATAGAGATGTGTTACTTAAATTAAAATTATGGTTCTGTCAGGGCTTACAGCTCCTGCCGAATAGTCTCTTGCTTGTCTAGGCAAGTGTGCTTTACGGTGTCTTAACTTAATGGTGTCTAAAATACTGGCCAAAGGGCTGTATATTTATTTCTCTGTAATACCTTGGAATTCTCCCAAGCCCATCACAGCAGGCATATGGGGAGGAAGGAGGAAGTCCAAGCAGTCTCAGCTGTCTTATAAAAACTAACACTTCTTGCAAATGGAAATTGTTACCAGGACCACCCATCTGCATTCATCAGTTCCTAAACATAAAGATCACATTTAGGAAAAGTGCAATTTGACAGATGGGTGCCATCTTTCCAGTGTCTTCCAAAGGAACTTCAGAATTTAAAATGAAGCAGGACACCTCTTTAAAGAACCAGAACAGATGGCTTTGCCTTTTAGTCACATAGACAGAGATTGATGTCATTTTCTGTCTTTTAACTACTTTCATCTATATCTTTTTTTTTTTTTTTCTATAGTTGAGAAATTAACCTCAGCTGTCTGTTTACAGACCAGGAAGCTTAGGATGGTTTGCATGATTGCTGCCCTCTCACAAGTAAGCCAGGTAAAATAATTGGACTTAGGTTTGGAAGTGGATAATGGGGTAATTGTCTGGTTCGGTCTATAACATGAGAAAAATATAATCTACAAACACACTAATTACTTAGTGTTTTTATTGTTGGAATGGCTTGGTAGCTTTTAGCTATGGACATATATTTTTAGTACTAAGTTAAAACAATCTCAGGTTTTTTTACTTCCCGGTAACTAAAGTAGTACCGTGTCAACATAATCCTCGTTGCAACCATAATTTTCCCAGCTAACGTCAGCATGCATGACATGGGATATCAGAGGCTGTGGGTTGTGTGGTTCACACAGAAAATGTGCGAATGTCCTTTATCCATGCTGAAGAGAAAAGTGGCCAGAACTGTGACCCCATTTTGCTTTCCATATCTGCATCGCTTTGCAAAGCTACAAATAAAGTGTACCTAGCTTTCCCCAGACAGGGAAGTTAAAGGTGAGGTAAGCTTTGCATGTACATTATGCTAAGCGTTTGACCCAGAATTTGTCTTGGCACTGTGCGTTAAAAGCAGACTTTGGCAAATAAAATCGCCTATTGCCCTTTGAAAGTAAAATAAAGTGTCTGTGCAATAAAGCTGCACTTCCATAATCTCTGTAAGGTGAGCAAGTGCGGATTGTTTCCAAAAGAAATGAACTGACTCTTACATACCCGGCTGTGCGATTCTGGCCCGTTCTGCATCCGTTACGTGGCAGTGTGGTGCTACCTGGCTCCAGGCTGGACTGAGTGGCACCGAGTAGCTTTCTGCCCGATCCTGCTGTGGTTTTCTGAAGTTAACGCCCCGGCTCCCTGCTCTTGGCACACCGCTGGCTCTGCTGTGCCTGTGTGAGCACCCCCTAATTTTTAACCCGTTTGGGTTAAGTCAGGTCTCTGAAGTCCAGCCTCGTTTGAAGGCAGCGTCAGCAGTTTAAGTACTCCAGCAGTTGTTCAGCCGAGGGCACGAACTTGGAACAAATCACTGCTAATGTCGCCTTTGTATCAGTGTGACTGTGGGGTACGGGCTCCAGGAAACCTAGCGAGATTCAGAGGAGCGTGCAGGTCGGAGCCATCAGAGAACAAGTTGCCACCGTCTCAAGAAAACCAATTCTGCCTGAAACAGTCTCTGGAGAGCATTCACGTGAGCTGCTCTGCTGTCAGAGCTGTGAGAGCCATCCAGTCGGATGAGAAGCGCAGTTATCGGAAGCAGGAGGCAATAACATGTTTGGTCTGACTAGCAGTTGTCCGAAGAGTTAAATCTGGCTGCAGCACCTGTGATTCTCCTGGGAAGGCAGCCTGGAAAGCGTCGTTGCCCATGCACTTTGAGGTACAATTCAAGATTTTTCCTAATGAATAGCAAGCTAAATTCAAACGTAGGGCAACTTGGGACAGAAGGAGCAGATTGTGTGGCTGGCCTCAGACAGGATACGCCCTGAGGCAGTTGCTGCCATCGGGGAATTGCAACAGGAATTGATAGTCATAGCATCGCTCTTTTCCCATGAGCCTGAGGGAAGGAAACTTCCCTTCTTCCTTCTGTGAGCTTATGAGAATGCTTCCTGTGTAGTTTTATGTTAAGAGAAAGGAATATATAACCAAACAGAAGAGTGGAAGATCACCAGAAGCATTTTGTTTAAATTTTGCAGTTATGTCACTTCCCAAATAACAAGCCAGCTAAATGACTACTGCTGTGTAAAATAAAAGCTAGGCTGGTTTAATATCTCTTGTAAGAAGAGAAGTCTGAAACTGTACCGCCGTTCCATGATGTAGTTATAGCTATTGTTCTTGCTTTGTAAGCAAGAGTGAGAGTTTGCTAAATATATATATGTAATATACTGGGGAGGAAAAACCTGCATAGATCTTTGTGGCTCTCCTTTCTCCTTCATCCCCTCCTGAAAACCAAAGGAAGAACAAAGGCAAGCAGGAAACTTCTGCTCTCTGGTAGAAGGTGGCCCTTAAACATTGCCCAGGCTTTGTCTTTTCAGCAGATAGGAATGGTAGGGAGGGAAGGACCTGGGGCCACGCTGCTGGGAGTGGGGAAATTTCTTAAAGGAACCTTGGTAGCAGCAAAGAAAATTCTGGGGAAAAGGGGAAGAAGAGATTGATAAGGTTGTGCTGCAAGTTGGACTGCTCCGAGAAAAGCAGTGATACGTGCTTGTGGCATGTTATTTTATACACAACACCTGCATGGCAAAGCAGAAGAGGGATGCGAGGGTACTTAGCCTGGGAGAAGTCAAGCTTGTAATTCAGTTGTTATTACTGGGCTTGGGGGAATTTACGTGGTCATAAAGATCTTTCTCAGGTAGAAGGACCAGTGGGTGTACAACTTCAGATCTGTTACTCCATTAGGTGGTCTGGCGTATTTTAAATACTTATGTACCTTCAGGAGCAACACAAGTGTTTATCTCTTCTTAAACATTTATTTCTTCGCTTTCCTGGATTTCCCGGGACTTGGCCTGAACTGTTGAAATTGGTTTGACTATTGTGTCTCCTCATGTCCTTGTTCTTCTCCTTTTTCCCCTGAATGTTGAGTTGTTCAACAGGCATTCTTCAAAAGCACAGCCCACTTGAACAGAGAGCCTTTTGTTAGGCACCAGAGTGGAGCAGGGCTAAATGTCATAAGTTGCACTGCTTCCCTGGGCAAGATCATGAAAAACTCTCTTAATCTCCCTGGCTTTATTTTTAATAGTGAAAAACATAATCTGTAGATGGAAGTGACTTCTCACCTTAGGAGCTGCAAAGAAGGAGTAAGATAATTTTAGAGTTAGGCTGCTTCCAGGTACGAATGCTGCTGTTTCTGGTTGACAGCCAGGAAGCTTCACTCCCTCTGTCTTACGAGGAGTGGTTGTCGAGTTTTCTCTTTCTCTGTCGTCCAGTGTAGCCTCTTCATGATTTTAAAATAAACCGACTTGATGTAATTCATAAAAGAGTTTTTGTCTGTCTGCAGTTGCTCTTTGGAGAGGCAGAACAGCGTGAGAGAGGCCCAGAGTTGCTGAGAAACACAACAGCCAGCACTAGTGGAACAGCCCTATTAAATTATACCTATTTAAGTAGACTTCTTCCCTGTTGTTTGGGGTATGTCTGTACTGTCTTTTTAGGAGTGTTCCAAGGCCATACTCAAAACAGACTTGATCTTTGCAGGGATAAAGAACCTTAAGTGCAGCTAACGTGCCCTCTAGGGCACAAGGGACTTTGCCAGTGACGATTCAATTATACCACTGTTGCTTCAGATGTTCCAGCATCTTCAACCCAGCCCTCAGCTGCCATGCCAGAAGGGAGTGAGTTTCTGCACAGAGCCTGTGTTGTATCTGCTGGGCCCGTCAGAGGACAGATCTTGTGTCAGATTGTCCAGGTGCATATGGATGTCTTGGAGAATAAATGGGATCTAAAGTAGCAGTCGAAGCTGGAGTTTAGGCAGCCGACTCGTGTCCTGCAAGCTTCAGCACCCAGTTACTTAGCCCTCGAGCTGCTGGAGGGGACAGTGTGCTGTTACTGAGAGTACTCTTTCAGGCCCACGAGCCACTGTCAGAGCACACCATCTGCATCCTCACTTTTGGATATTTCATGTCTCGGTTCTGGTACTCCCTCGGTCACCGTTGCCCAGTGTCCTTTGGAGCCGTCTGAAAGGCAATGGCCATTACAGCAGCCAGCAGCCCGGAGTAGGATCAGCAGGGTGCAAGGAAACACTGGTACCTTTCTGTTCCCCTGAACCTGCTTCGCTGCTGCTTCCTTGCCCTGCAGTGGGTGTGTTCTGGGGCTGGGTTTGCACAGCTTTCTTACATGCACACCTTGAGGGAATCTGGCACCTTACGAAATGGTGGAGCTTTGTGCCTATCAGCCCAAACCAAACAGATCTTAAATGAAGGTGAGGTAGCAGGAAAAGAGAAATTTCTGAAACATCTTTTCTTAATGGAAGGCATATCAGAGGAGAGTAGTGGAGCGTGTATCAGGAGAACTTGAAATTTCAGAGTGGCTATGTGCAAGACTGCAGTGGCAGGAGGCAAGACTTTGGGGGAACAGGCATTAGCCACTAGCTTATTTTTGTGAAGATGTAACTTCATTTCCTTATTTCAAAGGTTCTTTGAAAAGAAGGAAACTTAAACCCTTCCCAAAATAAAAGTGGAGTTTTCATTTTCGTTTTCCATTTGCATTGAATAAAGGACAACTATTATCTTATGCTTTGCCAGTCACGCCAGGTGTCAAAACTCTCTAGAATCAATTTCTTGGATCCTTGTTTTCAAATGATAGACTTATCTGTGTTATAGGCGATAACTATTTAAAAATAAAAGTATTTGCATCTGAAGTAAATGTTCAGCCAAGTAGAAAGTGTTCCTTGAGTAACAGTGAGCTTGTAAATGTAAATACTTTCCAACTGTTGGTTCCTTATTCCTTGTCAATAGCTCCAAAGGTTTATACTGCCTTTCACGTAAGCTATTGCCAAATAGCATGGCTCTGTTTTTATGCGACAACATTTCCAGAAATGTGCAGTGCTGCAGAGAATTTAATCAGCTTGGTAAATAATAATTACATTAAAAAAATTCAACAAAATCTCAACATGGTTGTGTCTGTATTCTGAAAATTAACCTTTTGTAAGGGCAGTTTTAAGGAGGAGTTGAGAAGGAACTGAAATTTGAAACTTTTCCTTATTATTTCTAGTAATCGTCGCTTATATTGTCACAGAAGATGACCTGTTTCTTGTTGGTCTGTTCTGTCCTATAGTTTGGAAAAAGAAAATGTTGAATTGGTTTAAAATACTTTCCAGGAAATTGCTGTTAAAAATGTAATCTTTCTAGTTCTCAAAACAGCCTACTCTTCAGCTTCAGATATAGTAAGATTTAGGTTTTTGCTATATATAGCAAGTTCATTTACGCTTCTGCTACTGCAGCACAGACTGAAGATTAGATTTCTTGCTAATCTTGTTCAGCTGTGGGGAAGAGGAGACTGGTTTCGATATAATGGACTTTTTAGAAAAATATATCTGGAATAGAGTTCTTGTTAGCATACCCTTCAGTATTGTCATTGACCAAGCAACTCTGCCCTTTTCCCTTCAAGCTTTATTTGAAATATGCATCAAGGAAAAGAAGTGGCTTACTAAAGTTTTTCTCCAGTTTGGAGGTAGCAGAGTAATTCAACATTCATACACTGTGCTGTTTTATTCTAGTTTTTGTTTTATTCCTGTAAGTTCTAATGTATTTTGGTGGTCACTGCCTCAGAATTAGATATTGGCTGACTCCTGAAGAGCTGTAAAGCCATAACACATAAGAGCAAAATGAACCCATGCTGGATAGTAAGAAAATAAAACGGATTATCAACGTGCACTGGTTTTCATGAAGTTACACATCTCTGTTCTATTTCTTTCCTTATATTTCACCTTCAGAAATGCTTAAGAACAGCTGCATGTTGGCTGTTGGTGGTAGATTTTCCCTCGGTGCTTCCAAGTGCTTCTATCACCATTATCACCGTTACTTAAGCCTGTTGTAAGGCAACAAGGAGCACAAGACACCGGTTATTTTTTCTGATTAACTTTCTTCAAGCTTTCATTTCCCAGTGCTTTCTGTTGGTTAGGCATTAGGTGTTGTTGCTGTAGCTTCACTGTGATTGCAGCCCTGTTTTGGAAGCTAGGAAGCTTTATGTCTGTCTGTGAGTGTATGTAACTGTGATAGCATGTATGTTCGGACTGTTTTCTATCTACAGATATACTCTGATGATAGAACCGAGATTTTAACAGGTGGGTCTCTTCAGTTGGACAAGATGTGGGAAGAATGTAATGGAAAATGTCCTGTGTTTGCATTCAGTAGAAACAATCACAATGAAGAACCCAGCCCTGCTGAAAATATTTAAGAAATAGAGATATGATTTACGATTATTGTGTAGTGATCTGAAAATCATATTTAAAAAAATCACAGTATGTTTTATTTCTATACTGTGAAGGACCCTTGCATTATCTGATATTCCTCAGATTGTGATCTTGTCAATTAAATGTGAGTTTTTCATATTATCCTACTAAATAAGCAGTTAGTGATTCATGATATCTGTCATTTAAACAAGCAACATAAAGAAGTTCATACGACGTTTATTGGAGTGTGAGTCTAAGCCTGAATCCTCAGAGGTGTTTAGCTGTCTAATTCTCATCGATTTTAATGCAAATTGAGTACATAAATGTCCCTTGTGAATCTTTGTCATTGTCCTCAGGCTTCTTGATTGCCTGTCTTCCTAAAATATGTAACTGCTGTATTATGATGATCAGTTCTTCCAACAAGCAAAGTTCAGAAAAAGAAGCTTATGGTTATGGTTGTGAAAGCCCTAACACCTCATTAGTCAGATTATAGCTTCCTGCTGAAACGTTCTACAAAACTGTTGTTTGAAAGTTTTGAATTCTCCCTTTTCTTTTCTAGCCATTTCATCCAATGGTGAATTTGGAATGCTCCAGAGATTTTCGACCATTTCTATGTGCCCTCTATGCTCCTGTGTGCATGGAGTATGGCCGTGTCACTCTCCCATGTCGCAGACTCTGTCAAAGAGCATACAGCGAGTGCTCCAAACTCATGGAGATGTTTGGGGTCTCTTGGCCTGAGGATATGGAGTGTACCAGGTGAGCAAATCTGTTTGTTTGTTTGTTTCAGAATCCCAGGGTAAAATTTTCATAGAATCATTTAGGTTGGAAAAAACCTCTAAGATCACCTAGTCCAACCTATAACCTAGCACTGCTAAGTCCACCATTAAACCATGTCACTAAGCTCTACATCTACACGTTTTTTGAAGACCTCCAGGGATGGTGACGCAACCACTTCCCTGGGCAGCCTGTTCCAATGCCTCACGACTCTTTCAGTGAAGAAATTTTTCCTAATATCCAATGTTAACCTCCCCTGGCGCCACTTAAGCCCATTTCCTCTTGTCTTATCACTTGGTGCTTGGGAGAAGAGATCGATCCCCACCTTGCTACAGCCTTCTTTAAGGTAATTGTGGAGCACAGTAAGGTCTCCCCTGAGCCTCCTTTTCTCCAGGCTAAACAACCCCAGCTCCCTCAGCTTCTCCTGGTAAGACTTCTCTAGAACTCTAGTTCTCTACACCCTCCACCAGCTTCGTTGACCTTCTTTGGACACGAAGGAGTCCATTTAGTATGATCTGGGATCATACTAAAATCATCCACTTTAGTATGATCTGAAACAGACATTTTAAATGTGTTCCATTACAAGCGCCCTTATTTTCCCTTCCGTTGTGTAACAGCTCATTTCCTGGGGAGGAAACTGAATTCATATTTCTATCATCTGCCCAAGAGATGAATTGAAAATTTCTATAGGTAGTTACTGTAACATGCTCATGCATATTCTGAAATGAATGAATATACCAATCTATTTTTCCTCTTCGTCGTATATACAGACCTGGCTTTATCTGCTACACCAAAGTAGAATAGGTGATACTGCTCTAAATTCCTCTGAGAGGTATGCAAAGTTACATATGCTGGAGATTAATAGCCCCTTTTTCTGGAGGGGGATTTGGCTGGTTTTGAAGAGCGTATAAAATCTCAAAGCTCTGTTTTCAGAGAACCTACCTCTTGTTGAGCTTGTATGGAAAAACGTTTTCAGCTTTACATTAGACAAATTCAGGGAAGCGGTCACGGCACTGAGCCTGCCGCAGTTCAAGAAGTGTTTGGACAACGCTCTCAGACATATGGTCTGATTTGTGGGTGGTCCTGTGTGGAGCCGGGAGTTGGACTCGATGATCCTTGTCCCTTCCAACTCGGGATATTCTATGATTCCATGAAATATCATCAAATGCTTTGTAATAAAGTTGTTCTAATCTATTTGAAACAGAATATACATGAAATTGAAAACAATGTCTTTATGCTTTTTTTTTTTTTGTAAGAAGTGACTCTAACAGCTAATAAAATACAGGAACATGATCACAAAGAAATAGTCTCTTTTACAGTTGGATAGGAGAGAATGAAAAACAATGAAAAACTTCTTTTAGCTAAAGTGTAAGTCAGAGGATGCTTCTAGGTCCTGATAATCTGGATCAAAGATTGCTCTTAGTCTGTGCTCCAAACAGATGCCTGGGTCCTTTAGGTCCTCCTAAGTAAGGCCCACATCAGTAGCAAAATTTCAAAACCAGAGATAAAGCTACCAAAGGTTTGCTTGGGCTCAATTCATGTTAGAATGCCAGAACATGAACTGTGGCAGAGGAGCCTGCATGCTTAGCTTATCCTGTGCTTGCTGAGTCAATAACATCTAGCAGAGGGAGGAACCGGACAGCTATGCGTGGAGTCCCTCCTGTCTCCTTCAAAACTTCAGACTGCATCTCCAGCAACCTTTAGCCTGCAGTCAGTTTTACCTAATTGCTGGAATATCTTCAATATAATTTCAATTTATTAATGATAGTAGCAGTGCTACATTGGATTTTTGGTCTAACTAGCTCCCTATCCTGTCTGATAGCAGCTAGTGCGGTTGCGTGGGGAAAGGGTTTAAAATGTTCTATAAAATCATTCTTTCTTAGGCACATCATCTCAGTTTACAGTAAACCTAAATTTGGAGACTTCCTGAGATGTGAGGAGACTCCTCACCTTTATGCTTAATACCCCAATAGGCACCTTGTCCATTTATTTCTCCATTTTATTTTTAAACCTATTTTATCGTTGCAACATCCACTGAAGCCTGGGAAAATGAGTTCTAGAGTTTGTTTATATATAGTGTAGTATTTCATGGATTCCCCATTATTTGGATTGACTTTGTTTTCTCTCCAGTCATTGTGTCTAAAGTCAGACATATAAATGACATTATTAGTCTTTGCAGAGTGTATGTGTATTTCTTGTAAATAATTATTTTCTTACTTTTTAGATTCCCGGATTGTGATGAGCCATATCCTCGTCTTGTTGACCTCAGTTTAGGTGGGGAGCCCACAGAAGAGGCCCCAATGGCAGTCCAGAGGGATTATGGTTTTTGGTGTCCTCGAGAGTTGAAAATAGACCCTGACCTGGGTTACTCTTTCCTGAGGGTACGGGACTGTTCCCCTCCTTGCCCAAATATGTACTTTCGTCGTGAAGAGCTCTCCTTTGCTCGCTACTTCATCGGAGTGATCTCCATCGTCTGCCTTTCTGCTACCTTGTTTACTTTTTTAACTTTTCTGATTGATGTCACAAGATTTCGCTATCCAGAAAGACCGATAATATTTTATGCTGTCTGTTACATGATGGTGTCGTTAATTTTCTTCATTGGCTTTCTGCTTGAAGACCGAGTAGCATGTAATGCATCTAGTCCTGCCCAGTACAAGGCTTCTACAGTGACACAGGGCTCTCACAACAAAGCTTGTACCATGCTTTTCATGGTACTCTATTTCTTTACCATGGCTGGCAGTGTTTGGTGGGTCATTCTTACCATCACGTGGTTCTTGGCAGCTGTGCCAAAATGGGGCAGCGAAGCAATCGAGAAGAAAGCATTGCTCTTCCACGCCAGTGCCTGGGGCATTCCAGGAACTCTAACCATCATCCTCTTAGCAATGAATAAAATTGAAGGTGACAATATTAGCGGCGTATGTTTTGTTGGCCTCTATGATGTGGATGCATTAAGATACTTTGTACTTGCACCCCTCTGCCTGTATGTTGTTGTTGGAGTTTCCCTTCTGCTAGCTGGCATTATCTCTCTCAATCGGGTTCGCATTGAAATCCCATTAGAAAAAGAGAACCAGGACAAACTAGTGAAGTTCATGATCCGGATTGGCGTGTTCAGTGTTCTGTACCTCGTGCCACTGTTGGTTGTAATTGGCTGCTATTTCTATGAGCAGGCATATCGAGGTGTGTGGGAGACGACATGGATTCAAGAACGCTGCAGAGAATATCACATCCCGTGTCCCTATCAGGTGAGGAAATCAATGTGACGTGTTCAGGAGTGCAGAAACTGGATATTGAGGGGATGTTCTAAGACTTAATTGTCATCCCTACCTGAAAGTGCCGCTCTTCCTACAAGGCAAGTTTCTTGCCATAGTCAAGCTATTTGGATAATGTGTCAGGCCTTCTGGAAGACTAAATATTATTGGAAAATTGGAGGTTTGCATCAGCTGTGTGGTGCTTCTTTTTAGAGATAATAGCTTCGGAGTTTCTAGGCTGTATGGAACCTATATGGGATATAAGATGCTTTTTTAAACCAACTTCAGGAACAGGTCTTAATGAGTTTATTTTTGGTCTTTAGATTTGTGGTAGAAGATTTGCTCTGAAGGAGTTTTGGCATTTAAACTGAGTTGTCATCAGCCTCCTTACTGCTTTTTCTAGTTTTTGTTCTGTAATGGTTTTGTTGCCTTGATCAGCCTACAGGTTCAGTGCTCATTTTAGAGCAATCTATGCACGTGTCAGAAACAACTGTATAAAATCTTACTTGAAATGAAGAAAACCAGAGCTTACAGCTCATCAGTGCTGTTGGTAAAGAAAATTACACTTACGTATTCAATGTTTAATTGAGTTATCACAGGAACAGAAGACACTAAGAGTGTTAGATATCAAAGTGTCCACAGTTCGCTTTGCTGTTATGCTGGTGCAGTTGCAAAGAAAGTATTTGTAAGTATTAATTACTTGAATCCTAGATTCACTTTTTGAGCCAAAGTGGCAAATTGTTTTTGGAATGATATTTCTTAGATGCTTTCAAATAAGTAGCAGAAAATAACTTTATTTCAAGCAGATTGTATAGCAACCATGTATTATATAGCTGCACAAGCGTTTTCTTCAAAAAGTTAGTATTTTGGCTCTAAAGCAGTTAAAACACCAGCTGGATTCATCAAAGCTCACATTTTAATGCAATAAAATATCACTTAAAGGTTTGGCTTGGGTTATGTAGCTTGATAATAATCCTTTTATTACCTTTTAACCCTTTTTATTGTTTTCTCTGTTACATTTTATTAGGGTGTGACTCTTCCCTCCCATCCAATGTGTGAGCATTTTTATGGCAGGAAATATCTGTCAGTGGGTGTGTTCAGTTTCATTTGCTTGATTGACTCTTCATTGCTGCAGTTTTTAATATGTTAAATTGATTGATGCCTAAAAAGAGAGAAAGAGAGGGACATAGTTTTCTCTCAGTTAATTTCAAATACCCACCCATTTGCCAATCTAAAATGTGTACTGCTTTCTTAGAACATAGAACAAAAAGTATGTTAAGCATTGAAACCTCTGATGTCTAAGGACCAAAATCCTGGCTAGTAGAATAATGAAAACACGTAGTAAAATGCTACTCATGTCTCTAGAAAACTGTTAACATAATGGCTCAGCAGGAGTCAAAAGAACAATAATGGTTTCATTCACATCAAATTGGGTTGAAGGACCTGCAGACCCTAGGGAGTGTTAGAAGGGTTTTTCTTCTAACCCATCCAATTTTTTCGTAAGCTAAACATGCTTCCCCAATTAAACTATCCAGACTTATAATTGAAACAAATTTCTGAAGCAGTGGGGAAAAATCATTTTGTGCTTAATTCATGCAAGTAAAATGAATTACTAAATTAGGGGAAAATTTAAAGCTTTCTAGAGAGTATCACTCACTCGCAAAATAAGACTATATTTTTTAAGCCTTGATGTTATTTAACTTAATTTCAAATATTTGAATTTTGGTTCCTGAGATTAGTATATCAGCTTGTTTCATATTAGAAGAAAAGTTTTTCCCGAATTGAGAGTAGCAGTTGATTCCACAGTGCGCATAAGTTTACGTGCATAACTTAGATGGAGTTGTGGTAGTTGGAATTTGCTGCTTGCGTAGGCACACTTTTTCCAACACCAGCAAATCGAAGGTTAAAAATTCATCAGCCCGCTCAACCGCTGCATCAGCTTTGCCATCATAGGATGATGCCACAGTAAGTAATTCTGGAAAATTGCTAATGGGGGAGTTGAAATATGCAGCTGATACTGGCATGTCTCCCTCCTGGGTGACTGCTTCATGCAGGAGATGCTGCAGGGGTAATCTTGCTGCAGGTGCTCCTGGCTGCTGCTAAACCAAAGAGGGCCTTGGCTGCTGGGGTTCAAATGAAATATAGGCACCATGTTTCTTTGACTACCTAAAGGGCTAAATAGTTCCTGGAAGCCCCAAAATGGAGGAAGCAAAAAGATGCCTTTATGCTTTGATCCTGATTTCTGGCTGCCTGGCTGCTTCCTGGGTTGACCTGGCTACATATCACTGTTATTTGGGGGATCTGGGAGGCATCTGCCTTGTGAAATGTTTAGTTCTTCTGTCTGTCCTTACAGAATTAGACTCATGCCATTCCTGCTATTTCCATTAATCTGACCAGTCAAAAGCTTGCACATATAAATAAAAACTTTTTTTTTTTTTGGCCCCAAAGACAGGAGATCAATGTTCCCTCTTTTTGAGAAGGAGGTGCAGGGCAAACAGGAGCTGGTGTTATCTTACCCTGCCCTCAGCATCCTCTGCGCTCCAAGTTTCTGGGAGAGACGAAGGAGGATGGGGAGGGTTTGTGAAAGAGAGCAGCAGCTCTCTCTCCAAGAGCACATCCTGGTCCTCACACTTCTCTAGCACTTTGGCTGCGGGAGGTCAGGCAGTAGCTTCAATCTGTTGCCTGGGCAGCAACTGCAGGTAAAACAGGCAGCAGTCCTCCCTCTCCTACCATGGTTGTGAGGGCTCAGATGAGCTTTGAGATGAGCCATCAAAATTGAGTGGAGGGAATATTGTTTCCTCAAGTATCCTTCAGCAAGGAAAAACAACTACTACATAGAGAGGTTGGGTTTATTTACAGTATATTCAATGTATCTAAGGATTAAGAAATTCAGTTGCGCTTTTCCCACTACAGAGGACATGCAAATTTTTTATGGATATCAACTTAAACAGGTTTGGGAACATGAAGAACTCAGGGAGCTGAGTTTTGTATCAGCCTGGACAAATTTATTAACTGAGTTTAAAGTATCAAGGTTTCTATATTAGATCATCCTTCTTTCAATATGAATAATGGCAAATTGAATAAGTTGTTACCAGAAATAATTATTTTTATGGCTACTGATGCTAGGACTGTTCAGAGTAATTGCAGTGATGTAGTCTGTTTCCGGTCAGTATTACTGCTCTGTGAAATACCTGCTCACAGCAGCCTAACAACATCTTATCCCGTCCCTCTCCATTCTCACCAAGGTTGGTACATTCTTCTTTTTCTTCAGGGGGAAGCAGTGCCTTTGTAATTTACTTTTAGCTCACTAGTATTCAAATGAACAGCTGAATTTTATGTTGACATCCCACTTTTCACTCACTGCCTTAAAAAAGAAATTCATGCTTGAAATCCTCAAAAAATGGATTTATGTTTTTGTGGAAGAAGAGTTCGTGCAGCAGAAAATGAAATTAATTTTCACTAGCTATAGAACCTAGTACTCCCATCATAAGCATGCAGCATTTTAGGTGGGCTGTGTGCATTCCAATTCTGACCTGAAGAACGTATCTCTCATATATGATCTTTTTCAAGAATGTATAGTACAATTTTGCATCGAGATAAGATGCAGAAATGAAGGGAAAAAAGCAAGAAAGCATGACACAATCCAATCACAAAATAATCACATCTAGTCATCTGTTTTGCTGTGACTGAAAATACATGCTTTTCTGCTCCTCCTCCTGCTTCTGTTTGTGACAGCGGTGGTTCTGCCAGTACCATCATGCAGCCCTAGAGCTGAGAGCTGGACTTCTGTAATGTTGGTTTCCAGGTGGGGCATTTGGGGAGGTAAGATTCTGCACGCTCCTAATGCAATTCAGAGTCGAGCTTTAAGCCTTTGTTATCACCGAGAAAATGTCCAATGTGACTATCTTTCATCATCACGTCTTTGATAATTTTGAATATTCTTAGCAGGTTCTAGGTAGTGGCTTGGCTTTTTAGCCTGCAGTCCTGACCCAAAGGTTAGCTTTTGAAGTTTGTCTCTCCTTTGTTACTTCACAGTTTCTACCTTGTGTGTTGTTGGAGCGTGTTGTGCTTTGGAAACAAATTCAGGTGAAGTGGTGGGCTGGGATATGATTTTGGCCAGTCACTTTGCAGAATCGATCAGGTTGAAGGGGCTGTGGACATCACCTATTCTAACCCCGCTGCTCAAGCAGGGTCAGCCCAGGACCATGTCCAGTTGGGGTTTCAATTCCTGTTGCCATAAAAGCAGGAAATTCCTTTGTATCAAACATCTGTCCTCAGATATATCTGATGTAAGGTAAAAAGTAGGGTAAAAGGAGAAAAAAAAGTTTGAAGTGCATGTAGCTACTGTTGCATACTCTTGATCGCCAGGCACAGCAGTGTTTCGTTCTTTACAAGGAGACTGGCAGAGGTTTGTTCCTCCTGGGAATGACAAAGGCAATCAAACTGGGACACAGCGACCTGCCCCCATCTATGAAAATATGACTCAAAACTGAGATAAATTTGGCTACAAAGTGAAATAGATAGCAAGGAAAGTCTGTCTCCAAGGCTGGTTGTAATGTACATTCCTCTTTTGAAAAGCAGGAATTCAAATGGTCGATATGGCCTTGCTCTCTTGGAATGGCAGTTAATGGATGTTAAAAGCTTTTACCTCTTTTATTACTCACATAATTGAACTGTGTAAGGTAGTTTAGGCCTGAAAAGGTTAATTGGACTGCTCCACAACATCATGTTTCCTGCAAAATAAAGAAGGTCTTGAGTTAAGGTACATTTCTGTTAAATCTGAGCGTAAACAGACTCTCCAGAGCTTTTGCAAATGCCTCAGGGCTAGGCTAGGCACTGTGCTGGTGGGAAAGACATCTAATTTAGATATTAAAGAGAAGAAAGAGAAATAAACTATTTCAAAGATATTTGCTACCCTAGTGCGAGTCCTTGAGAAATGAAACCAAGCAGTATGAATTATCTGTGCTTGTGATCTGATATTCATAACTTGCCCACCCATGTGGGCGAAAATTTCATTGAGTTGAAACACTTAAACGCTTTGGTGGTAACTTGCTAAGAGTAAACGCGGTGCTCCCTGCTTTATGTTTTCGATGTTATTTAGAAAAATGGAAGGAGATGTGGGTAGCACATATGATTTACTGTAGATGGGGAAGACCTGATAGCAGGATAAGTTCAGAACAAACAAACTCTGTTTTTATATTGTAAACTCACTTGCTTTTTTATTTTTCATTAGGAACTTGGTTTTGTGCCGAGTGCTGAATATCCATCCAGTCCTGCTCAGTTATTGTTGCGATAGGTTCCAGGTAGATTCCTAAACCCAGAAACAGAAGTAAAAGTAGTGACAAGAGGGCATTTAGAGATGGAAGGCTCTGAAATGCATAGATCCAGCTGGGGAGTCTGTTTACAACAGACTTAGCCTGCGAGCAGCACTAGGCATGTGCACAATGTCTACTTCACTTTGTCATCTATTTCTTTAGCTTGTGGGCTTGACCTCGTATAAACCAGTGGAATTTCAGAGGTAAAGTAATGGGTGTATATTAAAATGAAAACAATGCGAAAATCGGGAACAGGTGCTGAGAACAGCATTCATTTATCTAATTTCACATCTCCATCTGAGCCAGTCTTCCTAGCTTCCTTTTCTACCTGAAGCAGAGAAATGGGCACTGTTACAGTGATTCATTGGATATTCAGATGAATTGTACCCTGGCTTAATTTATTGTTTGGTTGAAGAGGTGACATTTGCTCTTATTTAGGTATATTTATGTTAGGATTTTTGCTGGAAAATTCTAGGGATGTTTTGGGGGGCAGGGAGAGGAGAAGTTGGGGTTTTGATTTTTTTTTTTTTTTTCCCCCCAGTTTCTCCTGTTCAGAATTAGGATATGCATCAACACCCTTTAAATACACTTTCTAGATCCTGACCTGTCTTGAGTTATGAACAACAGTCATTCCAGAAAGAAAACTTTGTAACATGTCTTTTGTTCGTTTTGGAAGAAAGGGCATAAAAAAGCATCTAAGATCGCAGTACTTGGAAGGACATAGGCCTGTATTTGGGAATCCCACCGATAGATAATTTTGCTTTGTTAAGCATAATGTAAACATGCTTCAATTACTGAAGGAGACATTTTCTGCAAGAGCAACAAGCATGACAACTGTTTTTGCAAGTGTCCTTTTGACCAACTGAGTTCTTGAAGCGGTTACTATGCTTATCTCTTTAAGTTTTTTCTATTTTCCTTGTGATCTTAGCTTTAAAAAATTAAAACCGCCTAGATTAAGAGCAATGCTTTAGGAAGATGTAATACTGAATGCCATTTCTATCAGCAACACAAACAGACGGTCAGTCCTGACTTTTTTTTTTCCTCTCTGCTTTATCCGTTGCACTCCAAGACAAGGCTCCAGGCTCGCCATGCAGCAATGTTAAATGGGTTGTTACAGAAGATGGGAGTTCTCACCCACTCATTTCTGTTCATTGCTGGTGTCAGATAGAAAAGAGAGGATTAATTGTGGTTACCTAAGATACCAGAATCTTAAAAGGAAAGAATGTTTTCTTAATAGTGCCTCTTGTCTGTCAGTGGCAGTTATATGTATCTAGTACAGGCACAAAGGAAAAGGGAGTACAAGCTTGCTAATATATTTCTGTTAATATTTAAGTTATACCACATTATAGATTATTTTAATGCATTGACAATTAATATTGGAGAAATGGATTTAAATATTAGCATTAATCTCAGCTGCTGATACTTTTAGGTTCAAGAATTTGTCAGATTTCATTTCCCATTTTCACAAATGTACTTTTGATCCAATCAGTTTTTTTTACTGTAAATTTTCAAGATCATTTTAGATGTTTCGAAATTAACATTTGAGATAAATATCTCTTCATTTCAGGCTCTCGGATCACTGGCAATTATAAATTGTTTTATCTGCTTGTTTTGCATCCTTTTCTAAAGGTTGCCCACGTGACGGGGGTGGGGGTTGCATTTCCAAGCAAGTTTAATTCCCACTTGGCATGGGTTCGTCCTTCCTTTCCTTTACGCCTGGTGCCCTGAACAAACACCGCAGGAGCATTACTGAAACCGGAGACTACGCATAGCTTCTTGCAGAGCCCTTTCAACACGGGGAAGCTTTCTTATGAACAGGTGCCAACTGAAAAGCGACTATGGTGGTAAAGTAATGGTAGGCTGCGAGCCAGGTGTATGGGAGTGTTCAGTCATCTGCTTTGCAGTTCCTTCCCTCTGCTGAATATTACATCTCATAGTGCCTTTTTTTTTGTTTGTTTTTTGAAAGAAATCGCACAGAAGCAAAAGAGACCCAGAGATGTGCTGCCGAAGTTTCAGCTCAGGTTTTGCAGCCTGTAATTGTATTTGATCTTTATACAAACAGAATAAACTACTTTTTTTTTTTTTTCCCAAAAATTCTCAATAGACGTTTGAATGTATGGTACAGATTTTAAATTTTGTGATGGCAAAGTTGACTCGCATGCACCTAAGAAATGCTCTTGTAGCAGACTGTCTTTTCCCATGGCTGCATTATGAGTGAAGTGTAACCCCTGTTGACACAGGCTTTATTTTCATGCACAAGTGCTTCAGAACAATTGTACATGCAGACCAAAGAGAAGAAAAGATGGGGCTTGCAAACATCTTGCCAAAAACAGTGACAAAAAGTAACTGATGAGACAGTCTGCTTTTTTTGGGGGGTGCAAATTAAGTTGGGATGGAGTTTCCCCATTTTTATGTGCAGCAATATATTGCCTTTTCCAGTTTTTGTAATTTTCTTCGCTAATCAGGGGTTTCGCCGTGATCTTTTTGAATACAAAGCATCTCAGCTGTTTTACCATCTGTGTTACAGTGGGTCTTCAGAAAGATGCGGGGGAGTGCTCTAAGCTGGATAAAGAAAAGAGGCTTTGTTAAGAAATGTCTTAGCACCGTTTGTGTGTGGCACAGGCATAAAGAGAATATATTTAGAGATGTCTATAAACCTAGATTTCTCCTCCTCCCTCTTTTTCATTAGTTATTGTTTAGAATTCCTCTTAGAAGAGGTAATGGGTTTGCTTAAATCTGCCCTAAGGAATTGCTTCTTGTTGAATGTAATTATTGTGTCCTCAAAAAAAAAAGGAGAAAAAAAAGTGAGGTAAAAACATATTTTCCATATTGCTGTTTACTCAGAAGAGACTGAGCAAATCTGAATTATGAGCTCGACTTCTTTCAAAAACAAAAGTAATGTCAGCTCAGAAAAAGAATATTAATCACAGCATTACACTTTTCTAGCAGCGATTCAGTTAATTTCTCCTGTTTTAGAGGCCTAGGAAAAAAGAATATATTCAAGCTAATTTCTCAGAATTCTTTTTAGTCTTAGTAATATCAGTGCTCTCTCCTTGCACATCTAGGACTGATAAATCCTACACAGGATGCAATGTATTCTCTTATCTCACCTCGGCATGCATATGATTTCCAGTCAATTAACATATTGAGTGAAAGCAATCATTTCATTCATGTGAGTCATTTCTGGCTGGTGCTGGTCTTTTTTTTTTTTTTTTTATTTGGATTGACTGAACTAGAGGCGAAGGGAAATGACTTCTCAGCCACTATCTTCAGACAAGCTGAGCTGTCCATGTACCTATGTGTGACTCCTCAAGGTCGCCTTTTCCTTTTTTTTTCCTGTTTTCTTTTTATTCAGTATTTTGCTAAAGATGACTTGCCAAAGGAGGTCAGGTCTGGCTATTTTTGAGTTCTCAATGTCATTCAAATCTCTTTTTAATGAACGTTTTATATCTATAACAGCTTTTAATTGTGATTATTAAGGAAGCGCTCTTTTTCCACTGACCATTTTCACTGCTATTAAAACGGCTGCAAAAACATTAAGTTGGGAGTTATGTTTCTCTGGTTTTGAGGCACCAGTCATTGGTAACAGTCAGAATTTAATGTTGCAGTACATGCGTTAGTCACCTCACAAAAGATTTAACTAATAAATTAAAGGAAATTGCATATCATTTGCATTTGAAAATTCTAAATAATGATGCAGTCACTAATGATTATGACTCTTCACTGGGTTTCAGAGCTGCGTTGAGATGTTGGACACTCATGTCAAAATAACTGGAGGCCAGCTTGCAGATAGAAGATCTTTAATTTGGTGTTGACTGTACATTTTGCCAAAATCTCAGCAAATGCTGAACCTTGATGTTTGGAAGTCTACATGCCCTGTATCAGCGTGCATTTCAGTCAGATGGCTTTTTTGGGCTCTCTGTAGTGTTCCTTGACTATTGGAGGGCTTGTCCTGCCAGCACAGACACGAGATTGTGCACTTCTGTGCGGTTATTCCTGTTCTCACTTGTGTTTCCGTTGTATCATTACTGTTTTCAAGGAGTTTTTGAAACGTCAGTCCCTGAAGGTGCTTGCATTGAAATATCATTGGTCCCAGGGCTAGCAGCTCTGACAGTTATGCCACTAACAATGGTTTTTCTTCTGAAAGCTTCGGCTTTTTAGGAAATTGTAATTTCAGTCACCACATCCATAATGCCACAGGGCATAACATGGGCAACCAACCCCAGCTAGAGATTTGAGAGATTTGCTTAGTGGTGTAATGTAATGCAGTTCAGAATACTACCTGCAAATAGAAAGTTATTTAATAGAAAGAA
This sequence comes from Anseranas semipalmata, assembly GCA_013399115.1. Classification (NCBI taxonomy): domain Eukaryota; kingdom Metazoa; phylum Chordata; class Aves; order Anseriformes; family Anseranatidae; genus Anseranas; species Anseranas semipalmata. The sequence goes on along the minus strand of VXAA01001729.1, from coordinate 201,400 downwards.
AATAGGAAAATATTTACTCTCTCAATTAAAATAAGCCTGAAATCTTAAGCCTGAATATAAGCCTGAAATCTTATTAGGACTATATTTAAAAACAATGGATATATTATAATGGTGGAATGCAATTAGGTATATGAACTAAGTTCACCTATAAGACTTGTCCAGATTTCTTGCCATGTTCTATATGTGCCTTGATCTTGGTAACATCCCCTTAGCTTAGATGTGGCTGGGCTAAATAGCGTGAAAATGTAAGCAAAAAAAAAAAAAAAAGGCACTTGCACCTTTCAAGTTTGAGCTTTAAATTATTTGTATGAACAAAAAAAGCTCCTCCTCCTCCTCCTCCTCCTTCGATTATTTCTTCTCTGAATTACTCCGATTCCTAGAAGAGTAAATGCAGGCAGCGTACAGTATCTCTTCCCAGCATCTATGAAGGTTTGCTTTCCACACGAGCTGAGCCCACTCAAGAATCAGTTGCAGCTTCAAAAAGGAATTGAAGAACATAAAAATATTTTTGTGTAATCTTTTTATATAAATAAGACTATATTTGAGTCACCTAAAAAAAAGTTATGTTAAAATGTCTGTTTGCTCAAAAAATACCGAGACCAGGGCCATTTCACATCATTGTCGGCATAAAAGAGTTGAAGTATGAACACAAAGCTGATAAGCAGTATCCAAACTTACAGAGTGTATCACCTTCCAAGATGTAGAACCATTGCCGAATCAGCGTTACAGTGCTTTGACCAGACTATGTTACTGCTCATGTTTGAAGTTTGGGACTTGTCTCTCTAGAAATGTATTATTGTATACGTTTAAGAGCTCAACTTTAATATATGGAAATACTTTCATCTCTAACCCTGAAGCAGCTATTTTGAGAGAGAACTAAGAGGAGTTTTGAGTAGAGGTACGGCATTAATAACTCTTCATGTTGTGTGTGCTTATCTGAGAGTAGCTGAGGCTGGAAGCAGCTGTGGAGATCGCCTCGTCCAGCCCTGCTCAAAGCAGGGTCCCCTAGAGCAGGTTGCTCCTGGCTGTGTCCCTGGGGCACCGAGCATCTCACGTGGAGACTCCACAGCCCCTGGCACCCTGATCTGCTGTTCAGTCGCGCTTACAGTATTACAGGGTTGAGTGTGACGCGGTAAAATCTTGCCAATTGCTGTAATAATCGTGACAACAAATTATTTTCCTAAGGTTTGTTGAACTGAATTTTGAAAAACAAATAATGTAAATGATCATTAATATTCCATTCACGGTATAATTTGGAAAGGAAGACCTTCAGACTAATACACACAGTGTTTCTGTCTGTGGAGAATAAGGGAAATATTTTATAAAACCATGTACGCTAAAAGGCTATTTGTTTCTCCTCCCCCAAACTTCTGTACTTTTGCTTTAAGCTGTGGTTTGGCTAGTATTTGTATCTTTACAAAATTACAGTAATCTGTTTCTTGCGATTTCATCTCCAGCAATTTCACAGCGTGGCAATTACTCAGAACCATTACTGGAACAAATAGCATCGCATGTGCCTCTAGTTTTATCCAGCATGGCATTATGTGGCTGACTGCATTGTGTTGGCTCAAAAAAGGCTGTAAAAAGAAAACAGAAAACAAATGAAAAGTAATGAAAGGGTGCCAGAAATACAGCTCTGGTAGAGCTTGTCTTTGGAGGCGGAGGGTGTACGAGTGTAGCCTCACAAAAGAAGGGGTGAGAAGGGGTGCAGTTACGGTTATAGAAATCCGTACGGACATTGAAAAGAGCTGCTAAGGTCAAATGGCAGCGCTGGCAGAACGGCAACGTGGTTGTGAATTAAGCTCAGTTGGAAATTAGAGAATTATGTGAGAAATTAGAGGCAGGAAGGAGCTCACGACTTCGGGATGGAGCTGGGTAACTGGATGGCTCGTGTGCCATTGCTGGCCAGGCTCGGCCTGAGCGGGGAGGTTTCTTTCAGTCTGTGGTCTTCTGCCGAGTGCCTTCACTCAGGTAGCGGGGTTTGGCACTGGGGATGTATTCCAAGCCTGGTTGTAGTAAGCTTCTGAATTTTGTCTTGCAAGAATTGAATAAATGTAAGAGAGAGTATGTAATGCCAAAGTAGATATTAGGGCTGCAGAGATTTTAATCCAAATATATTGTCCGCAGCAGAGTTGAGAGAAATCAGATTTTCTGATTCATTAGGTTGTTTGTTTGTTTGTTTGTTTTCCTGACTCCCTGTTTCATTCTAAATTAAGTGCTAATATCTGAAGTCGAAATCCTGTTTTTTTCGGAATGGCAACAGGGAGCTTCCGACCTCTCTGGCCATGGGACAAATCTGCCAAATGCAGACAGGCCCACTTCAGTGACCCCTCGGTATTCCTAATTTGACAGATTTGCCAGGAATTCGGGTAGGCATCTCCTTAATCTTATGTTAATCTCCATGAAAGATGGGTGTATCGAGCACAGTGTTCTGGGTGCCAGTAAACAAGTATTTGCTGTTAAATGTTGTTTCAGCTCTAAATGTGTTGCCCCATTTTAGCCCACGCCAACCGCACCCTCTGTTTTCACATCATTTTTTCTGGTAACCACTGAGATTTAAGTAAGAGAAACCATAGCAGATGAGATTCGTTTCATTCCTGTGGGGAATTGTTGGGTTGTTTTTCTCTCTGCAGAGCGTGCCCCACTTCAGCTTGTGCAGGGAGAAGGAGGGAAGGGTCCGGTTCTCTCACGGGTGGCACACGCAGGTGGGCTTCCTCTTCTCGTGCTTAATGCCTGGCTTTAGTGCTAAGAGACTCGCCATACCAGTTGCTCGTAATGGCAAAAAACAGAAGGCAGGTGCTTGGGCAATCTCTCTAATTACAAACCATAGCTAGCACTTAAAAAATTAATTGCTGTGGTTGAGTGCTGTCTTCCATTTCAAGATAAAGCCACAAACTACAAGACATCCTGATAGCTTCGCGGAGATTCGACTTTCCCTTGATGAACGGGATCTTCTCCCAGAAGTTGTTTCCCGAAGCTGCAGAATCAGCACGTCCCAAGATTGTTGCAAGATAGCAGCAAGCTTGTCGCCGAAGTTGTAGCCTCCTGCATTCCCGTCCCACGAACGCGGGAGCAGCTGGCATCGGGCTTCCTAGCCACTGCTGCTCACCGGCGCTGTGACTCCGGGGCCCGACGGCGGAGGCGTTGGAGGCGAGCTGTTCCTGTAGTCGTGAGTCAGGACCTTTCTACCTGTCCTGTGGGAACCCTTTTCAAGAAGGAGGTAGATAATGAAAACCCTGCAGCGCTACCTTGTGAGAGGCCACTCGCTGGGTTATTCAAGCTGTTTTTCCACTAGGTGCTGAGGCTCCGGTGTGTTTCTCTGGCACGGTGTGGACAAAAGACTTCTGGTGAAAACCACTGCTGTTCTGCTGTGGACTGAGTGGTTTCTTTGCCATATATTTCTTTCCTGTAGCATGCCAGAGAAATTCAAGTGAAATCCTTCTAAAATATAATGCATTGTATTTTAGATGTACTGTAGAGACAGTTTTCATAAGGATGTATTTTTGAGGCACTTAGATTGAATTTGTGGAAAAAAATGTATTTTAGATGAGTTCAGCGCGATGAGGTGGATCTGCAGTGCCTGAGCTAACCCTGCTGTGGTGAATAAGTTTCCCCCAGAATAGCCTATAGCCCATTAAGATGGCAATTTTGTAACTTTTATTACAGTGTCTTATTTATTTATGTTTAGCTTGTGTTAGGTTTCTAAGCTGTTATTGGCCCAAGTCTTGCACAGACTGATCACTTTGCTTTCATTTCCACTCTGGTCATATAGCAACTCAGTAGTTATGAAGTAATTCTGCAGAATAGTTAGTAATTTTTCATAATTGTTCTAACAATTTAATAGTTTTAATGTGAGCCAATGGGCAAAGTTAATGGATGGCACTGTGATGCCCCCGCAGCCGAGGAAAGCGCAAGGGAGAGCAAGAAACAAGGGGATCAGTGTTCTCGTGCGATAGCAGCGCCCTCAGAAATTCTGCGGTCCAGGGCCTGAATGTTCATATTTATTCTGCTCAGAATAGTCCAGATGGCATGTGAGCCATGTGGCTTTTGGTATTTAGAGCCAGAAGAGTTTCCTTTGTTTCTTTCGGATGCAGGGAAGTCTCCTGATCCTGTTGTGACTGTTTTGCACAGACTGGAACCATTCTGGAGCTGCTGAAGTATGTACTGGCTTCCTCAATAGCTCTTAAATGAGGGATAAATCAGGTTAGCCATTGCTGTTTTTATAGGTGCTTTTGGTTTCTCAATTCTTCTGCTTGTGCTGCCTGGTAGCCAGAATGGTTGCACGGCTCCTCGTTTGCTTGTTGGGTAAAACAGGAAAGTTGCAAGATTTTAATAAACTGGAAAAATAATTTTGTTTTGTAGAGAAAAATACTACTACATTTTTACTGGGAAATGAGCAGCACGAGTATAATATTCTGAATTTCAAAGCAATGACAGTGATGGAAATGGTTATGAAAGTGAGACTGTTGGATCACATTCCCTTTGGTCTTTCCCCCACTTTTCCTATTTTCAACAAAAGGATGGGTTAATTTGAATTTCATTGCTTTTTATCCTTAGGGAAATATCAAATGATCAGTCGTATCGTGGAACCGTGCCCCAAAGGAGGGGGACAGGTGTTGGGTTTGTGCTTTCACTTCACATATGCAGCAAGCTCATTAATTTGTGATTTCGTACAGTTCAGTGGGAAGAGGCCACTGGTCTCTGTCACTAAAAAGCAACTGTGATTGATCGTTCAGGGGCAGAAGGGGAAAATACTCAGAAATTAGTTATATAAGCATCTTAAATTAACAGTGTGCCTACAAAGAAGCATTGTTTTTCCCTGGAGGAATGCTGAAATTGATGTTTTTAACCTGCTTTCTGAACACCTGCTACTGTGAGGTTCAGTAGGGATACCATGCGTTCGCACCGATGTCTTTTTGTACTCACCAGGTTTGACGCTGCGCACCGCACGGCTGCTGTGCCGACCCAGCAGTTGGGAGCAAGAAACGGGTTACAAAGTCTTGCTATCACACGTGCAATCTTTGTATCTGACAGAACTTGTTTGTTGGTCTCCACTAGGTGAAACATCGGTACCCATGCTGCTTGCGGGACGTGTCTGAACAGAACAACCCAAACTGCGTCTATGTCTCGTTCCCTATTTTTTTTTTTCTTGTTAGCTGAAAGTTTCTGAAGACCTAGAGCTGCACAGCAAGGCACATTCGGACCGGGGACTTAGATCCCCACAATCCAGCGATCACACAGGCATCCATGGGAAGCTTGTCAAGACTTTGCAATCATCTTCCTGTGTGGCTGCCTTTGCAGCAGCTCCAGGTGTCATCAACAGGCCATCACTTAAGAACAACGTCATCCAATTCTTGCTGGCTTTGCTAAATTGCCCAGCTCTCGTGTTGCTAGAGTGCATGAGCCCCTCTTGCAGCTGTGGGAAGGCGGTCAGGGAAAATGGAGCATCACCGCCAGTATTAGCTTTCCTCTAGGAGAGGTTCTCGTCTGGAAGGACGTAGCCACTGGCTGCCTTCTGCCTGTTTCCTTGGCACCATCTGCCCTCGTGGAGAGGCAGCTCCCGATGCTCAGCGTGCTTGCAGGACAGGCCCTCGCCTAGAAAGAAAGGTGTTAGCACAGGTCCGTGAGGCCCAGAGATCTGCTGTGTCTCTAGAATTGAACCAGTGGTTTGCCAAATACAGAGGTGTTCTGAAAGCCTCCCAGACATGATAAAGAGAACTCTAGACCTATCAATGCTGCCTATGATGTAAAGAAATGGCCAGCAATGGTGCCAAGTGGGAAACTGAAGAAAGGACTGAATTAAATTACTTGGGAGACATTCACAGTTTCTATTTCAGCTAATAACATGAATGTCGCAGACCTAAACTGTACTGTTAGTTTGAGTTTTTTTCCTCGTTGGCTGCATCTGCAGCAGAGCTCGATCTCTAAAGATTAAGGGGATCACTTTTCTAATGTGATTCATGCTTCTCCATCTGTGCCAAAAAAAGTAGTATTTGAGAGCTGTTACATGGAACAGTGTTTATAGCTGAAATAGTCGCCCTCTATTTTTAGATGCACGTTGGAACCTTTTATTAGCTTTTCGCAACTTGGATTGCTTACAGAACAAAACTGAAAGTTGAAGTTGATGCTCATGCAGATCTAATTTCAAGGGAAATTACCGTAATGTGTAGTCTGTGGTTAACATTCAAGTCCTAAAATCAGACAGCTGAGGTGAGCTGGATGGTGCTGCAGTTGCAAAGAGTATTTTGTGAGCAAGTACCCCTTTAGATACCTGCTTTGCAAGCTGAATAACTAAACCCCCTAGTGTTCCAGCCACTGGGGAAGGGCGTGAGGACGTCCCCATGTCTACATGAAGGGTGCAGGGAAGTAGCATGTTACCATATGGACGTTACTGCAGTCCATCAACACGTTGTAACCCAAAAATGGAACAAAGGACACCTTCAACTCCCCTTACTAAAATACTCTTAAATCTTTTGTTGTTGCTTATAGCTTCAGTAACGCCATAGCATGCACTTAATGAAAGCATAGCCAGACAATGAGAGGCTGTCTTTGCTGGGTTGGGCTTTTTTGAGGCTGTCAGCTCAGTGTAGTTCCTCTAAAGGGTAACTCCAAGCACCTTTATTTGGGAAATACTTTGTGTAGTAGTTCAGAATAACTATGCAGCAATTGTATTTGAAATAGCACCTTTAAACGTTGTGAATGTCCAGCTGGGTGTTGGGGAGGGTAAAATCAAGTTTCACAAAGCAATAAGCTCTATGTTTCTACTGTCGACCAGACTTCGCTGGAAGACCTCTCATCAGGTAGGATAGTCCTTGTGCCACCGAGAGCCTGCTTTTCAGGATATTTAACAGTATCTCCTGAGTGCACTACAACTTAATAACTCTTAGCAGCGCTTTGCTTACATTGTAATTATACAAAAGAAGACAAAAATCTGCATAGAGATTTCAAATAGTGATTTTTTACTCCTGTTATTACAGTATTTGTGTAGTTTTATGGTGCTCAGCATAAGTCAGCGGTTGTAAAGGGTTTTGTAGAAAAGTCAGTAAGAGACAAAAACACATTTTCATTCTTAATAGCTGCATTTCAGTTTCTTTCTCGCTGTTTAATTACGTCAATAGTTTAGCTTTCCGGGGTGCTTTTGTAATGAAGTGTGATATTTGTAGCAGACAGTATCAATGGTGTAATTTTGCCTATTTCGTTGTTGTTCTCATAAAAGGACTGCCACATTTTCATTCACAACCTCTTACTAGAGAGAGATTTTCTCTGAGAATACAATTTTAAAAGAAAGACTTATCTTCCTGTTCTTGCCATCTCTCAGTTTCCAAACTGTATATTCCACTGGGCTTCAATGTTAGTACTTTTAAAATTGCAATCATTTTTCATTCTTAAGTTGAAATATTTGTAGAGGAAAGAACAACAAATATATACTGCTTCTTTAGATGTTTCCCTATATCTTCACATCTAAGGAGGTATATAGATTGAATTAGTGCTTAAAGAAGTTTGCATTTGTTTAAGCTCAAAGACATTAGCTTATATACTGAATTTTTAAAAATGCAGATTGAAAGTGCATCAAGTGACATTAGCATATATGGCACCATAGACCTGAGTGTCTCACTTGTCAGTAGGTGCCCGAGTGTCTCACTTCATTTTCTTCATTTCACCCCAAATTTGGGTGACCTCTCTCTAGCCTCAAATTTGCAAAAGGATTTCTGCAAAGAATTGAACAAGCTGAACCAACAGGCTGGAGAAGAGGAGAACATTATCATCTCTGCAGACATGGAAGGGTGGTCTTCTACAGCCCCCAGGACTGCATTCTATATTACATTATATGATATATTGCCTGCATCATCTTTCCCCAAGAAGATAAATAGAAACTGGGGATCTTGCCCAGTTTTCACTGTCTTCTTCACAGGCGGCTGCACACGCAGAAGTTGCATGGTCTTGTAGGAGTCTGGAATTCAGTGCAGCGTTGTCTCCCCTGTAGTCGTTCAGTGGGGACAAGCTGTGGAAATCAAGTTGCTGATTATTTCAGAAGTGCGGACAGGGTTGCAGCTGCAGCTTTTTGCCAAAGTACTCCCCCAGAAAATTGTTGGGGTTTCATGTGTTAGAGTTGGGTACTTCTGGACCAGTTTGGGCCCCTGCACGATAAATTCATAGAGAAAAGGGAGGGCGAGTTGTTTCATAGTGCTGGAATTGCTGGCACTGCTGCCGGGGGTCAGTGGTCCCAGTGACCTGGATGCTCAGCAGGAGGTGCGAATTGAAATAGGCAAGCTGAGCTGTGGAGGCTGAGGATATATGAAAAACGATTTTAAATTAGCAGAAGTGCTACTGAAACAGTTTCAGCATTATACTTGCCATCAGTGGGGATTTACTATAAATAAAGACCCTTGTTTCTAGAACTATCACTGCTGTGGTTGTGCCATAAAGCAGATCAAATTAGCAGATGCTTTTGGAAAATGTTTTGCATTTGACTAAAGGGGCGTGTGAAGTTTGGATATTCCAGGTCAAATTATAACTTCACGTATCATGAATGTATCTAACCGTGTCACAGTCTGTGATATCTGCGTTGTAAGTTGTATTTTTGACTCTTGCTAAATAGCCGTGCAGCATAGCAAAAGTGGAAATCCCCTGGGTTTCAGCTGCATGGATCTGAGGGTGAACACGAGGGAGATTTGTGCAGTTTTACTGCTGTTAAAAGCTGTGCAACCTGTTGTCTGTCTTAATGAAAGAAAACGGCAATGTTTGGGGTTTGGAATTACATCAGTGCTGTACTTTTTGGAAATGGGCTCGGAGGCTTTGGGTTTAAGCACCTGATATTTACAGTTCTATATTCCTGGAATAGTAATTTCAACTTTTATTTTTCCTATGTTAATAACTACAAATGTCTCATAATCCGCAGATATATGTTGTTTAAATCAGGTGCAGTTGCTTTAGTATTACTGATTAGTGAGTCTAATATGTGTTCCTGCTTGAATTGCTGGCTTTGTGCAAAGAAGCTTATGGTTGAGAAATGTGTGCAATGATGTTTAATAACTTGTGTTGCCGGAGAGCAGCATGTTCTTCCTTCCACCTGAAGGTATTTGTTGTATTCATTTATTTCTATTTTTGCTTGGAATTATTTGTAACACCCAGCACAAATGTGTCGGGCCAGAAGTTTTGACATCAATCGATTTCATACAATATCTTCATGGAAGTAATATATTTTACTTAGTGAAAGAGGGATTTATACTGTATTCAGTATGGGCAGTAAAGCACATCACAGCACCTGATTTCTGTTGGCTCTAACATAATGCAGTCAGACTCAATCAAGAAAATAAAAATGCCCTTTCAGAGCATGGCTTGTACACTGAGCAACAGTGAGCTTTAGTGCTACAACTGTCATTTTATTCTTAATGCAAGAATTAAAATTAAACTCACCTCAGGCAGGTAGTTATGCTGCAGGAGGCTTAGCCCAGCAGACAGGCATTATAGATAAATATAAAAACTTAGCTGAGTATTACCTAGATTAATAAGTGATGATTTTCAGCATTTATTCCACTTAATGCCACATTTGCACATTATGAAATGGGATAATAAGGTTAATTTCTGAGAGCTTCATTTTATTGGATAGCTTTTTATTGAGTAATTGTTAATATTTTTTCTTTGGTGAAACCTCAGAGAATGGCTACAAAACCACCTAGAAAACTTATTTTGCATGGCTAAATGGACACAAGTGCAGGAAGGTCTGTAGCCTTGTCAAAGATCTTCAACTTCAGTGTTTTTCCTGGGACATAGATTGATGGAAAATATATTGAGCAGTGCTGGGGAAGGAATTGACAGGGGGAGGGCCTTGATCCCGCTTCATGCAAAGATGAACTCTGAGAAATACTGTAGAATAATGCTCATGATGCTTCTGAGTTAAATTTTGCATTCACTACAAAACATTAACATCTAGTAGCTGAAGAACAATATTGATGGTTCCAAATCCTGGTCATGTTCTAGTCTGCCACAGCTGTGCTGTGTGATTTTGGGTAAGACACTTAAATTCTCCTCATTTCCCATCTACAATGGTGATGTTAACCAAAAATGTGTAATAATACGAAGTGTTAAAGCAATGATTGCTGTATTTTTGCTGGTCCATACAGAAACTGTGCTGCTGCTGAGCAGTGGGGTGCATTGTGTGGTTGGAAACTTGTCTTGCTCGAGTCTGCTTCTGGGAAACCATCCTGACACAGCGACTATAGAGTGAATGCAGATTTTCAGTTTGAGGGGAAAAAAGGGTTCTGGATGTCGTTTTAAGGGATTGTATATGTGTTTCTACATCAAATGTAGACGTGTAGGATCAGAGGGAAGCTCTGGCTGTCACCGTTGACATGACATCTTTTGTTAACTGATAACGCTCAACCTTAAAAGAAGCCAGTCCCCACAATTCTTCTGTAAGGATGGCATTTCTCCATGGCTAATGCAGCCATATTTCTTTCCTACTGCTTAGCTTAAACTGTTTTTTTTTTTTTTCCCATTTTGCTGTTTAGATATCTCACGTAGAGATGTAGCAATTATTTTTCTCTCACCTTTGAACCTTCATAGGCCAAACGAGCTTCTTGCAAGACAAGAAGCCTGTTCCCTGTCATCTTGCTGGCCTGTCCCTGTATCCCCTCAGCTTTCAAGCAAGATGGACTCAAACTGAATTTCCAGAAGTGCACAAAGTATTTCAGTCTCACTCGTACCTTACAGAGTGATGTTCTGACTTGCAACAGCTTGTTTGGAATTGTCTTCTGTTTCAGACAGGCCAGTACATATCCAGACTGATCATTTCTGTCATCTGTCTCAGCATCAGTCTCAAAACTGTTGCTTCAGGTACCCCTTGTTGAAAAGAAACCTGATTTTGTGAGTGTCAGCCCTAGACCTTCCTGCCATACTAATCCTTGAGCCGTCTGTGGATCTTAGTTATCCTCGTGTGCCTACTTCATTTCTGTTGGGATCAGGAGAATTTAAGGGAAGAGCAGTGGAATTTCTACTTGTTTAGCATCTTTCCCGGCCTCAACGTTACGCATCATAAAAACCATTTCAGTGGGAACCTTGTGCTGCCACGTGTTGCGACCCATTTCTTCAGACTCATGCTCGCTGTGGGCAGTTTTATTGCCTTCCCTGGCTGCTGGCTATGCCGAGTCTTTTGACTGAACCCTCATTTAGGTTTTCTGATCAGCTCTCCCTCAGCTGTGGCAAAAAGCAGGGAACCTCTTGCTAGACCCCAAGCCACTCAATGGCCAATGGATGTTTGAGATCTAGCGTACCTTCCGTGGCCACAGTGTGAGTGACAGTGTCACGTAAACTCTTACAAAGGACTAAATTACACCAAAATAAGCCGTTAGTTCCTTTCCTCGACAGCCTTCTTTTAGGAAGACGGTGGTGTGGTCTTCAAGATTTGTCCTTGAAGGTTCAGTTTTTGGGTTGGGTTGTTGACTCAAAAGAGTGCCTTGATGCCCGTTTGTTATAAAGCTACGTTATGGACCTTCCTGGAAATAGTGTCTTTGTATGTTTTCTGTGCCTTTTCCAAACAACTCATTTTTTGATGAATATTTGCAAAAATATGCATCACGAGCTTTTTCAAATTCTGTTGTCCCCATTGAATAAATGGGGAGAGGTCGGAGGTTTGCCGGGTCAGTAAGAATCAGGCAGTTGTACTTTGCTGATGCCTCGAGTTCCCAAGGGAGGGAAAGCGAGGGTAAAACCCTCCGCTGAATGGTGAGGAATAAAGGGTCAGTGTTGAACATCCCATGAAGCCTTTTCTTGGGACTTTTTCCCAACAGCAAACGTAGCACCTGGTTTTATATAGGTTAATTCTGTCAAAGAAATGAGTCTTTATAACTTGTAGACTAGAAAATATCTCACAGTTATTCAGGGCACAGACAAAAGACCAGAAGTACAAATAAAGGCCAAGACCTCACAGCAGTTGAGTCTTTTGTTTTACTCCACAGTGGGCTGTACATCACGTTCGGTCATGCTCTCTAGAGCCATGAAACAAAGGAACCCTGTTGATGTTTACTTTGGCTCAAGGCGGAGACAGTTATTTTGAATGAGTTAATAAACGCAGTAGCCAACTATGATGGTTTGTATAATGTTCTTTTCTCTCTCTTTCTCTCTGTAGGTCACTCAGATGAGTCGTCCGGATCTGATTCTCTTTCTCATGAAATATCTCATGGCTTTGGTAGTTGGGATACCTTCTGTCTTCTGGGTTGGGAGCAAAAAGACCTGTTTTGAGTGGGCTAGCTTTTTTCATGGACGCAGGAAAAAAGAGTAAGTATTGATATCTAATAGATAAACTAGCTGAGTACTGGCAAATAAACGCCTCTTCCCTTGTAGTCCTGACGTAGTATTTTGATCAGTCTTTTATGGAGACAAGGACAGGAGCAGATAGGGTCAGCTTTCTTAGAAATCTGTTGTTATTTACAGTGGCGCATGGGAGGACAGGACCAGCAACAGCTCCATAAAAAAAACTGAAGAACTGTCGCATATTTTGCTGTAATTATTTTTTTTGGTCCCAGAAGCAAATTTACATTGTTCTCTCGGTTTTCAAAATATTTTTAATGAGAATTAGGTTTCAGTTTAAATACTACAACTTCTCTGCCTTCTCTGCTGAGAGGTGGAATTGAAAGTTTTCGTTTGTAAAGGTACCTATCTAGTCAACTGAGTCAGACCTTTAAACTGAAATTAAACCTGCCTTGTTTTCACCATGATTGCAGTTAAAAGCAATTGTCTCTGCTTTTAATCTTCACGTATGCATTAGACATTAGTGCCAAAGCAGTTTGATAAAATTGCAATAAGAATGTGTTATGGCTTCTTTAAGGCTGAAATTAATTTACACTGAGGTATGGCATAAATTTAGGGACAATATATTTGATTATGCAATAGCTATAAATAGCTATTCTCATAATGGTAAATATTGTCCTGTAAGCAGCCATTTCAAACTAGATCCACAAATACAGCAAGCCTTTAAGTAGTAAAGTAGCTACTCCATGACTTGGACTTGTCCATCCATAGCAGAACCGGGCTTCTACTGAGTTTAAAGTAAAATTACCTTCTGTAGAGCTGGAGCAAATTTTTATTCATTCAAAAGATAACCTAGTAAGATATGCACAGGGTTAACAACAACTTAATAAGATTTTAATACATGTGCATACATTTAGGTGGGATTTACATGGAGGTGACATACTCGTTTGGTGGGTAGAGGACGGGAATAGAGTTAACAAAGGCAGAGGAGGCTGTTTTACAGCGCTGTCTTATCTTGGACCGGCTATCTTGGGCAGAGGTGGGTGGCTCCCGCGAGGGCCATCCTCTGTCCTCATGTCCTCCCACGTGGCAGCACCTGCCTGGAGCCACGCTCCTTTGCCTGCCCTGCACGTTGAGCAGTCAGAGCCGACACAAACGTCACTCCCTGGGGACTCTGCCACCCTCTGGGAGCCAGAAAATGAAGAGGGGGAGCTGGCCAGGCGGAGGAGACTGAACCTGGAAGAATAATGTAGAGACTGGGAGGAGAGGAGGAAGCCTCCCTGCAATAAAAGAGGAGTGCAGAAGATGTGATAGCACCTCCTTTCATCACACTATGGTAGAGCAGCCAAGCATGTGCCCCGCTGCCAACCCTTGGCAGCAAGGGATTTCAGCAAACAGAAGAGATGTGGGACTGTAACCACTGATCCAAGGGCTACCAGCCAGTTGCTTATGCATTATTATATATGTTGTATTTCAGCTGGTGTTCTCTTCCTGCTGCTGGTTTAATCCAGATGTAAAATGCTCACCTGAGTGAGGAAGCATTTCTCCTGTTCCCTGAGAGGCAGTTCCCTGGGTAATCGGAGCTTGTTGAGTGACAGCACTATCCCAAGGATATTCTTGTAACAATATTTGCAAACTAAAGCCATAAACAAACACACTGCAATTATTCCACATGTCTAGGCTGGAGGATCAGATACAGGGAGTATGAAGGAGTCAAGAATATGAACTTCGCTAAAATATCCAAATGTAGGGGTGTTTCGAAATTAGGTAAATAGAGCCATTATAATGTAAATAAGTGGTCTTATTTGACTGTTCTGCTTGTAAAATGCTTCTAGTGTTGTTACTGTGATCATTTTTATGCCTCTTATTGCAGTAATTAACATTAACTATTCAAATTGCATGTCTTGTTCAGAGTTGTAAATGAGAGTCGTCAAGTGCTGCAAGAGCCAGATTTTGCTCAGTCTCTTCTGAGAGATCCTAACACCCCCATCATCCGAAAGTCGAGAGGCACTTCTACGCAGGGCACCTCCACTCATGCCTCCTCCACCCAGCTGGCAATGATGGACGACCAAAGGAGCAAGGCTGGCAGCGTCCACAGCAAAGTCAGCAGCTACCACGGCAGCCTGCACCGCTCGCGTGATGGCCGGTGCGTTTCCTTCTCTTTAAAGTTGTGTAGAAAGTTGGGCGAGCCTCTGCGAGCCAGGAGTTTGGCCACTGTATTGCTGGAACTGGAAGTTCTGCGAGTATTCGCGTTCTCTGCTCGCATCTCCTCTCCCTTTTAGTGTCTAGGTTAAAAAAAGATAAATCACTATGATATTTTCAGAGTCTGCATCAGTCTTAACGAATTCTGCATGTAGTCAGCACGGGGTTTCCTGCAGACAGTGATCTGTGTTGCACCATCTAAGTGCATGGGAAAACAGATCTGTCCCAGCGCCAGTTTGGTACTGCTGTGGCTGCTTTTGTGTTTGCGTGTAGATAGATTTTGTTTCTGTAAATAGTCATAGCCCTGCTGAAATAAACAATAATAAAAGTTACCCACTCTAACTTGAGTAGCTAAGCATTATAACACCATTTATCATCAAGTATTTACTCACCTAATTATCAATACTCCACATAGCACTATGGCAAGAGCCAGGCTGCAGAAGGAGTTGGAACAATTTGCCTGAGGCTGCATGAGCTAAGTGACTGAGCCCAACAGAGAAAACCTTTCTTCAGAGAAGCAGAGGGTTTGTGTGCGTGTGCGTGCACAGGCACTAAGATTTATTTACATTCTCTCATGACTGCAGCGGTAATAATAATTGTCCTCTCTTTTTATAAATCAGGTACACTCCCTGCAGCTACAGAGGCGTAGAAGAAAGACTACCTCATGGCAGCATGTCACGACTGACCGATCATTCCAGGCACAGCAGTTCTCATCGGCTTAACGAACAGTCGCGCCACAGCAGCATCAGGGATCTCAGCAGCAACCCAATGACACACATCACGCATGGGACCAGCATGAACCGCGTTATCGAGGAGGACGGAACCAGCGCTTGACCCGCTTCTAGCGGAAAGGAGTAACTCGAGGGGGTTGTACGGCTCGCAGTCCCTTTCTCAGTGCTGTGATAATGCTCAGTATTATCATGCCTCTCATCAGGTGCTGATTTTGTGCATCAGGAAGCCGAAGCTGGCTTCTCCGTTTTGAAGCCAGACTTCTTGTAGTTGCGTCAGAGCTAGAGTGGTTAGCAGTCTTGAATTACTGAGTAAAAAGCTGGTTGCCTCATTTGAGCCTATCTGTAGGTAGTTATTTATTTGATAACTGTTATTTACCTGTCATACACCATTGCTGAATTCCTTATTCTTTGTTTAAGAAAAATCTCCCCCTCCCTCCGATGCGTCTACGTGTCAGTAGGTGTCACCCTTGAAAACTCACTGGCAGGGTCACGTTGAGAGTTTTTCTAACGGGCATAAGGAAACTCTTGAATATTGAAGGAATTCCTCCATGCAACGCTTTTGTCTCTGATCAGATGACAAACTGACACTTGTTCTCATCGAGCACAGGGGGAGGGCCCGCATGTTAAACACTGTATAAAGGACATGTATGAGATACCGGCAGGCAGTTTTAAATGGTTAACACTGGAAATGCAACAAAGGAATGAGCATTTTGGAGAAGGAAATGAAACTGTGCTGAGGATCACCAGCTCCTGCCAGAGCTGTTCAGGCACAGTTGTTGGGATGGGGTGGAGGGTGGGGGGAGGAAAGAGGCAGGGAAGAGTGATTTTTGTATAACTTGTATTGTCCTTGCTTTTTTACAAAATACTATTTAAATTTTCTACTTGTTTACAATTTATGTAGGAAGAGATCAATTTTAAAACCAGTTATCTAGATAATATTCAGCCACTTATTTTTAGATTAATGTACAAAAGCTGAGATTGCCTGTTCCTATCTATTTAAAAAGAAAATAGAAAAGCTGAATTCGTCACCCAAACTGGAACGTGCAGCCTTTTCCTTGCAAAGAGAACAAATCCTGTTTACAAACCCCGTGGTCCAGGTGAGGAAGGCCGGGGCCGGAATGGCCGCGAGGCGTTCTGGCAGGGATGGCCCACCTGCCCCGCGCTACCGCGGCTGCTCCCTGGGGTTGCTTTGTGCTGGGCGAGCGGCGAGCAGGAGGTTGGACACGGGGGACACAAAGCAAGGCAGGAGCTGAGCCGTAGACCCCTCTGCATTGCTGTCTTGAGGAGGAGACAGGTATCCGCCACAAACCGGTGGCTCCTTCCCAGCCGGGGGGCTTGCGTTCGTGATCAACCTCTACTCTAGGTTATTTTCTTTTCGTTCCTACTGTAGGTTCACAGCGGAGAATTCAGTTTGGGCTTTTTTGGTGTGTAAATAGTTTGTCGGGGTACATCAAGTCCTCATTGACACTGCGGGCAAAAGTCAAGGCATGTTTCGGATGGTGCAGTTGATCTTCTGAAGCATCTACCTACCGTAAGATTCATTCAGCGCGAGGAAACACTGACTGCATTTAAACCTACCTCAGTAATTACTACAGATCATTGCTGGGAAGTGAATACCTGTTTTTTCATTGTCCTTACATAATTCCCTCTTTGACCTGCTTGAGGCATGTTGAAAAGCCTCTGTGCATGCTTAGATGGCACAACCTCGAGGGCAGAAATAGGGCAACAACCGCGATACGTACTTCAGAGGCTTTTGCGAACAACAGAAACTGAGCTGTGCTACAATTACTCATGTTAATTGTAGCTGATGACACAATGGCAAAGCACGTAACTGTGCGGTCTTTGAAATCAAAGGTTGCTCTGGGAGTCACGGTGTCTTTTAGAAATATATTTACTGTAAATCGTCTTTCTTGCTTCCACCAGGCTTTTGTTCCAAAGGAGAAGCACAAACCAAAAGCAACATCAAATAACAAAGCTCAGCAAGGGCTCAGCACCCTCCTGGTCACTGCACGGCCCCGGCTCCGTGCGTGCCCCCAGGTCCCCGTGTGCTCAGCAAGCAGCCGAGGGGACGTGCACGGGGACCGCCGGCTGGTACACCAGGTCACCTCCTCCACGGTAGATGGATGTGCAGGCTTTCAAGTTACGCTGGCAACGCTACAATTCCCTGTGAGGCACAAAGGTGAATCCCCCCCCTTTTATTTTTCCTCCCCAAATTCAGCTTCTTCCAAGTAACATTCTGCTTCAAAGGGGTGATAGTTTTAGGAAGCTGAATCTGCAAAAGAAGCCAGATACCTGAGATTTTGTAAAAGCTGTCGCTGAACTAACGAAGGTCAAGTGTTTATGCTGATCTTCTTGGCTAAACTTCCAGGACGTTTTTTTTTGTTAATTGTAGCAGGGCTTTGACTTGCTTAGAGTCAGGGAGGGGAATGGTGGAGGTCTGAAATATATCCTCCCAAAAATCTGCGAATTTGTGAGGTTTAATCCCCATATTGTTTCCAGATGGGTGTATTTAAGCCGTTCCTTGCTCGTATATCCCATGTGTGAGGACAAAGAGCGCTCTGATCACCCAGAGAGGTGATTAAAATGGAAAACTCAGTTCTGGGTGGTTTTTTTTGCCATCCCTACTGCTGTAATCCCAAACCCTCCCTTTTATCTTCCAAACCTGAATCAGCACGCTGCTCTGTACTCCTGCACAGCATTCCTCCTCCCCGGGATTCAAAGCCCTTCACAAAAGCCTGTTTCAGGTTTCAGGGGTAAGATTGCCCCAGCCCAGATGCACTCACAGGGCTCAGGCTCCCAAATCTTCGCATCTGGGGGCTCGGGAGCCTTTCTGAGTTTGAATGCAATCCAGACACCGTCAGCCTGATGTACCTGGGCAAGTTTTTGGGGTGCTTTCCTATTTGGCACCCCCTGCTAGCGGGTGAGAAATGCAGCCCAGGCGCCTGGCTTCTGGGACCGGTGCCAGTGTTTAAATCCCCCCGCAGCCAAAACCACCTCCCCGAGCTGCAGCTTCGGCTGACCTAACGTACCTGTAACCAAGCGCGTGTTCGTTGGGGTTCCACAGCTGTCCTTCGTCCCTCTCTAGCAGATGCATGCTGCGGCAAATGCACGAAAATACTGCTTTGCACGATCGTGCTATCACAGCTTCCAATAAAATCCATGGCTTCTTATTCCCAGGGAACTGAATCTCCATTTTTTCCCCGTTGCAAATGCATCGCCCCCTCACCAGCTGCATGTCCTGGAGAGGTGAACGCCGACAGCTCTCCCCAGGCTGGCACCACGGGCTTTGCTCAGGGCCACCGCGCTGCCCAGGCGTGCAGGAGAGGGCTCGGGACTGCAGCCGGGAAGTGCAGGCATTGCCCCCGTCCCCGGGACTGCAGTCCCCGAGTCTGTGATGCTCGCTCTGTCCTTCTTTTAATCCCTTTGTGGCTGTCATCATTTACCAAAATATCGTGAATCAATGCTGTGGCTGTTGCATGGAAAAGGCTGGCTGGGCAGCACGGCATCCGCCTCCCTTCTGGCTAGGTAGCGCTCATCTTTTGGAAAGCCTAATAATCCAACGGCAGCAAAAAGCCACATTTGTTTGTAAATTTGTTCCTCTGCTCTCGAGCGCCCTGCATTTTCCTAGCACGCAGAGCTCAGTTTGCCTGCAGAAGCTTTAGCTATCGGCCGTACGAAGCGCGTTCAATGACTGTCAGACGCGGGCTGTGCACCCGCCGCGTGCGTGCCTGCGCCATGGCTGGGAGCGGGGCACCCAAATCGTCCCAGCGAGGAGGGGAAGGCAGCACCCACCACCAAAACCCCTCGGGGGCTGCAAGAGGAGCCTGGCGAGGAGCTTTGGAGGGGGTTCTGGGGGCTGAGGACCCCAAAGAGCCGGTGACAGGGAGCAGGCAAACCGGGCTGCAGAGCGGAGCATCCTCGTGCGGGAGGCGCCGCGCTTCAGCCTGAACAACCGAATGTAGACTTGAATGTGAAATTTCACTCCTATGCCAATGTATGCGTTTTATAAACAGATCAGGATTTATTTTCGTGAGCGATGGGATGTTTTACACGGATTTTGCCTATTGTGAACCGCTGCAGGGGCCGCGTGCCGAGGGACGCGGTGAGTGCCACAGCGCTGCCGTCTCCGCGGGTGGTTGCTCTTGACACGCTCACGTACGTGTTGTAACTTCGTTCCTGAGTGAGAGAGGAAGCTTTCGTGTTCGTGAGACCTGTGCGTAGGGGGTGCACGTGGCTGTCGCATGGCGCGGTACCCGACGTGAGCTGGTTCGACTCGCGCTCAGCTCTCGGTAGGCTTGTTTACAGTAGTCCAGTGTCGGTTCTGTAACGTTTAATTTTTAGCACTTTACCTGTGAGTGTGCAAACTGGTTATGTTGTAGTGGGTGTACATTTTAATTTTAGACCTTGGAAAGTTTTTAATAAAACGATGTAAAAATCCTAGTCTTGTCGTCAAAAATTCTCTGATGTGCCTGTCTACGTCCCCCCTGAAGGCCCCATTTTGGAGGTAGCTGTGGCTAAGCAGGTGCTGGGTTTAAGTATTGCATTTTACTCCAGTGAGCAGCGCTCTGAATGAGAAGAAATGTGTCCTAGCCTTAATCTTTCTGTAACACCTGTACTGGTGGGTGCAGGGCATCCTCCCAGCAAGCACAAAGCAGCATTCGGCCCTGGTTTGTTCCACCCTTGCTGAGCAGCCGACCGCTCCGACACCGGCATTTCGCGGGCGGAGAGCTAAGGAACAACGCCGGGGCTGGGAGCGGGGAGAACTGGGCTGTTCTGGGCTTTGGGCTTTCTTTTTCAATGCTCAACCAAACCAGAGAACAGGGTGGCTTATTTTTGAAGTAGCCATCTAGCATTCAGTCGAACACATCGTTCTTTCAGTTTGGGAAGCTGTACGCCCGGAGTCGTGCATGGTTTGAGATAAAATAGCTGGTTTTAAACATCACGGGTGGCACAGCTTCAGCGCAAGGCTTTGGCTCTCATTAAGACCAATAACTGAGTTTGGGGGGGAACTTCAGGAGGCACCGCTCAGGATGCAGCTCCTCGGAAGCCCCGGCCCTGCAGGATTGGGAGCCGGGAGGTGCCAGCGATGCTCCCACCGCAGCTAACGCCGCAGGGAGCAGGAGCTGCAGCTCTCCTTTCGGCTCCCCTGAACGCCTCTGCTGGGGCTGCCCAGCAAATTGGAGGCATCTGGACACCCAAAATGGTGGGAAAGCTACTGAACGAGACCCAGATGCGTTCCCCGGAGCCTGCACAGGTTGCTGCTGCTTCCTCCCTGCTGGAGCCAACCCGGTCTTTCCACTGCAGGTTGCTTTGTTTTTCTCCGAGAGCGGAGATTTTTTAAAAGTAAAACCCAGGAGGAGACCGGCTTCACTTCTGGGCCTAGGGGAGGCGGGAAGAGCTCTGCTGCTTCTGGGCAGCGTCTGAGGAAACATTTTTAGCCCTCAGAGCTTCAAACTAACTTTATTTCTTAGTGTTGTGGAATACACAAACCATCCTTTGTTTTCTTCCTGCGAGCTGTTAAATCCACCTTGTTTGGTGCAGGCGGATCCTGCGCTGCTGCTTCTGTCTGTTGGCCCAGCAACGGAGCGGAGGGCTCCTGGGTTTTGCAAAGCGTGCTGAAAAATCCCTTAAGGCCCTGAATTGCAACATAATCCAGCTACAAATCCCACCTGGAACCTGTCAGAGGCAACGAGCCCCGACATACCTCCTCCGTGCTCCTGCGATGCCTTCAAAGCCCTCTGATCTCCCCCGTTTCAGCGCTGCGATCAGATAAGGCTCTGCCTCTGCCAAGAGACGCAAAACATCTGCTTGGCTGCAGAAAAATGGGATTAAATGAGAGCTAACTTTGCTCCTAATTTCTTTCTTTTTTTTCTGGTTTTGGAAAGGCGGCCACTCCTGTGCCAGTTCTCCCCTGCACGAGGTTTTGGAGTTTTCCCCGTGGCTCCCGAGGCACAGCATTGCCAAGCCCCTGGGGACAGCGGGGCGATGCCCAGCACCTCGCTGGCCCCTTGGAGAGGCACCAAAACCCGGCGCTGACCGGGTACGTGGAGCACATCCGAGCCAAGACGCCGGCTTTATGTTTTAAATCTTCTTTTTCACCCGCCCTTAGGCGCAGCCCAACCCAGCCCTCCAAACGAACGCGAGCCCCCGGTGCCGGGGTGGCAGACGAAGAAGGATCAGTGCTGCTCTTTGGGCGCCTTCCTCTGCGAGCAAAATCACCGAACCCTGCCAAACCGCGTGAGCTGGGTGGCGGGGACGAGGCCGACGGCGCTGACGTCCGAGCCGCGGCGCACCCTGAGCCACAGTGACTTGAGTGGCGGTGCAGTGAGGAGCTGCTGCTGTTTGCTGCCCTCAGAGGAGCTGGGTTACCCCTAGCACTCCAAAACCCTCCCAAGCCCCCCACCCCAGCCCCTCGACCTGGCCATGGATGGCACTGGGGATGGGGGGTGATGCAGGTGGTGGGAAATGGGGGGGGGAAACGCAGAGCAGCTGCTGCCGGAAAAGCCGTGGGTGGCAGGACTGAAACTTTGGTATTTTTCCTGAAATCCCAGCAGAGAGAAGCATGGGGGGCTTTCATGGGGCCATCTCCATTTCCCCCCCACTACAGCAGCAGTGAATCAATGTCCCCAAAGCTGTCCCTGCCCCAGACCCTCTGGGGCTTTGCGTTTATCAGATTGCTCAGATCAGGCGGCACGGCAAGCGGCGGGGACGGTGTGGGAGCAGGCAGAGCTGCACCATGCTGCAATGGGCCCGACACCAGCTCCCGGCATCAGCTGAGCCCCTTTCCTTGTCCGCTGCTCCAGCCATAAGCAGGGCTCCTTGTGCGTGCTGCCCCCGGGATGGGGACACGCTCCCGAGGACACTGGGGTGCTCCTGGGCATGGCCGCTCAGAGCCCTGCCACGGCTCAGGCTCTTGCCTGCCCGGAGCAAAGAAAGGAGCCCGGGCTTGCAGTGCCGTTGAGAGGTGCAACCGGCGCTGCAGGAGCACCCCGGGCAGCTTACGGCAGGATGCTGTGGGAGAAGCCGCGATGCTTAATCCCGTGCAGGGTTCTGTGGGTCCTGAGCGTGGGTGACATCCCAAATGCGCCCTTGGGCGGCTGCTTGGGGCACTCTGCCATGACCCACCGCAGCTTTCCCACTGAAGCCCAGGGCAGAAAGCCCTCCTTCGCCCCAAAAAGAGAAGAGCCACAGGGAAACAAGGTCTCATCCTGCTGGGGCTGAGCCACAGTGGTGCAGCTGGGCAGCGTGCACAGGGCTTGGGGACCCCACGGGGTTTGGGAAGCCCACGGGGAAGCCCTGGGGACCAGGAGGGCTGCAGGGAATCATCCCCCCAAAAGCAGCATCCCCAGAGGCCAGCTGGGATTTTTAACGCAATAGTGCCACCCCGTGTGCCGTGCGAGCCACGGGCTGCAGCGATGAGCAGCATCGGTGGCCCCAGAGGCCTTAGCTGGGGTGCAGATGGGTGACACGGGGTCCCCATCACAGCAGGGTGGTGGCACCAGGGACCGAAAGGCCCAGGGGTGGGAGACGCGGCCATCGGCGGGGCAGCAGGGATCGCCCGCCGAGGGGAAGGGGCGACGGATGCGTCCCCGCGGGAATGGCCCGAGCCCGTCGCGGCGATGCCCATGTCCTAGTCTGGATGCCCAAAATGTCTGTGGGTTGCAGGGATGCCACGAAAGCCAGAGAACCACCAAAAATGCAGAAATTGCATCAAACTCTGGACTTTCTCGAGCAGGAGGCTGTTTGGGGTGGGAATAATTCCCCATTTTCTGCTCTTCCCCATCTTTGCTGGTGGACAGTGAGCGGCTTCCGGACCACGCGGTCCCCTCTGCTCCGCATCCTGCTCTGGAGGGGGACATGGGGGGGACAAGGAAATACCCATCCCTCGCCCGGCGAGCTGAAGGGCCAGCATCTTCCAGCAGAAAGCTTGCACTGACTTTTGGGTTTATTTAATTATCACAACACACTCGCGTGTCCGGTAAGAGGATTCAGGGGATGGCGAGGAACGACCGATTCCACGCTGCAAGCTTGCAGACACTCCCGAATATCGGGGGAAGATGGCTTTGCCACCCATCGCTGGTACAACGCACGCCGCCGGTGAGGTTTGAGACGCGGCCACCTTCCTCCGCCCGGATGAAAAAGGACAATCCCGTGGGAATAACAGATGTAAGCCTCTTAGCCGGCCGTGCTGGCACTGATGAGCTGATTAAAAGCAAATGGAAAAGATTAAATTCCCCTCTGGGTACCCGGGAGCTGCCCCAGTGGCTCCTTGTTGGCCTGGTGGCTTTGCCCTGCCCCGTCTGTCCGTCCATCCACCCGTCCGTCCGTCCATCACTGGAGCGGAGGGAAGAGCCAGGCTGGGCATCGCGGGGTCAGGCTGGACCTGGGTCCCCATCGCTCGGTTTTGAGCCTTTCCAAATCTCTGCAACCCCTCCTCTCGTGCTGCACCGGCACATCCCGGCAGCAGCCGGCCCCTCCGAAGACGCCGGATTATCCGTATCCCACCCGACACCCGTGGGAAACGGTGGCAGAAAAATTGGTTAGGGGCAAAATTTCCCCAACAGCCCCCCAGGGCGCTGGGGACGTCGCCACCGGCTTTGCTCCACTTTGCAGATTCTGCTCCGGCCGCAGGACCCCTGCTGAAGCCGGGACGGGCAAAGGCAGCGCGTGGCGGATCTGGGGCTTGGCCCCGGCCCCGCAGGGCGATGCAGCCCTGCCCAGCTGCACTAATTGCCCCCAGCTACACTAATTGACCCCCAGCTGCACTGATCGCCCACCACAGCTGTACTAATTGCCCCCCAGCTGCACTAATTGCCCCCAGTTGCATTACTTAGCCCACCCCAACTTCTCTACTTACCCCCAGTTGCAGAAATTACCCACTCCAGCTGCACTAATTCCCCCAGCTGCATTAATTGCCCCATCTGCATTAATTACCCCCAGCTGCAATATTTACCCCCAGCTGCTTTAATTAGCCCCATCTGCATTAATTACCCAATCCAGATACATTAATTACCCGCCCTTGCTGCATTTTCTCCCCAGCTGCATTAATTGCCCCATCTGCTCTAATTACCACAGCTGCATTAATTGCACCCAGCTGCATTAATTCCTCA